>BSBM01000517.1:1800000-2337500 GCA_027924585.1 Larix kaempferi | reverse complement strand
GTGAAGACCTATATTGTTGATTGGGTGAAACCTTATACTTATGTTCAGGGAATGTAAACAAACTCGTGTATTGTCTAGCCAACAAGAGAATTGAAAATCAACCAAATTAAATGACTATAGGAATACAAGAATATTTGATGAAGGAGAAGATGAGAATCTTGTGTTGAAAGCAATGAAAATATGTGCTTAGCTTTGGAAGTTACTATTCAGCTGCTAAGTATTGGAGATATCTTTGGTAAATGCATTCCATATCAAGCAACATCTTTGGTTGGTTAATTAGAGAGATGTGAAGGTCATCACAAGAAACCATTACAGGGAAGTGCATTTGGTGGAAGTTGCTCAGTACCTCACTCTAGCATGAATCCAAGCGTGGCTTTAACATTTCAAAGCGAGCAGAACCCTCTTTAATCACCCACCTCCAAAAAAAAAAATACTCTCTTCCCAAAAAGGCTTCTCAGATAAGATAAATGGCATCCCAAAGGTAGAAGGCAATGTTGTTTATCCAAATCCTTGATAGTGGAAACAAGACTACTAAAGGATTTCCAAGTGAAAGTGGGAAATTTGCTAGCTTCTTTGATAGCTATCAAAGGTGGAGGTCATGCAGAAACAATTGAAACAAGGACCTGATTTGACTCCTCCAATGTGTGCTTAGGAACATGAATGCTGAAGTGAGAGGTTGCTTCATCTAAATTCTCTTACCCTATGTTTATTTCCTTCGACTATTAATCAACATAATTTGTTGAAGTACTTCAGAAATAGCCTTTGATTAGATGACAATGGCTGACTAATCCTAGGGTAAAGTGTTAGCTCTCGCTAGAAGGCCCTTTGTTTGATATTATTCAGAATGTTTAAATATATGGTAACACGTTCCATGTTTACAGGTTGAAGGGAATATTTCAAAGAATACAATTGTCCTTCTAATATAACTATTTTGTCACTTTTTAATTGTTATAGAAGAGACATTTTTTACTGAAAACTAAAACAAATCAGGTAAAAACATAAAAAAAGATTCTATTCGATTTCATTATAGTTGCAGTTACAAGATTATTCTCAGCTTGACTGTATTTGTAAGCCACTGCAAAATATAATCAAATGCTTTAATTTAATACCATTTAAATTAAATAATTGACTGACCTACCTGTCGATCCAAACGTTTTGGTGTAGTGTGTCAAAGCTCGAGTACTGTCCTTTGAGGGAACAACCATACAAATGCATAAGCTATTGTTAATTGCAAATGTGGTGATGGTGAGAGAACATAAGTTTCCTTAGTGAACATTGATCAATTATTTAGTCAACTTTTATTACTGGAAGTGTAATGCCTACCTGAAAACAAAAAAGAAATTAAATAGATCACACTTTAGCTCAACTTTGGAGATTGAGCAACACATGGGTACAAGAGTGTAGGTATAGAGAAGTCAAAGAAATGAGAAAACAAACTCTACCAATCAATTGTGATTTATAAATATATATGCTATGTAATGCTTTAGGTTGTCCAGATTATAGAGACAATGGACTGAATTGTTAAGTCTAGACTCTATAGAGACAAAGCCTTGTAATGGTCCATACAACCATACACAGTTTAATAAAGCATTTTAGCTTACACGGTTTGAGTCAAATTGGCCTTCCAGTTGTACACAACACTGGAGCTATTGTAATTTCTATTATTATATAATAAAGTTACTAATTTTGGAAAAATGAGTGTAGAACAATAATTTGTGATAGATTTTGTTTATTGAGTATCATTATTCTTTGAGATTGCAGAAATCTCAAATACAAGTGCAAACCTGTGAGTGTAATTGTGCTTTAGTTTAATGGAGTTAATAGTTTATAAGAAACACCATTGAGCTTCCCAATTTGATGGATGCATTAGTGTAGTTATGTTCTTAATATCAAATACCGATAAGATTTTTTAATCTTAAGATCAAATACCAATAAGATTTTTCCAGAAATTTAAGTTAACAAAATGAAGCCTAAGATAGAAATAATTGTTGTTTTAAACCCTTAGGCATTAAAATTTGAAATCTGTTCTTATGATCTAACAAAGTGTAGTTTCCATATTTCAAATAAACAAAAAAGTAAAGAAAATTGTTAATTTTAAAGGTGGTTGATGAGTGAGATTAGTGCCTTGCTTATCCTTACACATATGGGGTCATGAAATGCATAGACATGCCATAATTATTCTAGACTTTTGGAATTAGATGCAGAATTTTCCCATGAAAAGGTCTCTATAGAGATGCCCCTTTGAACTAGCAACCTGATATAAACCTTAGCAAAATGGTGAGAAGAAACATGTAAGTACTCCTTACATGCAAATTACAAGAGCTAAACCAATTACTAAAATTTATAAGAAGAAACTGAAAAAACATAAGCTGTCATGTCAACCTAGCATACCTTACTATTCAAATGAACCAAGTTGCTAACATTTGAATGAGAAGAGTTGAGTACCAAATCCAAGTCTTTTATTGCCAAAACATTTGCCTCACACTACAAGATAATCTCTACAAGTATCCCAAAGCCTCTTTCAAAGAAGATGGGTCTCTCAAATGTTAATCAAAAGAAACAATAGATAAGGGGGCAGGTCTCTAATATAGAGTTTCTTGGTTAGACAACCCTCCAATAAAATAATAATATCCTTGGATACAACCCTAGATCTATCCTAGGGAGGAGCAAATATTGATATCCTCCACATGAAATGCTCAATCAACAAACAAAAAAATGCTCAAAATCCTAACCAACCTTATCAAGAAAGTGGTTGTACCTCTAGGAGAGAGAATATGCCTTGACAAGGTCAAAAAGTCTATCATGAGTACAAAAGATACCCAAGGAGGTTGGGAGTTGTTATGAACATAATAATAATAATAATAATAATTAATGAAGAGACATCATGAAAATTTTGATGTTTGTGGCAGCTTCTAACAGACATCGTCCTGGATGTAGCCATGGTGCTTGGATCGATGGGTCATTGTGATTTGACCTATGGATGCATTAGTGTAGTTCTGATCCATATATTTGATATTTTGCAATGCCATTGAGCTTCCCAAATAGTTTGTTTTGAGTCCTTGTTAATATTTCATTCCTCTCTTTAAGAGCGGAATCAGTGTAGAAGCACTTGGAGATTAGTTGCAATAGTTGGAGACTTACATTTTAGACAATCAATCTTAGGATGAAAAGAGAACTCCCTAGATATTCTAGGAGAGCATAAGTAAGGTCAATAGAAGCTGCAAGTTGAATGGGATATTACTCAATCATATTTTGAAGAATCATGTAATAGGCCCTCTATGCAAGTGGACTCGGAAAATTCAATGGAACCATCATCCCCTAACACCAATAGATATATCCCAAATCTTAATTAGAACCCCTAGACGATATACAAAAATGCCTTAGTCACTATGATTAATATGAATTTTGATATTACTTTGTATATTTTGCAAGTCCTATTGCATCCTTTTAAAATGAAATCGGTTACCATTTGTGCCAATAGTTTTACAAATTTGGTTGTCAAAATCAAGTCTTCTCTAGTGTCAAATAGTGACTTAAAACTTGCATCATAACTTCCTTTTCTAAGACACCTAATGATCTGTTTCATATTGTGAAAGGCATAGTCCCCACACACTATCATACAAGATTTTAATTCTACTACTTTGTATTGGAAAGCACTAATACATTGTAGTTCAACTTATGCAATATGACAAGGTTAAAACACATCATATAATCTATCAAAAAGGGGTGTAATGTTGCATTATAATCCCATATCACTGGAATCCTTATTATCTATGCTGAACCTCTAAAAGAAATTATCTTATAATCTTGAATCTCTTCTTTGTTGATTTGCAAATACTTCATTAACATGAAGTGTTGGTCATGATGTTAGCTTGCAAATCATAAGGTTATAGGGGTTTATTTGGCACACAAATCGCAACCAAGATATAAGTTTGGTTAGGATTATGCACTGTTAGTATCATTCGCACAAACCATTCCATGGTCCATAGTAGCAATATATAATGTTTGGTCATTACATTTGACTTTCAGCCTCATGGACTAGATACAGAGCCAAAGGACATCATACAATCCTTGACTACAGAATCTTTTGCTTGTAAATTTTTCCCATTTTAAAATATGTAATAATAGGGATGGCTCACATGGCTAGGGATATCATTTTTCATATAGGTTAGGGATATATCATCCATGACATGGTTAATGCTTTTGCAATACCCACAACTTGGCCTTCTTAAGAGTGGATGATTTCTTGAGATATGTCATATCTCATCACAACTATAGCATTATATTATTATATATATGGTTTATGTTTAATGTTTAATGCATTATATTATTATGTTTATTATGGTTTATGGTTTATGTTTTATGTTTATTATACATACATATATATATATATATATATAATAAACATAACACAACATGGAAAAAAATACAAACCGATCTTTGCTTTGGAATGAATGGCAACTGTTGATGTATATGTAACTTCGGAATGTATTTCACATATATGTATATTGTATTCCTATAGAGATGTTATTATTCCTCTATACGGAAGTGTTGTTATTTATATTGTAAGTGTCGTAACTTATACTTGATGGGTTATTAGACCACCTTGTTTGGGGTTGGCCCTGTATAAGTCATGTGGGTCGAAGGGTTATTAGACCACCCTATTGGGGGTCGGCCATGTGGGTCAAAGGGTTATTAGACCACCCTATTGGGGGTCGGCCCAGTCAGCATTATGTTATGTGGTTAAGTTCGAGCCTACATGAGTTAGGTAAAAAGGCAAGTCAAGTCAAGTATAAATAGAGTGCGGGAGGCACTCTATTTATTCACTCACTTCTCACTCATGCACTCAAGGAGGAGTGGCGCACTTATGGAGGAGGAGGATCTGCTGCTAGGTTATGTCTATCTCTCATGGTTGGTTGTATCATTGCTCTATCTATCTCTGAGGAAGTTATTGGGGTTTTTCACCTTTATGGTTTTCCCCAAGTAAATCTTTGTGTCTCTTGTGTGCTTGCATTATTGTCTCCATGATTGATATGCTGTAGATATGTTGTACATGTTGTTCTCTCAGTTAAGATCCTAGATCAGATTGAAGTAAATTCTGAAAATTTAACAGCAATCTGAATTTGTGTCGATAATAATTGTATTTTGGATTTTAATAAGGAAATATTCTAAGTACTTCTTTCCTATCTCTTCATGATATCTTAATTGACCCTCAATTGTACTGCATTCTTACATTTTATCGGTATCTGGAATAAATGGTAATCTTAATGTCATGTCTAGATAATAATTATTTTTATTATGCAAGCATCCATCACTGATAATAATTAGTTACAAGGAGATATTGCATATAAGAGGTAGTTACAAGGAGCTATTTCATGTATTTTACCTTATCTGACCTTCTATCTCTTTGGCATGTCAAATAAGAGGTAGTTACAAGGAGTTATTGCATATAAGAGGTAGTTACAAGGAGCTATTGCATATAAGAGGTAGTTACAAGGAGCTATTGCATATATTTGACCTTATATGACCTTCTATCTCTTTGGCATGTCAAATAAGAGGTAGTTACAAGGAGCCATTGCATATAAGAGGTAGTTACAAGGAGCAATTGCATGGATTTGACCTTATTTGACCTCCCATCTCTTTGGAAGGTAAAATAAGAGGTAGTCACAAGGAGCTATTGCATGGATGCATGGTTACCCCACATTGTCATGAATTTATATAAAATTGGCATCCAATATGCTAGTTTAGATGTTATATTGTTCATACTCTAGATATTGGGTGTGCTTGACAGACTCAAACCTTAATTCTTTTCCAAATTGTGTGCCAACAATTATGGGCATTCCTTTACCAATTATGGGCATAAATGTATGAGATTTGTTTGTTTAGTGGCATACTCATTCTCATGGCCGATATACCTCATCACACATATACCTCATCATGACCACATGATCCGTGTGGAACCTTCTTCATACAGTGATGATGAACTTTCAAGTTATATGGAACATGTGTACATTTGAGAGAGAGATGACTGGTTGTACCTTCCCCACAATGGTTGATTTACTTTTGGTACTTACACCTTGTTGTTTATTGGTCTTGTGGTACCTTGTCCTTGGCGTGTGGTTGATAGGGTCATTTTGCCCATCTTGATTTGTTCATACCACCCTTTAATGTGTTTGGTCCTTTGGGTACTATGGTTGTTTGTCCCCTAAATGAACCTAGTACCTCACTTATGATTTATGTTATTATTTATGACTAATTTTTATTTTATTTGTTATTTTATTATTTTACTTTTAATTTTTATATTTATTTTTTGTATTAAGCAGTTAAGACTTGTCCTGTCAGACAAAATTGTTGGTGGTCAGATATGTATTTTTCTATTAAGCTTTTACTTGAACTAAGAATTTTGTTGTAATCATTATTTGCGCTCTATTTAAATTTTGTTATGAATGTAACTGTCTTTGTCAAACTACTATTGCATACAACCTTTCTCTCTCTCTCTGGTTTGTGCTTACCCTTTAGTAGGGTCAGTGGGTTCCTAGTGTTGGTTGACCTCTAAGAGGTATAGTTTTGACTGAAAGTAATAATTCTGGGTATCTGACAAAAAGGTTCCACATTACAGTGTAAGTACCCTAAACCTATCTTCTTTACTCATGTTAATGTTGATTAACTATTGTTAGTAATTACATGTTACTGAAGATTACTTTAACACAATGATCCAACTGGTAGTGTTAATGTGGAAAAGTCGAAAGAGATGAAAATTATGTTTTGTTACTATTGTTCTATTTAGTTTCAGTAGTACTTGTTTATTAAATGTAATAAAAGAAAGGAGTTTACATTTGGTGGAGGCATTCTAACTATGTATGATGATAGTGGAAAATGCATGCCTTAATGCCTTGTAATTTTCTAATATGAACTATGCATACCCAACAAGGTCCTATTTGAATTTTTTTCCCATGGTGTAGGTAGAACCAAACATGTATTTGTCAGATCTGTCTTCCTCGAGCGAGGGGAGTTTAGGAAGGCTAGAAGAAAGTGAGACATCTAGTAGGTATACAAGAGTTATATCAACTAGATGACAAAAGATCAGAAGAAAATTCCATAAATGCATGGAATTTTTTCTCGTTGAAGGGGGTTCGTGTTCCTATGATGATGCGACAATAGGATACATTGAGGTGCCCTTGAGGTACAAACATCTTGTGAAACAATGGGTACCCAAGGATCTTCCTCAACTGAACACAGATTTTTGTGTGAACGAGAGGATATATCGAATTGCACTGTCGTCATTACATGGTTTGGGGTTGTTTTGCATGGATGGCATAAAGGTCGGTTACGACAAATGTATAGAATTGATGGAGTATGTTGGACCTTGTTACAACTACAAATATTGGATGCGCCTGGTCCAATATACACAAAGTATGCATAGATATGGATTGTCAGCAAATTATTTATAGTTGAAAGACAAAGATCAAATAAAGGAGCAACGTTGTACATTGAAGGAAGGCCAAATGCCATAGGGAATATTGCGGGGTTTATAAACTGTACACAACCAGGGTCTACAATTAAGCAACCCAACTATGAATTTGAGGTGCGTGAAGGAAACTGTGTTTTTGTATGTGCCATTAAATCAATAGTTGTAGGGGAATAGTTGCTTATTAATTACAATTTGAATCGAGTAGATACAAACACAGTTACTATGGGAGTGGTACATCTAACAATTTACCCAACCTTTTATTAATGAACTTAACATATTAAGGATTTTTTGTTAGTTTATTGTTATAATCTCATTTAAATTTTCCATATTTACTTCGCAGGGTAGTGATCGGGGCATCTCCCCAACAGCTGTTCAAAGGAGTACAACTTCCTCAAGGAAGCAGGTATACATATTTGTAATAGTAAAAATATAATATGAGAAAATATTTTTTTGTTGTGTTTTTTCATTAGTATATCCATTTTTTTTATATAATGTTATCTATATTTGATGCAAACTGTTGACTGGGGAATCCACTCGGTTGTTGATCAGAGAAAAACAGCCTCGGGGCAACAGGTAAACCTGATTGTAATTGTACAATTTAAATACGTCAAAATGTTTTGTTATTATATTGATTCAGTGAGTATTTTGGTTTCGTTTAGGTAATTTTTTCTATGTTTCTGATGCAGGGTTTTGTAAGGGGCACCTCCCTAGAAGTAGATGATACCAGACCTGCCTCAAGGCAACAGGTATACATTGATGCCATTGTACAAATTTAATATGTACAAAAAAAAAATTGTTTTCTTTTTTCATGAGTATATTCATTTGGTTTATATAATTTTATCTATATTTTATGCATAGTGTTGATCGGGGAAGCCACCCGGCTGTTGATCAGACAACAGTAGCCTTGAGGCAATAAGTAAACCTGATTGTAATTGTACAATTTAAATACATCAAAATGTTTTGTTATTATATTGTTTCAGTGAGTATTTTGGTTTCGTTTAGGTAATTTTTTTTATGTTTTTGATGCAGGGTTCTATAAGGGGAACCTCCCTAGAAATAGATGATACCAGACCTGCCTCGAGGTAGCAGGTATACATCGATGCCATTATACAAATTTAATATGTTCAAAAAGTTTTTTGTTGTGTTTTTTCATGAGTATATTCATTTGGTTTATATAATGTTATATATATTTGATGCAGAGTGTTGATTGGGGAAGCCACCTGGTTGTTGATCAAACAACAGCAGCCTCGGGGAAATAGGTAAACCTGATTGTAATTGTACAATTTAAATACGTCAAAATGTTTTGTTATTATATTGTTTCAGTGAGTATTTTGTTTTCGTTTAGATAATTTTTTCTATGTTTTTGATGCAGGGTTCTGTAAGGGGCACCTCCCTATTAGTAATTCGGGGGACGTCACCTATAACCATTGATCCGATGAGTAGACGATCCTCGAGGCGACAGGTATAATTCATTGGAATTGTACCAATATAATATGTAGCATAATGTTTTTTTTGTTATGTCTTTTTCTTGTGTATATTAGTTTCATTATGATAATGTTTTCTACTTCTTCTTTGTAGGGGGGTGATCGGGGAAAGTCCCCGGCTGTGGATTGGACGACACCATCATCGAGGCATCAGGTAAAACTAGTTGTAATTTTAGGAATCTATCATGATAGATATGTTTTTTTAATCTAATTTTTTCCTCCATCTATTTCTTTCACGTCAGTAATGTTTTATATATTTTTGTTGCAAACCAATGATTCGGCGTATGAACCAACATCACAGCAATCAATATCTTTTGATGTGTATGAGTTGATGCGCAATGCTGACATTGGTTCTTCTCTAGACCTGGTTAAGATGATAGAGAAGACCTTGAAAAAAAATAATGAGGATATCCTTTGTCTGCTATTCATTGTCCCACAGACAGATGAGATTAAAGCCAAGGTTGATGTTTTGGTAAAGAGATATCATGCCTTGCAAGTAAGTTACAGAATCTTGAATCATAATATAAATTCATTTAGAACTTTATGACTTTTACTTTTATATGATAGTGAACTTATAAAATATGTTTTTTATTTACAGTATTTTCTGCGACCACACACTATTGGTCAAGGCGGTGTTGGCCCTAGTGATGCTCTTGGAGATCAGTCGTCACACGAGAAAACGACTCCATGTACATCGAATCATGCGCCATTGTTGTCGACTGAATAGTCAGAAACACATTCCACGACACCCCCTAGCCCAGCAGTGAGTGCACCCGCTAGTGACCGATGCACACCAGATCGTGTAGAAGAAGGGGTAGATGCAGAGCCTGCTAGTACTGATATTGTTGAAGCAGCATTTCCTGGATATTCCCATTTCACTAGCATGGGTACAATATAGACAACATTTTTGGTGGACGAAGATCTCATTCCAATAAAGATAGAGAAGATCCCAAGTAATTATACATTGTTCAAGTTAGTGTTTATAATTTTATTGTAGTATACCGATAAAACATTTTTTTTTCAACTAATGATGCCATGATCGTTTTGCGGGAAATTATGTTTTTTATAAACATCTAAATGATTTTTCCTTGGATATCTTCAGGCCCACCATCCGCACAAGGTGGGATAAACAAATGAAAAATTTAAAAGATGAGCTCACTAATCGTTTGGTTGGCATGTTCGTCAACGATACCTTCGATCAAGTCACGGTCCTAAAGAAGGTTGGACAACATATGAAGATTGTCTGGGACCAATATAAGGTTCACCTAGAAAGGAACCCTAGGTATGAGCGCCCTACGATGATTCCAGTAAGAGATTGGAAATCCCTAGTGGAATATGGAAAGGAGAGGGCTCTGAGAAAAGAAGGAAAGCTACCACTAGGCACAGGGAGGTATGCAATACTTTCCACAATGTAATTCTAAACCTTATTATTATTAATTTTTATATCGAATTTGGAACATCTAACGTATTTCAACACTTGCATAGTTTGTTAGACACATCCAAGGCCACAAAGGCGAGACTAGAAAAAAATTGGTTAGCACAAGCTTGGACCTGGTGGTTATTCGAATTTGGCAGCACGAAGTATCGAAAAACCAATAATTCATCCAAATAATAAATTGCAAATTATTTTTGTTTTATTGCACCGCAAAATGTAAATTAATAACGTTATGCAAATATGCAGGCCGACTAATTCAAAGAAGTGCCCCCTGAGGAATACTTGAAGCTTGGATTCCAGCAAGGCTTTGGAGTTGTTGTTGAACGACGAAAAATCTTGTCTGGGAAAACAAAGTCTTTTGGTGATCCATCTGGTGCACAGGTATATAAAATCTATATATTTTAATGAAGATTTATTACTTTTGCAATCTATTCGTTATAAATAATTGACATAAAATATTGACTCTATTTTGAGCAGGAAAGAAATAATCCCCTTAATGTCGAGGATGGAGAAAAACCAATCGAAGATCATGCTTTGAATCCTGGTAATGAATTTATTCATATGCTACAATTTTATATATAGCATTGCAGATGGTGAACATTAATTGTACTTCTCCATGTTTCAACTGTAGAGCATGTAGAGGGTCACACTGTACAGGTTGAGCCTGGACAGGAATATGAAGAACATGATGTGGACACAACAGGTAAAAAAACACCTTTGTAATTTTTTTTAAATGAAATACTTGTCATTATAATAACATAATATATCGATTTAACATTTTCACGTTATTGCAACAAATCTGGACCCCTTTCCGTAAAATCCACGTCACGAGTACTCTACTAGGTAGACATCACGACAAGTTGATGAAGCACCAAGAACTGAACAACAAGTTCTAGAGGATGAGCTTCTTGTTGATTTTGTAAAGAGAAGAAAAATTAGAAAGAAGTGACTGAAGAAATATTGTGTAATTATTTTTTATAATATATTGTCATGCATGATCTTTTTCCTATTAAATGAATGAATGGTTTAATGAATGTTAGCTTTTATTGAATGAATGTGTTGACTGAATGAATGAATGGTTTAATGAATTTTATCTTTTATTGAATGAATGGTAAATGTTTGTTTATCATGAAATCTGCATGTTTGCACATAAAAAAATTTTGCAAGTACATGCATTGGGTATGGGGAATTGGGAGTGATGTGAGGAGGGGGAGGGTCCATAAGAGGTTCCACCTTCACGTGGTTGGCCCTATTCAGTAGAGAATATTAAATTATTCTTGAAACAAATAGGAGCTCAATGAATGGCTACTGTGATGCATTTCTACAACCCACTCACGTGTCATCCAAATTTTGACAATTTCTTGGGGCTTGTTATGAAACTAAAGCATCTTATCCTACTTTCCAAGCCTCTGACAAGGTAAGGAATTATTCATCTCTCACTTACTTATGACAGTTTGAGAAAAATTAAAATCAAATGAAAGTAAGCACCGACTATATAAACATAAGCAAACAATTCTTACATAATGATATTGTCACATAGAAGTCGTTGAAATCAAGTTCCACAAACCTATTTATGTTCAAGATCCATTTTCATTTGAAAGACATAGTGGATCCTATAGATATCTACACATATTATCTCTTGCCACACAATTTTCACAATGTCATTGTATATTCATGATAGTGCTAGATGTCCTGTCAACCTGTAGCCTTCCTTGGTGGTCTGCATCTCTAACTACCCACCATGCTCTCTAGCCACACCAAAGGATCTACAACAAGCTAGCACCAACAACATCAAGTCCAATTTTTTTATTTCACTAAGCATGCCTCACACAAGATCTCTAAGCAAAGAGCTCCAAGTATCCTCTCGGGTTTCTTTGTCACATGCCCTAGGATCTACGTCCATCTCACAAAAGGACTCAAACATTAGCACTTCAAGTATCCTCTAATTTTTCCCCCAAAACCCTAGTTCATTCTTTGCTTGCATAAATACAAGTACAAAGACTCAAGACAAATTCATCTTCAAGATGAAAATGATGTAATGAACTCGCAAATGGATTAAGGAAAGATGAGGTTCAAAATCAAATAGGTAAGGCAATCGATACATCTAATACTTATGATAGTTTGAGCAAGGGTAAAATCAAATGAAATTAAGCATCAATGATAATAGTTTTTAAGGTAGTGTTAGATCTACTTTAAACATGCTATATTACTATGAAATGGTGAGTTCCAATGTCAGATATGAAACAATTAACTAAAATTCCTTAACATCTTAGCCATTTTAGAATTCAAACTAAACTTGATAAGAAAAACTCAAACTCTTAAATGGAAGGAAAATTGAATCATTTCATTAATAGCAATGAAGAAGATACATACTTACAATGCCTGAGATGCATCCCTCCTCCTTTTCCATGAGCTTTCCTTTCTCCACCCTTGCCTTTGATTAAGAAACCAAGCTTTCCAATCCTCCAAACCTCTCCAGCATTCCTTTGCTCTTCCTTTTACCTCCTTTTACCATGCCCCAAATGCCTTTGTTTTATAACATTGGGAAATGGGCTCTCAAGTTTCTCTTTTCAATGTGGGATAATTCATTTTCATGATTTTTGATTATTTTCTCTCAAAAACCCACTTTCCATAGTATTTTTAGGCTTTTGTCACAACTTTAGCATATTTAAGTACAATTAATGAACTTTTGTGTATTTCTTCTCACTATTTGACTGGTGGAGCTTAGATTTGAGCCTTTAATGAGTAGTTCAATCACTGAACCTTTTCTCTTTAGGATCCTTCTTTCTTCACTCAATCCTTCTGATTGTGGATGTAGTGATTAGATCATAGAGGAATGTTCTCTTATGTACTTGTCTTATGTCTTCATGTTGCAGGTGCATAGTAAAAATATGCTTCTTCCTTCACTTGGTTAAGGGTGTTAATTTGATTGTTAACAGATGCCCCCTAATTTGTGAGGTTCGAAGCAGATCTAAGGGCCAAAATACATTACGAAAATTGATACTCTTTATACTGATACTCTTCATACTGATACTCTTTATTGATCAAAGCAGGGATGAGGAAAGGATAAGCTCACGGGTGCAAGATTTAGGGAAACACCTGTAAGTCAAACATAGCAATTTCTCAAATATATAATATCTTCTTGAGTCGGGCATACCCATGCTCAGCAGTAAACAAGCATGGCCACGAAAAATACACAATGGATCCATGTCAAAAGTAAATTTTTCATAAGTGTAAACATGCACTTTGATGAGTGCGAGAACAAGGTCTTTAATGAACTTCTGATATGGCAGTCTAATCTTGCACAGCTCGGGCAGTGCATCGATGAGTGATACAACTGTTTTTCCCAAGGTCTTCAATACAAACCGATGATAGTACGAGTTTATATCATGCGAATAAATGATCTGATGTCGAGCATAATAAAAAACCATCTGATTACCAGTCATTGATGTATACCGTTAACAGATGCGAAGAGACCCACCGATAATGATGATGGACTCTAAGGTATTGAGTACAAACTAGCAAGTGTGAATAGATGTTCTGAAGTCGAGCACTTGTAGAATTAAACAATCAGGGGTCATTGATGTGTACCCACTGACATTTGTGAGGAAACCTACCACTAATGATTGCAAGATCCAAGGTACTCTTGGGTTTCTAGATCCATGTCCTAGATGATGATTTGATGTCGATAGGAATAGATCCATCGGAAGGAAGGAATTAATGCATCCCACATCAACCGATATGAAACAAAGATCAATATTCTGATATAATTTGGTAGAACTGCGAGATCCAACACTGTATATTGACACAAGGAAGGCTGACATGATTGGTTAGGAATATTTGAGGAATGGTCGACATAGTTTGAACTTCCCTTGAACACATAAAACGATGCAGAATGGACACTTGGAAACATAGGACTTTGAGTAACCGACCTTAATGAAATCCACCAATGCCAAATGCATTAACGAAAGCTCCATTGGTGACGGGAAGGATAACCCATCAGTGGAGATCTGTTCAAAATACTGGTACAGTTTCCTAAGGCAAATGTAGATGGTGTATTGACGACGGATATGAAATTATGTGTTGTGTTCAAGGGCGACAAGGACTAACTGTTTCCATTTTCTTCAATGATATAATATGAAATGATTCAATTCTCCCTCTTTTGTTTTTGGATTTTTGTGTTTTCCAATTTTTTTAACCTTTTTCATTTACTAGCTTGAAAAAAGAATAAAGCATGCTATGATACATTAGAGGAAACGAGTGTCTCAAGGGCATATGCCTAAATGTCAAGGGCATGGGTCAGGCCAAGGCAAAGATTCATATTGAAAACAAGGGCTGAGCTAGTTATGTACACTCTTATAGATGTTTCCTCCATGGGTATGGGTCAAATATATAGAAGCAATGGTTTATAGGCATCTTGTAACAGAAAGTGACTACAAAGGCAAATACACAACATAAGAAATAAGCAACGAAGCAATTTGCACGGATGTTCAAGTGGATATTTTAACACATGCTTATGTAAAATGACAAAAAATTGGGAGCCCATCAAGATATGGTCAGAAATGTGTGAAAGAGAAATATGTGGTCCCAAACTCCAAGTCATGATGGGACTAATAGGGCTCCCAAGCCTATGAGGATAACTCAGCATGGGAACCAAAATGGAAATTGGGTGCTAACTAGGGTGTCCCATGTTCGGTAGGCTCTTCTGTCGAAATGGTGTAAAATACAGATATGAAGGGTTGATCCACCAATTTCCAACAATTTCGACCCTATGGCAAGTTTGGGTTGCAAAAGGTTCAAATGCATCTTCACAAAGGGATAGCCTAATCCTATATGCAAGCTTCCAAATATACCAGATCAGATCGAGGAACATGCAAATCATGCTCCTATACTTGGGTAGATTTAATCCAATTATGCTCCCAGTGGCCCCACAAAAGATGTCCTTAGGTGGGTGCAACCAAATGTTTACAACTTCAAGGATATCTTCATTTGATGATCAAATGTAATCCAAGAATTCATGTGAGCTGGGAGATCTCACAGCCCAAATGGGCCAAGTAACCAGATCATATTCCTCCATCAAGGGAAGATTTTGATCCAAATCTGCCGACGCTATTTGAGTAGCTTGGTATGAAACTTCGACGACAGATAGGTGTGATCCAAATGCTTGCCAACATTTAAATGACATTACACAAGCTGAGGTCCCTTCATCCATTATGGTTAGACAGATGTTCTTACCATGAGTCGTTGCTTTATTTTGAGAAGCAACTACGGAAAGGATCCTACATATTGAATGGTCTATGTCTGATGTGATCAAAGTCACATCGGGTGGATCAACAACGCCAATTGTAGACAATAGTTCCTTTCTTTGCGCAGAACGACATTGAAATACCTCCAAGGCCGACATGGCACATGGTACTTGAGCTAGGTCCTCAAGAACATTACCATTCTGAGTAGCTTGCGTGTTAGGATTATGCATTGTTCTATGTAGAACACCTTTGGGGGGTATGGTACTAAGTCTATGGTTGGTTTCTCAATGTAGAGATAACCACTTGGATGTGATTCCGATTGATCCGATGTACTAGGAGAGACATCATAAGAATCAAGTCTTGTTTGAATGTTTATCTCATGATCACACATGAAGACATTGGCATTAGGATCATTTCGCCCTTGCAGGGGGGTTGGCTGGTTTCCCCCTAGCGGGGGTACCAGTGTCAAAATAGTGGGTTGTTGTTTCCCACCGCATTGAAGCATAATTGGTGCATTTCTTTTCCTAGAGTTAGCATTTTGCTCACTCTTGTATTTCTTCTCCTTTTCCCTAAGGTCTTTGGTCTCGACTATAAGGATTTCAGAATTCTGGGAAGGATTAGCACTTTGCTTACCCTTGTACTTCTTCTTCTTTCCTCTAAGGTCTATGGATGAGACTATGAGGATGTTAGAATTGTTGGAAGGATTAGCAGGTTCCCGCATTGCCTGGCCAGCTGTGGGTTGCAAATTCTGAATAGAAACTTGTCCCAAATGTGGGGTTTAAAATCTTTTCGTTTGGTTTGAAAAATTAGTTTGTTATGCCTTTTGCAAAATATTAGAAAAGTTTGAAAAATGTTGCTTAAGTTGGAATTAAAACTTTCTTTTCAAAAGAATACAAACACCATATTACTCCTTTTAATAAAGTTTGAAATTTTTTTTATTAAATTGAAGATGTGTTTGGAGTGCCTTTGAAGAAACTTTAAAATGTTTTGTTTATATTTGGGTTCAAACCTTTTTTCTTTAAATTTAAAATAATTCTAACATTTTGCACAAGTTGTTGTTTTGGAGTCTAAATTCTCTTCATAACTTGCATACACAATTAGAGAGAGTTGCACTCCGAGGGTTCAGTTTTCTTGAAATATATTGTGTATGGGGCACCGTATCCTCTTCACTCACACCTTATGGTGATCTTGTGAATGAGAAAGTGTATCTCGCTTGTAATAGTTTAGGAGTTGATTTTTTCAAAGCATCTTATATCGAGCCACCATATCCTCTTCACTCACACCTTATGGCGACCTTGTGAATGAGAAAGTGGATCTCACTTGTAACAAAGTAGATTTAATTTTCGCATACAGTTTTTCAAGCCACCGTATCCTCTTCACTTGGGCCTTATAATAACTTTTAAGGTAGTGTTAGATCTACTTTAAACATGCTATATTACTATGAAATGGTGAGTTCCAATGTCAGATATGAAACAATTAACTAAAATTCCTTAACATCTTAGCCATTTGAGAATTCAAACTAAACTTGATAAGAAAAACTCGAACTCTTAAATGGAAGGAAAATTGAATCATTTCATTAATAGAAATGAAGAAGATACATATTTACAATGCTTGAGATGCATCCCTCCTTCTCCATGAGCTTTCCCTTCTCCACCCTTTCCTTTGATGAAGAAACCCAGCTTTCCAATCCTCCAAATTTCTCCAGCATTCCTTTGCTCTTCCTTTTGCCTCCAATTACCATGCCCCAAATGCCTTTGTTTTATAGCATTGGGAAATGGGCTCTCAAGTTTCTCTTTTCAATGTGGGATAATTCCTTTTCATGATTTTTTATTATTTTCTCTCAAAACCCCACTTTCCATAGTATTTTTAGGCTTTTGTCACAACTTTAGCATATTTAAGTACAATTAATGCACTTTTTTGCATTTCTTCTCACTATTTGACTGGTGGAGCTTAGATTTGAGCCTTTAATGAGTAGTTCAATCACTAAACCTTTTCTCTTTAGGATCCTTCTTTCTTCACTCAATCCTTATGATTGTGGATGTAGTGATTAGATCAGAGAGGAATTTTCTCTCCTATACTTGTCTTCTGTCTTCATGTTGCGGGCGCATGGTAAAAATATGCTTCTTCCTTCACTTGGTTAAGGTGTTAATTTGATTGTTAACAATCAACAACAAACAAATAAGCAAGCAATTCTTACATAGCGATATTGTAAGATAAAAGTCATTGAAATCAAGTTCCACAATCCTATTTATAGGCATACTTGAACAAGAATATCACTAATCAATTCAATGTTTAACAATAAACCATGGGAATGTAGCTATGGATGACAAAAGATAAGATTGATAAGAGAATTTTATCAATGTCCATTGAATCAACACAATAGTAGGTCAATAAACTCTAGGGTTGCATCTAGGACATAAACCCTAGTTGTGGGCATAAACCAATAGAGAAATGAGTAAGGAATTCCCACACTCTCTTGTATACCATGCTGAGGTTCGTAAGAGACCGCAAGGATGAAATTGAACCAACCAACAAACCCTATTTCCTGTAATAAACAAGGATAAAAACAATGTTAGGGTAGCACAACATTACAACCTAAGAAGTTTATTAGAGATGATTTATGGGTGCACTAGAGGGAGTTTCCATAAGTATGCTAGAGAGAAGATGCAAACCAATAACAAGAGAGCTTAGGGATCTCATAGCCTAAATCACTTGTATTCAAGAGATTAGGAAGTTCACATGAGGCATAGGTCCTTGCCCAATTTATGCCAAATGTAAAATTGTGTAATTATAGGATTTGGGAGGGTTTTAGTTGTAGTTATGGTACATTTCTGGGTTTTAGTTCTAGTTATGGTACATTTATGGAAAATTCATTGAGTGAACACGATACAATACTTGTCGTATTACAATGCTAGAATAATCTTTGCATTTCTTATTTATAAGGGATCTAGGATGAACAAAATTTATTACATATGTTAGATTTCATATAATTTTTTCTACAAGCTAAGGCAATAAATGAATTGGTGATGTTTTTTAATTCACGAGTTTGTTAGCAAAATAATGTAGTCTTTACAGTTTTGGAATATTTGTTCTATCTCTTATAATCATTTTTATGGTACTAATAATATTTGTAATATGATGTAGTTGTGAGGGACCCTGCATGAGGCCTTTACATCCAAATAGAGAATCTGGAGAGGATTCCAACTATAAATATCTAGGTTTAACAAAAGTGCAAGTAAGGGTAAGTTCAAATGACACCACTTCTTGTAAACGGGATGCTAGTTTTTTGAGCTTTTCCAATTCTTGTTATTAACTTGATAAAATGGTATGTTATTTAAATTAACACGTTGTCTTATGGACATGAGTATATTCATGTGAACATATATAATATATATTGACATCATGGTGTATGGCAGGTCCCATATATAGCTTCATCCTTGGGGGGTGTCAAGCTTGGCACAAATGGTCATAAAGACCTATTTGACTGGGTCACTATACAACTTACAAAACTTAATGATCAATGTGATGTTGTACAACTTTTGGAACCGACATCCCTTGCTCTACAGGTATGGCATATTGTAGCTGTCCATATTTTTCTGTAATCATTGTCTTTGGAATATTTCATTGAAAATGCTATATGGATATTAGGGCAATTCATACTAGTGATTACATTCCATTGGCCAATAAATTTATATATTGTTATGTTCCAGTTTAAAGTTATTTGTATGCGCATTCTAGAAATGTTTATTTGAAATCGTGACTGACTAATTGTAACTGGTTTTCTAGAAAAATAATCTCAAAGGGGCACTTGTTAGTTTGTACTTTTATTGTTTCCGAATCAATTATAAAATACCACACTTTTTAGATCTAGCAATATATCGGCCTTAGTTAGAAACTTGATGATGGAGGTATAAACTTTGTGCCCATTGCATCTGCAAAGAGCAGCAAATGGGGAGCTTCCATCTGATGTTGGTGTTATTCCAAGGGTTGTTAAGCAAATATTTGACATATTAGAGAGCCAAAATTTAGAATACAGGGGTTAGTGTGTGTTTCATTGGGTCTCATGTTATGGTTTCTCCTCTTCAAATTGGCAACCAAGGTTAGTCTAGTCCATCTCTTGCACTTACAACATTTACAGAAATGCACAGAACCAAAGAAAAGTCCACTAAACCATCAAAAGATGCCAAATGTCACCCTACTCTTTGACTACATGCCACCTGTGAAATATAGATATGCTAAAAAGTAGGAATGACAAAGGATGGTCCTGTAGCTCATGTTGAGGATCCCATTTCTAACAATGATGTTATATTTTCATGATTGATCATTATGATCAATGATATGTAGTAGGCATGTCATGTTTTAGATTCTAGAGGCCATTTAGAGCCTTGTTGATTATGTATTTTGTTTCACATATGTTTTTGACTAACATTTTGATACATTCACCCTTACATGATATACACATGAGAATGCTTTGAATACTTTGTCTCTAATGATTTGGATCTTTAAAATATATTATTTTCATTAGCAATTTAATATTTCGGTATATTTTAGTGAACTGAGTCATAAAATTCAAATTGGTTTAAGTCATAGTTGAGTCCAAGTTGACCCTTGGCCTAGTCCGAGTTTTACAACATTGATCTATCTCCTTTTATGAAACAACATATACATCTGCATATTCAAAAGGAGTACTCTCTATCCACTCCATATTGTTGCAATCATCTTTTATTACTGGAGGAAACTTGTCTTTGCCTTTGTCTATTGTCAAATTAGCAGCCTCTTGATTCATCCAGCTTCACTCATTGACATCAAAAATTTCAATAACCCCACACCAAGGGATATCTAGTAGCTTGATTAGAGCTCCAAACAAAGATCAACCAAGGCCTTATAGGATAGGATAAGTATGGAGCTCTGCCATGTTTTCTTGAGTAGAGTGAACAACCAGACCTCCAGAACCAGGAGTTTCCCAACTAAAGCAAACAAATATTCCTTTTCAAGAAACCAATGCTGCATATAAACTTTGATTTCTGAAGTGAGACCTGCTAGAGTATTTATTCATCCTATAAACTTCAAACATCATGCCTTTTGATGTCCTTTCAATTATATCATGAATCTGCAATGTGCTGCCATCACGGTATATCATAGGATAATTGGTGTTTCCTTTCCTTTCCTCACCATCATAATTATCTTTTGTTTAGGTTTCTACTTTGGACACATATCGCATCTCACACGTAACTTATGGCCAAGATCATAGTATTTTTGTCACATGTACTACATATTATATATATATATATATATATATATATATATATTAAAAATTATCTATATTTTCTTTGAAGTGTGGTGTTCATTGCAAATATTCATCCTTTTTTGTACAAAGATCTCTGGTCTGAATCTTGGGTTGATCTTGTTTTCAAAAAAAATATTTAAGTGGAATATTGAATTGAAATTAACACCCATGGATACCCATTTCATAGGTTGTAGATAATCTTGAGCAATAGAAAATTAATCAAACATAATCCATGCTATAGGTGGTAGAATTTGGATATTTTTCCTACAATAGGAAGGGTTGATTAGGAAATTTGATGTGAAGTTCCATATAGAAGTTTTGGTTAATAAATGTAATGTGAATTTCCATATCACTGGTTGTAGTATTTGGAGGAGTTGATAAAGGATGACCATAACCTCTTTCTTTCAATTTTTGTTGTATTTTGATCATAAGCTTGATCTAATAAAGTTTGGTGTTTCAGATGTTGGAGTGCTGGTGTCATGGGGTGCAATATACCTTGGTAAACTGGGACACAAATATGTTGGTGGTGTTGTTGATGTTATTCCACCTTGCATTATTAAAGGGACGTGTGAACTTCACTCTGTTTGTGTTGCTTGTGGGGCTGCACATACTCTTGCAATCACTGATATTGATTTTTTGCTTTGTATGTTTCTTCTGCTTGATTGGTTTTGTGCTTTGTCTTCTTCATGTGTGTTGTATGCATGATTGGATGATATTAACTATATAGCCTTGTATTCATTCACTAGGGAAAATATCCATTCCCTAGTTCCTAAATTGGGATGAGAAGTAAGGAAGAAAGAAAGATTGCATTTTTCTTTTGAGTCTCGATTTGAACCAAAGTATCTATTTTTTGGGAAAATAAAAACTACATAAGATTGGGACCCACCTACTTGCAGTTGTTGCTTCATTCATAGAGGAAATGGATGTCTCTTCAATATTCATTCATCAATGGAATATCTTCCTCTCTTTCCCAGTGGAATTAGTACAAGTTACAACATAAATGTATAAATCCACTTTAGATATCAAGTGTGTGACTCCTACATCTTGAATCCTAAGTAACAACGATCCTTCTTGAAAGGTGTCTAACCAAAAGCCTACATATCCTAATAGAGTATAATCATAACTAAATATTTTTCTAGGATCATGTATAGTGAACGACATGACATACTACAAAATTTCTTTGGCCTTGGAACACTACCAAATTATATTCCATGATACTTTTCATCTTCTCATCCATGAAAGTGAGCAGAAACTATAAAAATTTTAGCTATAAACTATGAAATTTTTTAAGATAGGGTTGTACCATCCTTCCAATGTGGATCACAATTTAGATCAAGTTTCAAAAGCATAAAAGTTCATTTCAACACTATAAAGGCTAGGATATCAACACATCCACCAATTGTTAAGTCGGGTTTGGAACTTTGGGTATATTTCAATGGTCCTAGCCAAGGGAAGTAAGATGTATGCACAATATAGGAGGTATTCAATTTCATAATAATTCTCACTATATTGATGTTAAACATGCCTTACTACGTGGTTCAAATAACTATGCAGAGCTGCTAGCTGTGAAAATTATGGTGGGAATGGAAGTAGATAAAGTGTTACTGAAATTTAGGTTTTCGGAAATTCATCATTGGTAATAAACTAGATTCCATGTAAGTTCATAATGAGAAACATGATCCTATATATGATTCTAGAGAAGTTTACGAGAAGTCAATGTTCACAAAAATTTCTTATCACCATCTTTTTAGAGAATTCATCTCAATGGAAAATGTCTGGACTAAAGAAGCTATGCATACGACACCTAATGTTAGTTTATTAAAGGAACAAAGGAATGGAATTAGTTAGTTGACATACCCAATGTTAGTCAGCGGGACTCGAGTCAATCTCAATTTTTCAATGGACAAGAGGATATATTAAAGTCTTGTTATTAAGTTGGTTTTTACATATTAAACCTTTTATGGTATTAGTTTGGAAATATTGTATCTTGAGTTGTAATTACATATGATGGATTTCAGATGAAAGCCTATGTTATTTTCTTGTTTAGTGATGATTTAGAAATATCTTTTTTTAAGAAAAGAACTATGTATATGTGAAATGGCACTTTTATTTATGAAGGGTGTTTGCATGCCTCGGACTTTATTATTCAAGATAAGGTAGCTAGGAATGGCCTTTGTGTGCTTTTGAACAGTTAGATTTTGAATGTTGTATCAAGCATCTGCAAGATGTTAAATTTTTATATCTAATAAGAACTAACTACTTTTCTCTAAGAAAAGATAATTTGCAATAGCATCATAATACAACTTTTTTGGCTTAATTGATCAATTAGAAAGTTGAATGGAATGAAATGAATGGGAAGAGTGGGTTTATTTTTAATGGGATGTTACTGTAAATTTAAATGGCACTGATGTATAGTCTACGAATGAGTAACTTAGAAAATGAATCAGATTCCAGGTACACAGGTTTAAAATCTCCATATATTCATATCTACACAAGGACCCACTACATTCAATGGTCACAAACACTGTGTTATGTTTGAACCAGGGATGATTTTAAGAACCCCCCCCAAATTTATATGGTAAAAAAATTGGCGAATCTCCCCGATATATAGGAAAATTTGAAAGCGATTTTATCAATAATATAATATGTATATATAATTTTTTGGCGAATTTTTCATTTTATTATATGATATTGTAAAATCTTGGCGAATCTTTCACTAAATTATAAGATATTGTAAAATCTTGGCGAATATTTTACTGAATTATAAAATATTGTGAAAAGTTGACGAATATTTCACTAAATTATAAAATATTGTAAAAATTTGGCGAATATTTCACTGAATTATAAAATATTGTAAAAATTTGGCGAATCTTTCATTGATCTATAAAACACATTGAATGACACTCTGCTTGTTAATTATGAGTTCAAGGCTTCTTCAAATGTTGAGTTCAATTGCTCTATTTCAAGTTTTGGTCTCAATACCAAATGGTGGTGACCTTAATGAAGCCTTGATATCCAAGCAAAGCCGAGTAGATCTTGGAGACATGTATTCTAAATGTGGGTGTTTGGAGGATGCACATAAAGTGTTTGGCCAAGTGCCAAAGCGAAATACAGCCTCATTGAATGCAATGCTTTCAAGATGTGCTCAACATGGACATGGCAGGGAGGAACATTATCAGAGGGGTTCT
This sequence comes from Larix kaempferi, assembly GCA_027924585.1. Taxonomy (NCBI): domain Eukaryota; kingdom Viridiplantae; phylum Streptophyta; class Pinopsida; order Pinales; family Pinaceae; genus Larix; species Larix kaempferi. Next base: position 2,313,389 of record BSBM01000517.1, on the reverse strand, counting down.
TCGGGTGGAGATTGTCATTCATAGCTCTGATGACGTTAGCATTGCATCTTCTTCTTACTTACAATTTTTTCCTCTACTACTTGAGTTTCTAGAATCTATTTGTAGTCCTCCCTGCAATTATTAGAGATTTCTTCTTTTTCTTCTTTAATAGTCTTGGGAGATGACTTTTTTGAATTGCTTAAATCAACAAAGGAATTGCACCCACAGACTATCCTTCAATAGATTGTGTGGCTACCCTAGACTGTTTTTGATACTTCAAGGCAAGTTTGTACATAGGTTTTAAGCTAGGCATGTTCCTTAAGTATTTTTCTTGGCACATACTTTGAATAACATTATAGTGATTTTGTTGGCATCCTGTAGTGTCGACTATTGGGGGCTATCTTATTGTTGTGTCATACTTTTGGACAATGTAACTTTTTTCCATCTAAATTCCTCAACACTAGTACCATATCTAAATGTTATACCATTTGTTGATACCATATCTAAATGTGTCTAGTAGTTGATTTTGATTGTAGATGTTGTATTGTTTGTTGATATTGGTGTGTAGATGTTATTATAACCCATGTTAGAGCTTTTATTACAAATTGTTTTTTTCTATTGATTAGAGTTTCCATGACATGTGGGGACTTGGACCTTGACAAACCAATAAACTAATAGAATCAGACATTATGCATCATTTTGGCCTTCACTAGCCAATTATGCCCATGGAGGCTAGGAAAATTTTGAGCCAATTGGACTAGAGGAATGTTGGTCTTGTCCAATAGGTCTCCTATGATCAATGCATAGGAACCTAGTGCATAGACCATTTTTCTCTTCGCTTAGCTATGTAGAGCTCATTTATTTTTCTGAATAACGATAAGTATTTACAAAGAAAATATACAATCAGCATAAACAAATCGAAAAAGTGAAGACAATTAATTCATGCAAATAAAAGGTAATAAAAACTTATTTTCTCGAACCCTAAATCAATGGAAATCAACTAAATCTAATATTGATTCAAGCTACAACAAAGGGCTAAATCAAGCATCAAATGAGAACTAGAAGCATTCAAGGGTCTAACACAATAACTAACCAAAATACATGCAAACTCCACAAATCGACAAAATGTTTCAAATAAAAGCAATAAACAAACCATAAAAATTTGCACAAAAATATTTGAGATAAACACCAACATGGTTTCATGTACTTGAATGAGCTCATTCTTGCTTAGCGAAAGTGTAGTCAAATTAGTTATTTATCCTTCAATGTCAGGACACTATCTATGTGAAGAGATAGCTCCTAGGCCTAGCTTTGTCAAATTCCAGTGTCATTTCCTATCACATAAAAAAAGAGACAATGTAAAAGATAAATATAAAAACATCAATCTTAAAATAAACTGCATCAAGGAAATGTATGTCATATCATCAATGTTATAACAAAAAAGTACAATGTAGAATCTATTTTTAATTAAAATGCTAGCTCAAATTTACATATAATGATCACCCGCAAGGGTCCATGGAACACCTATACCAAAATAAGACTCAAGAGTCTCTCATGTGTATTGGATCATATACAATCTTAGGTAAAATCCATTTCCCAATTCACATTCTGGGACTGGTCCTCATTTTCGGCACTCTGAACATGACCTTCGAATGAGCCGTCATTATGATCCTCAACAACATTATGTTCCATATCAAATTCATTAGATAAATTTGCCAGATTGTTTTCTCCCCTTCTTTCACAATTTGATCGCCAAAGAGCTACTGCTCTTTCATATGGAAAATTGTCAACCTCATACTTTGTTACATATAATCTTAAGCATGTATCCACATTTTTATCAAGCTTATTCCTCAACTTTGACTTCAAAAATGTTAATGCACTAAACATTCTCTCATCCTCCACTGATCCCAAAATCATGGTTTGACATAAATCTACTAATTTGAAATACTCTGACATATTTTGCAGTAGAAATTCACTACCACTGAGTGTAGTCCAAAATTTTGTAACTGTACCATATTCTAGAGCATTATCCAACTTAGAAAATTGCTCCCACATTGTATCAGCAAAGCATTGGGCTTGATCTTTCAATTTTTTTCCATCTAAAATACCTTGAATATGTTCTCCTTGTATCTCGGTCTCTCGACAAAAATGGCTCTGCAAAATCTTGATTTTAGCTATAAATTCAACCTTTAGAGTTTTTGAACATTGAAGATCGTTCCAATATTGAGGGTATACCACAGACATGGCCTCCAACAATTCATCTCGAGGAAATCGTTCTCTTATCTCTGATGATAGTGATTTTGCAATTTCTATCAAGCTGCGCCTCACTGAAATCACAACATTGTCAAATTGTTCTCTTGACATAGGGCAATCTTTGGTGGTTCTTCCTATTTTGTCATTATAATAAAAAGGAACCATATACCCACGCACTGCCATACATAGAAACCCTTTTTCATCAAACTTCAATAAATTTTCATCATTTTCAATATTGATTATCTTAGCCCAATTTGTAAATGCTAGACCTGTAAAAGAATCTGCCATCATATACAAACTATCTAATGCAAGGCATGCTAGTTTTCTAGCATTTGTGTATTCAGCAATATACATCGTGCGACTCTGAGACATCTTCACGAGGCTATTCATTTCATGAAGCAGAGGAAGAACTCCAGCCAATGTTAAATATGTCTCTATATCAGTTAATAGAAAGAGAAGAGTCTGAGCTTTTTCTACACTTAGGCGATGTTCATACATCACCCCTACCAAGGATGCATATTCATCGAATAGTCTTTGAGCTGGTCCCTTCAGTGAGATCCATCTTGTATCAACATCTTTTAATAGTTTGTTTCCATTTGTAACACCGTCGGCAAATTTTTTAAACTCTGAAAACCGTTTGGGACTCCGACAAAAGTATGCATGAACCTCACGTACAAGATATTCAACTTTTGAAACCAATGGAAAGTTGCTCACTATTTTAAATGCAAGATTCATTCTGTGAGCCATACAATGAATACCAATCATATACGGTGAAGCTGAGAGTTGTAGTCTAGCACAAAGGCCGTTCCTTTGTCCCTGCATTACTGATGCCCCATCTGCTCCAACGCATACCAACTTTTTTGCGATCATTGAATGATCCATACCACCAGTTTCCTTCAAAGTATTAATAACAAGTTCATAAATGTTTTCTGCTGTAGAACTTTTGCTCATTTTATGAATTCCAAGTAGATAGGAATTCCTGATATGGTAATTGACCGTATAAATGCTCATGCAAATCCATGCAGTATTATCAACAGCTGTAACTTCATCCAAGGACAGTGACAAAAATGTTGCATTCGCAATTTTCTCTTTCATATCATCCTTTTCTACTTGAGCTAGATATTTTCCCCATTCCCAGCCACTCGTTAAAGACCAATGAGAAGATGGAAAATTTGGCACTTGAATAAAAGATAGATATTTCATCATTTTTGGATAATCCGTCATAGGATGACCATTGGATAGGATGTGAAATACAGTGCTTAATTGTATCGACTTCGATAACAAATTTTTTTCCATCATCTTTTCGAATTGAGAAGTGATGGTTCCTCCACTTTCATCTAGTTTTCTCTTATTTATTAAGTATTTATTGTATTCCTCTTCACATTGGAGATGTCGACTATCAGATTTCCATCTAGCAGTAGATTTCTTCTCATCATTTCCAGTTTTCTTATCATACACCTTCCCAACATGCTTCTCTATTGTGTCCAGCTTCATTTGCAATTTCACTACCTTGCCAAGTTTGCATCTTCCCTTACACTCTGATTCTTGATATGCTTGACTAAATTTTTCTGATGTGTTTGAGGGTATACCATTTCAAGTGTAGAGCAATCTCCTTTTATATATTTTTCTTTGTTTGGATTAAGTTATCATGCTCACAAAAATTAAGTGAAGCCCAGGAACAGATAAGAGATACCTCATACCAATAAGAGGGCTAGATACAGGGCAACTAAAAGAACTGTTCACACCTATTTACAAAACCTTAACTTCTGTGGAACCTTATCTTGGTGAAAGCACACTCTACATATATAACTCGATCTGGATTAAATTCTTCCCCATTACAGTATTGATTCATGTTAACTACATGTTTGTTCTACCTGGCACGTTATTGATAGCCACTAATATTTTCCATGAGGAGGCTAGGACGTGTAGACAATTATGGCAGAGATTCATGTTATGAAAAATATTATATTACTCAGTATGAGTTGAAGCATACAAGATAATGGATGACACCATGATGGGAGAAGCTTGGTCTCAAAGATGTAACATACTGGAGATAGATGCAATGTTAATGAGGCTATCCTACGAAAGCAAGAAGCCAAACAAAATGCTGATACACCATCCGGGCTTCCCCTTGTAATTTCGCATGGGGCATATGGATTACCAGAAATAAGATCATATTTCAAGATTGCAGGATTCTGAAGGAGACTGTAGTGGCGCAAGCTGTGGCTGTTATCCAACACTACAAGACACCTGTCAAAGAGATTAGAACTCGACCTGTGAGTGAGGAAATGATCGATAAAACCATGTCGTGGGCATATTTTGATGGTGCTTCTCTTGACCATCGATCGGAGTGTGGTGGGGGTGGAGTCCTTTTCAAAACCGAGTCTCATTTCTTTCATATCATGGCTGGTTTGGGGAGGGGATCTAACAACTATGCTGAACTTGTCTCTTAGGCTGCTGCTGTTATTTGCACTTGAACAAGGATGTCTATCTCTTCAGATATTTGGCGACTCCAGGATAGTTATTGACTGGGCAAAGGAGATTACTCATTGTCATGTGATGGTACTCATACCTATACTGGAGGAGGTAATACGGTTAAAACAGTCATTTAATCATATTACATTTACACTTGTCTACAGGGAGAGGAATGGGATGGCCGATCAGATTTCCAAAGAAGCGACGCAGCAACATTTAGCACTTGGCACTTGGAGGATTACTATTCACTCTATTGGGGGCACCTACAGTTATTACCACAGACCATTTCATGAAGCTATAGAGGCACGGAATTGATCAATAGCTCAGATTTTGATGACCAGGGATGGACGCCTATTTTAATTTCTGTAACAGTTTTTATTTAGTTGTATGGATATATGCCGGCTGTAGATAGCAGCTATGTGATGGTCTGATACAGTAATCTATCTGTAATCGGATAAATGCGGGCTGTATGAACAGCCGGACTCATTGTTTTGAAGTAGTATGGAACTTTGGACTTGATATTAATACGGGACAGTAAATATGTGTCAATGTAGGGATCACAGTGATCCTAATACATGTGCAGAATGTAATTTTGTTCATCTTTTTGAAATAAAATTACGACTTTTTCCAAGGAAAAAAAGGTCACAGCAACTATTAGGTCACAACAACTATTTGTGTAGAGTTAAGCCATACTCATGAAAGTTTTCATTTAAACAGAAAGATAACAATGTTCTCATTTTATGGTAGCCTTCATCCAATCCTGGGAACTTATCGAAGTAAATATTCAAATCCCCTAGGAAAACATAGGGACTTTTTAATTTATTATGTCCTTGATAGTGGTATATAGACAATTTTAAATGTTTACATTTACATTCAAGAACTATGATGTCATTACAAGGGTTCAAATGAGCCAAGGGACATTTTTAGGGGTATATATTTTGATGTTAAGGAAGGGAGAAAATAATGCTAACCACAACAGTTTGGGTAGTAAGGAAATTGAGGAATGGGAGCTAGAACCTAAACCTAAATAGAACAGGGGCAAGAATGATCTAGTATTGAAATAATATGCATATTAGGGTTATAAAAAAGAGACAAAGATTTATCAAAAAGGTAATTAGAAAGAATAAGGAATTAGAAGTAGAGTACAAGATTTAAGCATTATAAGACATTTCAATGGCCCTAATTGTTTATCCTACCATAATTTTGGCTATAACGTGGACTCCATGTCCTTAGGGTATATGTACTAAATCATTTCTAACTAGTATCGATGACAGACCAATGCTCAATTTATATAATTAGACTCTAGGGCTACCATACAAGGTGAGAAGTTCACTTCATAGTAGTAGAGAGAAAGATAAGGAAGGCATCAAAATTTATCCATGTCTAAAATTCAATAGAAATATCTGATACATATCCTGTAATAGTATGCTTATTTGTTTTCGGATATGGCGGGCTGTATGGACAGCTGTTTTTAGTTTTTAAATATCTGATACATACAGCTATTAACTCAGACCATTTTATGAAGCTTTGGAGGCACGGAATTGAGCATTAGCTCAGATTTCAAATGATCGGTGATGGACATCCTGTTACAGTATGTTTTATTGTATTCGGATATAGGCGGGCTGTATGGACAACAGTTTTTAATCTCTGATATTGTATTTGTGAATATATAATCGGATATATGCGGGCTGAATGGACAGCCATATCCATGGTATTTGTTTTTGTATGGGGCAATAAACTTGATGTCAATATGGGAAAGAAAATTTGTGAAAATGTAGGGATCTCAGTGATTCTATTACATGTGCAGAACGTAATTTTGTTCAATTATTTTTGAAATAAAATTACAACTTTTTCCAAGGAAAAAAAAAAGTTTTAAGCCTAAAGAAATAATCATTAATAATTTAATACAAACTTAATATATATATGCTACAAATCCACTGCTGCTATGAGTTTTCAGCAACCAAACCACTGCCCAGCAACAGAAAAATGATGGCCCAGCACTAGCAAATGATCAGTGATTACTTTTGTGTTTGTTGACAGTTTATATAGTAGGGGGTTGGTGGGACCAAGTAGAAAGGGCAGGAAACTAGTAACTAAATTTTAATGATTTTTAAAAAATTTATCCTCAAAGACAGGTGCCATGGGTGAGTAATTCTGTGCACCTCTGGAGGGTGCAGGGTACCTCTGCATACCCAAACCCACGGGATGTACTCTATGAAACTATCAGCAGAAAAGAAAAATATTTAAAGGAAAAATTGTGTTATATAACTGTAAATCATCTGCTATCAGCTTTGTACATTATCAATTTCCAGGGATTCGGATTTATAAATTCTAAATGCAGTGAGGAAGTACCCCACACCACCATTTTAAATGTGGTATGAGGTCAAAAAGATATTATTCCAAAAATATTTCATATGATAGTGAAGATCAAAACCAACAAACTTCATCTCCTAGATAAATATCAAATCTGGACTAACCTTTTTATAATTCCCCTAACAAGTTGATTCCTACCTAGGATTGTCACCCCTCTCACATTCTAAGAGAGAAGAAAAATATTCATGCAAATTTTAGATGGTTTGTGAGAGTATTGAACCTGTTTCTTAATGCTACATTACTCAAGTAGGAGATTCCCTTGTCTGGGTAAAGGGAGAAAACATTCTTGAATGACTGTACTTAAGGAGTGGGGCTCATCTCTATCAGCATTATCCACAAGACTTCAATATGAATCCCCCTTCCTTTTATTGGTCATGACCTAGAAATATTCATCAACATGCATACCTTAGGTCTATACATAGACACCTAGAATAAAAGTCAACAAAGTGCTCTTATTGTTGATGTATATGTAACTTCGGAATGTATTTCACATATATGTATATTGTATTCCTATAGAGATGGTATTATTCCTCTATAAGGAAGTGTCGTCATTTATATTGTAAGTGTCGTAACTTATACTTGATGGGTTATTAGACCACCTTATTTGGGGTCGGCCCTGTATAAGTCATGTGGGTCAAAGGGTTATTAGACCACCCTATTGGGGGTCGGCCATGTGGGTCAAAGGGTTATTAGACCACCCTATTGGGGCTCGGCCCACTCAGCATTATGTTATGTGGTAAAGTTCGAGCCTACATGAGTTAGGTAAAAAGGCAAGTCAAGTCAAGTATAAATAGAGTGCGGGAGGCACTCTATTTACTCACTCACTTTTCACACATGCACTCAAGGAGGAGTGGCGCACTTATGGAGGAGGAGGATCTACTGCTAGGTTATGGCTATCTCTCTTGGTTGGTTGTATCATTGCTCTATCTATCTCTGAGGAATTTATTGGGGTTTTTCACCTTTATGGTTTTCCCCAAGTAAATCTTTGTGTCTCTTGTGTGCTTGCATTATTGTCTCCATGATTGATATGCTGTAGATATGCTGTACATGTTGTTCTCTCAGTTAAGATCCTAGATCATATTGAAGTAAATTCAGAAAATTTAACATGGTATCAGAGCTAGCCTGAAAGAAGGCATGATATGGCATGTATGACACTTGTTGCACTTATGATGTTAGGGCTTGATATAGCAAAAACCTGTCATCGTAGCACTTTCTCTATAAATCCGTTTTGGCGAAGTTTTCGGATCTGAAATTGTTACAGGCCGAAGCTAAGATCTCCAGGTATCTTGTGTCCAAAGGACAACCTCTAATTCATTGTACTTTGTGATTTATGATCTGTACAATATAGGGTTTCTGCCTCTTCCAGATCTGAGTCAAAATCAGGTGACCTTGGGAAAAATGTCATATCTTGGGCTAGGAAGCTCCAAATGAAATTTCGTAAAACGTCACAGGTAGTACACAGTCTGTACTATCTCAAAAAAAAATTTCAGAGGCCGAAGTTGAACCAGTGACACGTGGCATGCCGTATAAGTTCGCTCTCTTGTATTATCCCATAAACAGGTCACGTTGCGACATTTGGCATAACTCTCTCTCAGAGAGTCTAATTGAGGTCAGACCTGTCAGGATGGAAAGGTAACATGGCCGAGATATCTTAGGAAACGTTTTCAGAGGTCGAAGTTAAAACAGTGACACGTGGAACGCTGTACAAGTTCGCTCTCCTGTTTTATCCCAAAACAGGTCACGTTGCGACATTTGGCATAACTCTCTCTCAGAGAATCCAATTGAGGTCAGACCTGTCAGGATGGAAAGATAAAAGGTCAGGCTATCTCAGGAAACTTTTTCAGACCCTGTGGATCAAAAATTTCGGAGTTACACCAGAAACAATCAGGTACATATTTCTGTCAAAACAGAATTACTTTTTGGTACCTTCATTCATGGCTTCCGGAATTTAGGGCTTTGGAGAAAGTTGGAATTTTTGTAATCGGAGACCACGGCTGGATGCTACTCATCAAAATAGAAATTTAGAGACCAAGATCAGAATTTTTGGTTGGGCAGAAGGCCGGGCTTGATTAGACCCTAGTTCGGGACTTTGATCAGAAAAGTGGAAAATTAGGGCTTCTGTAAAAATGGGAATTTTTTAAATCTGTGACCACGGCTGGAAGCTCCTCAGAAAAATAGAAGCTTAGAGCTTTGGATCAAACATTTTGATGGGGCAAAAGAGTGGGCTTCATCAAACCCCAGTTCAGGGTCACGTCCAGTGAATCCGGAAGTTTCAAAGGCAAAATTGAGGAGTGAAACTTTGCAGTTTTCAAATTCTGAATATACCAGTTTGATCAGCTCATCGAGGCGCATATTTCTATCCTTTCGAAAGTTTGAAATTCAAAGTTTGAATTTTTGGGGTTTCTTTGACAAACCCATATCCAGCTCCAGGTCCAGTTCTTTCAAATCAAGTGGATTGGGTTAATCCTAGAAGAAGATGGATTGATCATCTGCATGAGTAAAGAAGTTCCTGTTTCAGAGGGAGATGAGGCTAAGGCCTTACATAAGAAGATTACAAGCGATCTCAACAGGTATGACTCATCGAGGTATGTTTCGATATTTTCCATGATTAAGTTTATGGTATGTCTTCATGTTATTAAGGTTAGTACAATTTTGTTTTTAGATTTGTCGTATCACCTTAACAAAATTATGAATGCATGATAGAAGATATTCATTGGTTAGGGTGTTGACACTTATGATTGTACTAATGCATTATGGTGTTGTATGAGGTTTATGTTGTCTACTAACATGAAAGGTACACCAAGAAAGACAAATCATGTTCTAGTCCAAGAACATATGATCATGATAACATGAGGACAAAGATTCATCCATTGTCATGGATCTCATAGAAGATCCATTTACGAGGTATGTATAACTTGGTTTTGTAATAGTTAACCTATGAGATATACAGGTTACTAGCACAAGTCATTGAAGAAGAACAAGAAGACATCATGTGAGTATGTTAGACATAAATAGCTAGCATGCTAATCCAGGTATGTTTTTCCTATATCAAGATAGAATCTTACCTTGTGTTAGGATCTTATACTGTTGTTGATAATGATTATTCATGAAGTCACAGGTTTGAATAATCATGATTGTATGCATATTATGTTTCTTACCATAATTGATGATATGACTAACCAGAAGAATCATGATGGTATAGGTTTGAATAATCACAGGTTTTATGCATTTTATATCTCTTATCTTGATTGATGATTCATCTAACCTGAAGAGTCATAGGTTTGAGTAATTATAGGTTTAGACATGCTATGCTTCTTATGAGAATCCTACATAAACCTTGAATGCTAATGCTTATTATTTCTGTTTGAAATGATCATGACTATACATGCTTGAGATTATTGTGTTTTAATAGTATACTAATGAATGTATGATTTTATATGAGATCACAAGGATAACACATTCATGATACTAATAAGCATGCATAGGGACCAAGGATGAATATGAGCTCAAGAACAGGTAATCCAGGAAGCAAAGATCAAGAGGGAGTACACTCTAGTGGTTTATGCAAGGATGCAGATATTCAGAGGGAGTTGTCCATCTCTCTACATTCCACAACAGAAAGGTGTAGAAGAAGCTACTTCAGATTAGGACTCCAGCAGCTCCTGCAAGGAAGCGAAGACTCAAAGGGAGTCCACCCAATGAACAAACAAAGATAAGTATTTTAATTATCATTTCTTGCATATTTGTTTGTTTAAATAATACTGTTCAATAATGTATATACTGATGTTCCTAGAATTAGGTTGCATACTATGCATATTAGAATAGGTGCATTAATGAACAGTATACTACTAATATACATGGGTAAGTGGCCTATGGCACTGTACAATATTCCATTGCTACTTATCTAGAATGAAACCTCTTTGCTGACATGTTGGGAGTTGTGCACACTCTTAACAATGTTCTGGTAGAGATTGGAAGGCATCTAGAAAGTTACGGGATATGGATAAATGTTGTATTGAAGCATTGGCTAAGATAATTGCATGACTGTATGACATATTTCTTTATGTGTAAGAATTTGTTCTGAAAACTATGAGATGTTTCTAATCATGCAATTTAACCTGTTTTGTAGGAAAGACCGCATATCTTCACCTACAAAAGGACTACAACATTTGTTCCAGCAACAAAGATATTTATTGAAGATATTGAAGTTCCCAGGATCTGGGATGAAGAAATAGAATGCCATGATCCGTCGATCATGAAGAATGATGTTTGGGATGTAATCCCAAGACATGAAGGGAAGTTTGCTATGACTTCCAAACGGAACTATCAGATCAAGCATGTTGCAAATGGCAGCATTGAGAAATATAAAAGTGATGAAATAGAAGATACACCAGATGGATTCAAGACAGCTTCCTTGAATGGTGTAGTTGAAGAAGAAGTGTATGTAGGGCAGCCACTTGGTTCTGAGACACATGATAGGAAATCATATATGTGTAGAACTTGGTATGGTGAAGATAGATTGATTGCCGACACGCAGCGGAAGCTTACTACCGAGTTCGAGATGAAGAACTTGGGGATGATGCACTATTGTTTTTTTTTTGGCATGGAGGTGTGGCAGAGTGCAGATAGAATCTTCCTTGGACAAGGGAAGTATGCAATAGAGATCCCAAAGAGGTTCGGGATGATGGATTGCAAGGCCATGGCCACACCTATGGCATCAAATCTGAAGCTTCTATGTGATGCTTCATCTGAGCCAGTTGATGTCTCTATGTATCGTCAGATGATTGGATCCTTGATGTACCTGACGAACACGAGACCAGACATTTTCTTTGCTGTGAACACATTGAGCCAGTTCCTGACGGATCCGAGGAGTGTTCACCTGGTTGCTATAAAGCATGTTCTAAGGTACCTGAAGGGTACAGTGGATTATGGGCTCAAGTATGAAGCGAATCAAAAGTTTAACCTACAGGGTTATGTTGATTCAGATTGGGCTGGCAGTGCTGCAGATAGGAAGAGCACATCTGGATGTTGCTTCAGTATGGGATCAGGTGTGATCTCTTGGTTTACCAGGAAGCAGTCCTGCGTAGCACTGAGTACAGCTGAGCCAGAGTATGTTGCAGCCTGTTCAGCTAGTTGTGAGGCAGTATGGCTACGGAAGCTACTGTCTGAGTTAATTGATCTCCCGTTGGAGGCTACTGGTATCTTCTGTGATAACCAGAGTTGTGTGAAGCTGTCTGAGAACCCAGTGTTTCATGACAGGTCGAAACACATAGAGATCAAATATCACTATATCAGGGATATGGTGCAGAGAGGAGCTGTGAAGCTCCTGTATGTTGCGACGGACGAGCAGATTGCAGATGTGTTGACGAAGCCACTAGCCAGGGTGAAGTTCGAGTACTTCAGAGAGAGGCTTGGCGTTCTTCAGATCGAGGACACTTCGAGGAAGAAGTGATGGACACATTTGCTGAAGCCATTCCAAGCATGTTGGAAGGAGGATCCTTCACATGGCTGTGGATGTAAGCGCTGGATGATGAGCATCAGGATGATGTTCTGGTTTCTGCTGGATATGATCAGTTGGATCATTTTTGTATGTATGTACGCATCATGTTGGATGCTGGATATGATCAGATGGATCATTTTTGTATGTATATACGCATCATGTTGGATGCTGGATATGATCAGTTGGATCATTTTTGTATGTATGTACGCATCATGTTGGATGTTGGATATGATCAGTTGGATCATTTTTGTATGTATGTATGCATCATGTAGATGCTGGATATGATCAGTTGGATCATGAGTATGTATTTTGTATATGCATCATGTTGGATGCTTGGACCATGTATGATGATATGTATCAGGTAGATACTTGGTATGCATCAGGTAGATGCATTGATGATCAGGAGGATCATGTATGATGATATGTATCAGGTAGATACTTGGTATGCATCAGGTAGATGCATTGATGATCAGGATGATCATAGATGACGAGCTTCAGGATGTTGCTCCAGATGACATGCAGCAGGATGTTGCAGTGATGATGATCAGGATGATCATGGATACATCAGGATGATGTATGGTGAGTATCAGTTTGATACTCTGTGGCCGTGGATCAGGTTGTGCAGATAAGCATGTAATTTGTGCCCTGGGAGATTTGCAGATGGTCTTTCGAGGTTTTGCCTATGGCATGTAATTTGTGCCCTGGGACATCTAGCAAATGCTCTTTTGAGGTTTTGCTTGGGAGGACATATAATTTGTGCCCTGGGAGATCTGCAGATAGTCTTTCGAGGTTTTGCCTATGGCATGTAATTTGTGCCCTGGGATATCTGGCAGATGCTCTTTCGAGGTTTTGTCCTATGGCATGTAATTTGTGCCCTGGGAGATCCGATAGGTTGAGCTGTGTGCTCGTAATCAGTCCTGGGATGCTCTTGCGAGGTTTTGCCATGACCACATGTAATTTGTGCCCTGGGAGATCCGATAGGTTGAGCTGTGTGCTCGTAATCAGTCCTGGGATGCTCTTGCGAGGTTTTGTGGTGACCACATGTAATTTGTGCCCTGGGAGATCCGATAGGTTGAGCCATGTGCTCGTAATCAGTCCTGGGATTCTCTTTCGAGGTTTTGTGGTGAGGTCACATATAATTTGTGCCCTGGGAGATTTGCAGATGGTCTTTCGAGGTTTTGCCTATGGCATGTAATCTGTGCCCTGGGACATCTGGCAAATGCTCTTTCGAGATTTTGTGACGCACGTAAAAGTCCTGAGGATTCCACAGTATGCCCAGTGATGAAGAAGACCTGCAGGTGGTGGGCCTACATCCAGTATGAAAAAGGACTGGCTCTGTAGAACTTCCTATGACGATTATATTCAGAGATTGATTGAGATAGCAGCAGCAGTGACGATGATGATGACTCGATGACGATTATCCAGTGACGATGATCCAGAGAAGATGACTTGTGCTAGAAGAACTATGCTGAGAAATACCTTCCTAGTTAAGAGGGAGTGTTGATGTATATGTAACTTCGGAATGTATTTCACATATATGTATATTGTATTCCTATAGAGATGGTATTATTCCTCTATAAGGAAGTGTCGTCATTTATATTGTAAGTGTCGTAACTTATACTTGATGGGTTATTAGACCACCTTATTTGGGGTCGGCCCTGTATAAGTCATGTGGGTCAAAGGGTTATTAGACCACCCTATTGGGGGTCGGCCATGTGGGTCAAAGGGTTATTAGACCACCCTATTGGGGGTCGGCCCACTCAGCATTATGTTATGTGGTAAAGTTCGAGCCTACATGAGTTAGGTAAAAAGGCAAGTCAAGTCAAGTATAAATAGAGTGCGGGAGGCACTCTATTTACTCACTCACTTTTCACACATGCACTCAAGGAGGAGTGGCGCACTTATGGAGGAGGAGGATCTACTGCTAGGTTATGGCTATCTCTCTTGGTTGGTTGTATCATTGCTCTATCTATCTCTGAGGAAGTTATTGGGGTTTTTCACCTTTATGGTTTTCCCCAAGTAAATCTTTGTGTCTCTTGTGTGCTTGCATTATTGTCTCCATGATTGATATGCTGTAGATATGCTGTACATGTTGTTCTCTCAGTTAATATCCTAGATCATATTGAAGTAAATTCAGAAAATTTAACACTTATCACGTGAGTTATCAATTGGCCCATGGTAAAAAAATTGCAGTGGATGTGAAATAGAAGCCCTATTATTCTTGGAATGCTCCTGAGCTACCCCCCATTAGTACTATCTCTCATTCCTTATAATGAATGATATATAGCGTCACCATCTTAGGTTTGTGTATGAACCTACTTGGTAAAATGGCCTAAGCCAATTGACACCCCACCTTTTTTACTTGGGTGGTCAATTTTGTAGCACCTGTACCTTGAGAGGATACCATGGATGATTTCCAAAATGGTATGTAACAAATAGGATGGTCCTAATATTGATAATAAAAATAATAATTACATAAATCAAGATAACACACTTTCTACTGATGAACCCCATCCATCACCATAAATGAAATAAAAGGAGGAGATTTCTTCTTCACGTCACTTCTACACACACCCTAGGAGTACCTTGAATTCCATCATCTGTATGGGATCAACCCTTCACCAAACCTATTGGAAAACAAGTCTACAAAAGGTGATAGGAGCATTAAAAGAAAACCAAACTCTAACCACAAGGGGTAGTGGGATTGAATTGCTAACCATATGATAGAGAACTAGCAATGTTCCATGTACCATATTGCAACACCACCTCATTAAATCATTAGAATTGAACAAAAAATGAACATAATTAAACCCCAATCCCCAATATGAAATTAATGCCACCCCATTTTATTTACAATTCAGGAAGCATGATTTCTTAAATGCATCTTCATTAGCCATTCAATTAAGAAATTACATGATCACTCCTCTACACTCTAAACTTTTTCACCTTTCAGAAGTATTAATATTAGTCTTTCTATTGATAATATGGAAGGATGAATATTAATGATGGAATCACTAATGAAGGAAGAGCCTTGGGTGTCAATTACTTGAAAATATTTTTAAGTTTCATTTATTTACCTTGGTCAAGACCTCAAAACCAATACCTAGTTCAAAAAAAATCAAATGGTGCTAATATGCCGACTTAGAGTTAAATGATCCCATTGTGAGGTCATGTGCATTAGTTTGAGTTGTTTTTTTGGCATTGGATACATGAAAGCTTCATTTAGGGCCTAAGTTGTATGCTACACCCTTAATCATGTTGAGGATCCTATGACTTATACCTTATGATTTAAAACTCATCATCCCCACTTTGAGGTAAAATATCACGTTGAGAGATCATGTGACTTGGCTCAAGTATTATTCTTGGTCTTGGATTGCTTTAATATTCATGTACTAGGCCCTAAGGCCTAGGTTTTCACCCTAACCATGTATATGGCCCACATTCTAAAATCTATTTCATAAACCTTAAAGTAATTCCAATATCCTCACTCATAAGCCAAGGATGTGCTTAGCATGTCATATGTGAAGGATTAAGGAATCATTATTAAAGGTAGATGCTTAAAATATTCCTTTAGGCTATAAGGCCTAGACTCCTTAGGGTATATGTACTAAATCATTTCTAACTAGTATCGATGACAGACCAATGCTCAATTTATATAATTAGACTCTAGGGATACCATACAAGGTGAGAACTTCACTTCATAGTAGTAGAGAGAAAGATAAGGAAGGCATCAAAATGTATCCATGTCTAAAATTCAATAGAAATATCTGATACATATGCTGTAACAGTATGCTTATTTGTTTTCGGATATGGCGGGCTGTATGGACAGCTGTTTTCAGTTTTTAAATATCTGATACATACCGCTATTAACTCAGACCATTTTATGAAGCTTTGGAGGCACGGAATTGAGCATTAGCTCAGATTTCAAACGATCGGTGATGGACATCCTGTTACAGTATGTTTTATTGTATTCGGATATAGGCGGGCTGTATGGACAGCAGTTTTTAATCTCTGATATTGTATTTGTGAATATATAATCGGATATATGCGGGCTGAATGGACAGCCATATCCATGTTATTTGTTTTCGTATGGGGCAGTAAACTTGATGTCAATATGGGACAGAAAATTTGTGAAAATGTAGGGATCTCAGTGATTCTATTACATGTGCAGAATGTAATTTTGTTCAATTATTTTTGAAATAAAATTACAACTTTTTCCAAGGAAAAAAAAAAAGTTTTAAGCCTAAAGAAATAATCATTAATAATTTAATACAAACTTAATATATATATGCTACAAATCCACTGCTGCTATGAGTTTTCAGCAACCAAACCACTGCCCAGCAACAGAAAAATGATGGCCCAGCACTAGCAAATGATCAGTGATTACTTTTGTGTTTGTTGACAGTTTATATAGTAGGGGGTTGGTGGGACCAAGTAGAAAGGGCAGGAAACTAGTAACTAAATTTTAATGATTTTTAAAAAATTTATCCTCAAAGACAGGTGCCATGGGTGAGTAATTCTGTGCACCTCTGGAGGGTGCAGGGTACCTCTGCATACCCAAACCCACGGGATGTACTCTATGAAACTATCAGCAGAAAGAAAAATATTTAAAGGAAAAATTGTGTTATATAACTGTAAATCATCTGCTATCAGCTTTGTACATTATCAATTTTCAGGGATTCGGATTTATAAATTCTAAATGCAGTGAGGAAGTACCCCACACCACCATTTTAAATGTGGTATGAGGTCAAAAAGATATTATTCCAAAAATATTTCATATGATAGTGAAGATCAAAACCAACAAACTTCATCTCCTAGATAAATATCAAATCTGGACTAACCTTTTTATAATTCCCCTAACAAGTTGATTCCTACCTAGGATTGTCACCCCTCTCACATTCTAAGAAAGAAGAAAAATATTCATGCAAATTTTAGATGGTTTATGAGAGTATTGAACCTGTTTCTTAATGCTACATTACTCAAGTAGGAGGTTCCCTTGTCTGGGTAAAGGGAGAAAACATTCTTGAATGACTGTACTTAAGGAGTGGGGCTCATCTCTATCAGCATTATCCACAAGACTTCAATATGAATCCCCCTTCCTTTTACTGGTCATGACCTAGAAATATTCATCAACATGCATACCTTAGGTCTACACATAGACACCTAGAATAAAAGTCAACAAAGTGCTCTTATCACGTGAGTTATCAATTGGCCCATGGTAAAAAAATTGCAGTGGATGTGAAATAGAAGCCCTATTATTCTTGGAATGCTCCTGAGCTACCCCCCATTAGTACTATCTCTCATTCCTTATAATGAATGATATATAGCGTCACCATCTTAGGTTTGTGTATGAACCTACTTAGTCAAATGGCCTAAGCCAATTGACACCCCACCCTTTTTTACTTGGGTGGTCAATTTTGTAGCACCTGTACCTTGAGAGGATACCATGGATGGTTTCCAAAATGGTATGTAACAAATAGGATGGTCCTAATATTGATAATAAAAATAACAATTACATAAATCAAGATAACACACTTTCTACTGATGAACCCCATCCATCACCATAAATGAAATAAAAGGAGGAGATTTCTTCTTCACGTCACTTCTACACACACCCTAGGAGTACCTTGAATTCCATCATCCGTATGGGATCAACCCTTCACCAAACCTATTGGAAAACAAGTCTACAAAAGGTGATAGGAGCATTAAAAGAAAACCGAACTCTAACCACAAGGGGTAGTGGGATTGAATTGCTAACCATATGATAGAGAACTAGCAATGTTCCATGTACCATATTGCAACACCACCTCATTAAATCATTGGAATTGAACAAAAAATGAACATAATTAAACCCCAATCCCCAATATGAAATTAATGCCACCCCATTTTCTTCACAATTCAGGAAGCATGATTTCTTAAATGCATCTTCATTAGCCATTCAATTAAGAAATTACATGATCACTCCTCTACACTCTAAACTTTTTCACCTTTCAGAAGTATTAATATTAGTCTTTCTATTGATAATATGGAAGGATGAATATTAATGATGGAATCACTAATGAAGGAAGAGCCTTGGGTGTCAATTACTTGAAAATATTTTTAAGTTTCATTTATTTACCTTGGTCAAGACCTCAAAACCAATACCTAGTTCAAAAAAAATCAAATGGTGCTAATATGCCAACTTAGAGTTAAATGATCCCATTGTGAGGTCATGTGCATTAGTTTGAGTTGTTTTTTTGGCATTGGATACATGAAAGCTTCATTTAGGGCCTAAGTTGTATGATACACCCTTAATCATGTTGAGGATCCTATGACTTATACCTTATGATTTAAAACTCATCATCCCCACTTTGAGGTAAAATATCACGTTGAGAGATCGGGTGACTTGGCTCAAGTATTATTCTTGGTCTTGGATTGCTTTAATATTCATGTACTAGGCCCTAAGGCCTAGGTTTTCACCCTAACCATGTATATGGCCCACATTCTAAAATCTATTTCATAAACCTTAAAGTAATTCCAATATCCTCACTCATAAGCCAAGGATGTGCTTAGGATGTCATATGTGAAGGATTAAGGAATCATTATTAAAGGTAGATGCTTAAAATATTCCTTTAGGCTATAAGGTCTAGACTCCTTAGGGTATATGTACTAAATCATTTCTAACTAGTATCGATGACAGACCAATGCTCAATTTATATAATTAGACTCTAGGGCTACCATACAAGGTGAGAACTTCACTTCATAGTAGTAGAGAGAAAGATAAGGAAGGCATCAAAATTTATCCA
The DNA here is from genome assembly GCA_027924585.1 of Larix kaempferi. Taxonomy (NCBI): domain Eukaryota; kingdom Viridiplantae; phylum Streptophyta; class Pinopsida; order Pinales; family Pinaceae; genus Larix; species Larix kaempferi. The sequence continues at coordinate 2,294,024 of BSBM01000517.1, read as the reverse complement.
TGTCTAAAATTCAATAGAAATATCTGATACATATGCTGTAATAGTATGCTTATTTGTTTTTGGATATGGCGGGCTGTATGGACAGCTGTTTTCAGTTTTTAAATATCTGATACATACAGCTATTAACTCAGACCATTTTATGAAGCTTTGGAGGCACGGAATTGAGCATTAGCTCAGATTTCAAATGATCGGTGATGGACATCCTGTTACGGTATGTTTTATTGTATTCGGATATAGGCGGGCTGTATGGACAGCAGTTTTTAATCTCTGATATTGTATTTGTGAATATATAATCGGATATATGCGGGCTGAATGGACAGTCGTATCCATGGTATTTGTTTTCGTATGGGGCAGTAAACTTGATGTCAATATGGGACAGAAAATTTGTGAAAATGTAGGGATCTCAGTGATTCTATTACATGTGCAGAATGTAATTTTGTTCAATTATTTTTGAAATAAAATTACAACTTTTTCCAAGGAAAAAAAAAAGTTTTAAGCCTAAAGAAATAATCATTAATAATTTAATACAAACTTAATATATATATGCTACAAATCCACTGCTGCTATGAGTTTTCAGCAACCAAACCACTGCCCAGCAAGAGAAAAATGATGGACCAGCACTAGCAAATGATCAGTGATTACTTTTGTGTTTGTTGACAGTTTATATAGTAGGGGGTTGGTGGGACCAAGTAGAAAGGGCAGGAAACTAGTAACTAAATTTTAATGATTTTTAAAAAATTTATCCTCAAAGACAGGTGCCATGGGTGAGTAATTCTGTGCACCTCTAGAGGGTGCAGGGTACCTCTGCATACCCAAACCCACGGGATGTACTCTATGAAACTATCAGCAGAAAGAAAAATATTTAAAGGAAAAATTGTGTTATATAACTGTAAATCATCTGCTATCAGCTTTGTACATTATCAATTTTCAGGGATTCGGATTTATAAATTCTAAATGCAGTGAACCAAGCCTTACCAGATGGTGTTATTTCTGATCTGCAGAATGATATTATTCTTGGAGATATTCATAGAGAGGGGCATGATTTTACGAAAGGTGGATTTAGTGAAAGTGTTTCCGAGCCATCAACAGTCCCTTATAATGCCATGGAAATGGATCCTAGTTCTGATCCTAAGTTGTCCTCTTCATCTGCAAAAGAATTGCAATCATTGGAAAGAATGAATGCAAATCCTTTCCGCAGTATTGGTGATGCATTGAAGGACTAGAAAGAGAGAGTAAAAATATCAGATATCAAATCTGAAGATCATAAAACAAATGAAATTTCCAGCAAAATAGAGGAACTAGAAATTGATGGAGGAGATGAATTCCAATTTCTGTTGGAAGAAAAAAGGATAATTCCCAAGCATTAGGTGTTGCAACTGCTGATCAACTTGATCAGAACATAAATGTGAACAAATCGAGTACAGTGGAAGAGGATCTAATTGAGGAAGAGGCTGCACGCCCTGTAAATGAGATTGAAATCAGCAGAAAGAAAAATATTTAAAGGAAAAATTGTGTTATATAACTGTAAATCATCTACTATCAGCTTTGTACATTATCAATTTTCAGGGATTCGGCTTTATAAACTATCATTGAGGTACTATGTCTACAATTGTTTGTCTATTTACGGAAGCATATATCTATTTTGATGTTTGAAAGGGCCAATTCTTATGAAATTGATTTGTCTTATGTCAAACTTTGATTTTGACATGGCAAGAGGACTTTTACATGGTCTTTATTTTTTACTATGTTGAGATCTTGTCATGGCAAGATGACTTTTACATGGTCTTTTAAGCTGTCATTGAGTCTGCGAGCTTGCTTCAAATAGAGAGATTTCTATTAAATGCTCAACTTTTGTGCAACACAACCTACTAAATACTAAATAGCACTGTCAAGATCTCCATCAGTAAATGAATATGATTATAAAGGCCACTATAGCTAAATCCCAATCATATCAAGTAAGATGGTTCATGAGTTATGCATGCCACCACATGTCATGTGGTTTGAGATTTTCAATGGGATCATTTTATATTCTAATCACATTCTCATCTCTTGAACAGAGGTAATTACAATTAAGATAGAGGAGCATTCTATATTTTTCTGCTAAGCTTATTATAAGATAAGAAACAGATAACATTGCTCATCAACATGAATTTCACTTTGATCATTACTTGTACATTCTGGATACCATTATAATCAATAGATTATGTATGCTTCCACATATAACATGGGTTGAGAATAAGAATGTCCATGATTGGGAGGAACTACCACCCTTTGTATGTTGGGGCGTGTGGAAGGCCAAAAATGGTTTGTTGTTTCAAGGAAAGGGTTTTTCGGCCACTAGGGTGGGAAGCAAAGCAATTGCAACACTTAGGGAATTGATGTAGGACCAGACTGTTGTCAAGATCAAACCTATTCAAAGACTAGTGACTCCTATTTTCAATCTAGTCCGGGCTAGGAGATATTTTGATTGGGCCTCTCAAGATATTTATAGATTGCAGGATTCTACAAGGTATCACAAGGTATACATTTTTTATGGCTTATCACAGAACATGCCTTTGTTTGCTCTATAGGCTATTGATGCTATTAATGTACATCTGTAAGAATGGAATCTGACCTAAAAAGTAACTTCTTTAGCTTGAAAAAACAAAGCAATGTTTTACTGTGAGTGCAATGGAAAAGTTGTAGCATATATTTGAACTTAAACATCCGTCAATACTGGAATTTGATGCAGAGATTTCTTCATGATCGAAAATTGTTGGGTAAAAGAACTGAGACGCCCATCACTACATAAATTTGGATACAGGTCTGAATTAAATCGGGCAGAAAGTAGATCGTTTTACAGTTTCATCAATAGTCTAAACATCGGCGTGTCCAATCCATACCAATGCTCTGGTAATGCTAGGATTTGAACACTTACTTCTTTATGAAATCAAGAAAACATCCCATAGGGAATACAGGTGGATAAAGATTATAAGAGAGAAAAAGTACCCCTTCCGGAAGACACTCTCTCCCTGATATATATTATACTGGGTGGATAAAAACCCCAACAGCAGAAGTATCAGGGAGGAAAGTGACAGCATCTTACTAGGATTAGTTACAGTTCTAAATCCAAAAGATAAGTCGGATACAATTTTAAGAAGACATCGCCCAGAAACTGCCAAAATCATTATCAAGCAGCTAATAGTATAGTAAAAAACTGTGATCTGCCCAACTTCGACACATTGAAAAGAAATAAAAGAGGCAAAGCATAGAACTAAAGAAGTTGAGCAGTACCAGAGGGAAAGGCAAGCACAGATCAACAACCTTCAAAAAGTTTACCAGCAAACCCTCATGAATTATGTCTCCATGCCTATAAGGTATGCTCGACAAGTAGAATTCAAACTCAATTCAGCTTCCATCGGCTATGAAAAACGAAGGGCGAGTTATAATAAAAGATTTCGAAGGGCGAGTTATAAACGAGGGCGAGTTATAATAAAAGATTTCGAAGTCTGACAGCATTAAGAATTTGGGGATTAAACTCACAGTGTAATCATGGATCGAAATGAAACACGCAGGGTCTAAGATGGCAACAAAAATTGAATTGCAGATATTTCACATTGTGACATACCTCTTAATGCTCGAAACCCTTCTGAGAATCTGAAATGTACAGCCAAAACCTCCAGATACACGCTACGAAGTGGTAATCTTTGAAACAAACAGTAATTGAGCCTCGTATGGGTGAATATCAAGAATTTTACCTCGTATGGGCGATGCTAGGGGTTGTATTGGCACTCTAGCAGACAAATCGCGGGCGAATCGGACTCCAAAACCGCTATTTATTCAAATCGAGGGCGAACCATAGCTTCAAAAAAACCCATGCCAGAATCGAGGGCGAACAACAACTCCAAAAAACCGCCATGCCAGAAATCACGGGCGAATGAGTTTCCAGGAAACACCATCCCTAAAAATCGGGGGCGACTGGTGCATTCAAGGAAAAATCACGGAAAATAAACTAGCGAAAATCGATTTTTCCCTATTTCTTCCACAAAAATCGCGGGCGACTGGTTTCTCCTATAAATTCTTCCTAAATACGATTTTGGCTATATAGTTTTTTAATATTTACAAAATAATAAATAGTGGGCTATTAAAATAAATTCTCAAAAACCTCTTTTACTTAAAAATTCGCCCTAAAAAAAATTAGAAACCTTCTAAATTCGCCATTGCGCTAAATTTCGCCCCTAAAATCATCCCTGGTTTGAACCAATTGGTTCATAAGGAATCTTGTGGAAAATAGGAGCAGAAGCCACATTTCCTTGAAGGTATTGGAAACATCATATGCATAGACATATTTCCATTTGAAGCACCAATCCCATTTCTTTTACATGATTACCTTACTTTTCATAGTGAATGACTATATCATAGAACACAATATAAATTCCCTACCCCATAAGTTTTTTCTTCCTTTCTCCTTTTAGCAAAATGATTGCCACTCTTTAGTAATTTTGTATAGACTCACTCATCCAATGCCAGGTGTGTCTTTATAGGTTTGGGATTTAATCTAATATAGCCTTCTACTTCAAGCACTTTATGCAACTAAGTATTCACTTAAAACTTTTTAGATCATTAGCATTACGAAGAACACACATGTATGAATCAATTCTATGGATGATGGGCATTGAATATCTCTGTATTTTTTTTTAAATTCCCCATATTCATCGGATATCCGATGTTCCCTTCCAAAGAATCCGATGACGTCGCCATACCACCGACAGCAAGAGGCGTCGGATATCAAACTTATTATAATGCAATTACGGTCGGATATCCGACGCCCCCTTCAAAAGAATCCGACAAGCTCGCCAAACCACTGACTCCAAATGTTGTCGATCTTTCTAGGTATCTGCGTTGGATATCCTACAATATTTGATTTCATGTGTGTCAGATATACGACACCCTATAAAGTAATGGGTGTCGGATATCCGACCCCCTATAAAGTAATGGGTGTCAGATATTTGATGGGTATATTAAAAGAGTAGTGGTTGGATATCCAATAGGACTGTGTTGAATATCTGACGCGTCCATTTTGCTGTTGGATATCCGCCGAAGTGAAACCGACATTTAAAAAAGGAGAATCTTGTCAGATGGTCAACAGCATGATGTCGAAAATCGTACACATATGTCGTCATATTTTGGGTTCAAAAATGCTAGTGGAACATCATCATCATCTACTGGAATATCACCATCATCATCATCATCATCAACATCTGCTAGAATATCACCATTAGCATCATCATCATCATCTGCTCGAATATCACCATCAGCATCATCGTCATCATATGATGTAATATCAACATCATACTCAGTAAATGAATACTGGAACAACATCAATCATCAGTCGGCAAGTACTAGAACAACAATCATCAGTAAGTAAATACTGGAACTACAACAACAACAATCATCGGTAAACAAGTACTGGAACAACAATCATCAATATGTAAATACTAGAACAACAACAATCAATCATCAGTAAACAAGTATTGGAAAAACAACAATCAATCATCAGTAAACAAGTACTGGAACAACAATCATCAATCATCAGTAAAAACGTATTGAGATAACATCACCAGTCGACAAGTACTAGGATAACACTACCATTCGGCAAGTACTAGAGTAGCATCATCAGTCATAAAGTACTGAGATATCATCACCAGTCGGCAAGTATTGGGATAACACTACCAATCGGCAAGTACTGGAGTAACATCATTAGTCGGCAAGTACTGGGATAACATCACCAGTCGGAAAGTACTGGGATAACACTACTAGTGGGCAAGTACTGGAGTAACATATTTAGTCAGAAAGTACTGAGATAACATCACCAATCGAAATTAAGTATTGGGATAAAACTACCAGTCGGCAAGTACTGGAGTAACATCATCAGTCGAAAAGTACTAAGATAACATCACCAGTCGAAAAGTACTGGGATAACACTGCCAGTTGGAAAGTACTGGAGTAACATCATCAGTCAGAAATTAATGAGATAACATCACCAGTCGGCAAGTACTAGTATAATACTACTAGTCGGCAAGTACTGGAGTAACATCATCAGTCGGCAAGTACTGAGATAACATCACCAGTCGGAAAGTACTGGGATAACACTACCAGTCGGCAAGTACTAGAGTAACATCATCAATCAGAAAGTACTAAGATAACATCACTAGTCGGTAAGTACTAGGATAACACTACCAGTTGGAAAGTAATGGAGTAACATCATCAGTCGGAAAGTACTTAGGTAACATCACTAGTTGGAAAGTACTGGGATAACACTATCAGTCGGCAAGTACTGATCTTCAGTTGGAAAGTACTGGAATAACATCACCAGTCGGAAAGTACTGGTATAACACTATCAGTCAGAAAGTACAGATCTTCAGTCGGTAAGTACTGGAATAACATCACGAGTCAGAAAGTACTGGGATAACACTATCAGTCGGAAAGTACTAATTTTCAGTCGGAAAGTACTGGAATAACATCACCAGTCGAAAAGCACTGGGATAACACTATCAGTCGGAAAGTACTGGAATAACATCATCATCACTCCCTCTTTCGAGGGAGGTCCTTTCGGACCACATTAAGCTTGTCTCGAAAGTATTCAAACTTTATGCGAGACAAAGGCTTAGTCAACACATCGAAAACTTGTTCCTCTGTAGGAACATACTTGAGTTTTACTGCTCCCTCCTGCACCATATCCTGGATGTAGTAAAACTTGATCTCTATATGCTTCGATCTATCATGGAACACTGGATTATCTTTCATCTTGATACAACTCTTATTGTCACAGAGAATATCAGTCACATCTATATATGAATCGAACAATCCCACCAACATCTTGCGAAGCCACACTGCTTCACTACAAGTTGAACATGCTGCGACTTATTCAGCTTCTATTGTACTAAGAGCAACACAGGGATTCTTTCTACCGATCCATGAGATCATACCTGATCCCAAACTAAAGAAACATCCTGAAGTGCTTTTTCTATCTTCGGCATTTCCATCCCAATCTGATTTTGTATATCCGTACAGTCTGAACTCACTATCTGAGGCATATCTAAGTCCATAGTCCAACATAGCTTTTAGGTACCTCATCACATGCTTTGCTACAATCAGGTGTACATGTCTGGGATCCACCATATACTGGCTCAAGGTGTTCACAACAAAACATATATATGGTGTTGTATTGGTCAAATACATTAATGAGCCAATAATTTGTCTGTACAATGTGACATCTACTATCTCTAATGAAGCATCATTGAAGAGCTTCAAGTTTGTCACCATCGGAGTAGTCATGGCCTTATGATCCAAAATCCCAAATATTTTTAGGATCTCAACAACATATTTTCCTTGACTCAGGAAAATATCATCTGGGAACTGGCATACTTCAAGACCTAGAAAATAGTGCATCATCCCAAGGTATTTCATCTCAAATTCCGCAGCAAGCTTCTTCTTACATTCAGTCATGGGATTGTCTTCTCCTGTTAGGAACAAATCATCCACATACAATAGAAATATCATAGGTTCATCATCTATGACCTTATGGTAAAGATTAGAATATGCTTTACTCTTGGTAAATCCCAAGCTCATTAAGAAACCATCAATTCTTCCACACCATGCTCTGGGTGCTTGCTTCAACCCATATAATGTTTTCTTCAGTTTACATACATGTGTTTTTCTGTCATCTATTTCAAATCCTTCTGGTTGCTCGATGTATACCTCTTCTTCTATCTTTCCATTCATGAAAGTTGTCTTTACATCCATCTAATGTAACTTCCATTTCATCTTATATGCCAAGGAAAGGATGGTTCTAATTGAGGTATATCTATCCACATGAGCAAAGGTCTCCTCATAATCAATTCCTTCTTTCTAAGGGAAACCCAGGCTAGGAACCTTGCCTTGTACTTTTCAATGCTTCCGTCTGCTGAATGTTTAGTTTTGAAGATCCATTTTTTACTAAACTATTGACTTGTCCTTTGGTCTTGGAACCACATCCCAAACATCATTCTTAATGATGGATTGGTATTATTCATTCATAGCATCCAACCAATCCTTCTTCTTTACCACATCTTCAAAACATGTGGGTTCTTCTTCAACAAGGTTACACATCAAGGCTACATAACTGGGATACGGCCTTGGTCTCTTGCTTTCTCTATTGGTTCCTTCTGGGGCACCATATCTTCTTGTGTCTTGTATTATTTCTCGTGCCAAGATGGTCTTCTCTTCCTTGGATTTTCCTCATGAGGTGTCTCCTTAGGTCTCTGAGGTTCTATCATGTCATGATCCTATGGAATATCTTCATCTTCAATATTTATGTGTAGTACATTATTAGTTTCTGTGACTCTAGGAGCTTCATGCTCCTCTTTATCCTCATGAGTCTTCTTAGACTTGTTGAAAGCCGAGTCTTCATCAAATGTGACATCTCTGCTAAGCTCAATCTGGTGGTACCCTGGGATGTAGATACAGTAAGCCTTTGATTGTTCATTGTAACCCACAAATATTCCCTTCTTTACTGAAGGTTCCAACTTTGATCTCTTTTCTTTTGGAATGTGAATAAATAATGGACATCCAAATATGTTTAGATGACTGACTTCAAGCTTTACACCAGTAAACATCTCTTCTAGGGTCTTGTTTCCAAGAGCACTAATGAGAGATTCTAGTATGTACATATACTGCGGTTCTAGCTGCTTCATCCCATAGATGCATGGGTAGGTCTTGATCATGGATCATGGACTTCACTGCTTCCATGATAGTTATGTTCTTCTTTTGAGCTACACCATTTTGTTGTGGGTTATAGGGAATGGTAAGCTCCCTCTTAATCCCTGCTTGTTTACATAATTATTTGAAGTCACCTGAAGTGTATTCCTCTCCATTATCTATCCTTAGTATCTTTATTTTCTTTTCAGAGAGGTTTTCTACAAGAGCCTTAAGCTATTTAAACTTTTCATTAACTTCATTTTTATTCTTTAGAAAATAAATCCATGTTTTGCATGGGAATAATCATCAATAAAACAAGCATAGTAAACATACTCGCTTAATGAAGTGGTTGACATAGGTCCACAAATGTCAGAGTGAACAATGTCCAAAATGTATTTAGATTTTATATCACTACTTGGAAATGGGTTCTTCATACTTTTTCCATTTGCACATCCTTTGCACACTCCTTCATGATTAATCTGGATTTATGGTAATCCAATCACCACCTTACTCACTATTGGTAAGGCTTTGTAGTGTACATGAGCCAGTCTTATATGCCATAGTTCACAGGGGCTCATGGTACTAGCCATTAGTGTTGAATCTACATGACCCTTAAGTTTGTAGATTCATCCTTCTTTAACCCCAATAACGATTGCATCATTGATAGTCTTCCCCTTTGGCCACATAAGAACTTCACCATCTACAAATGCAATTCTAATACCTTATTTATCTAATGCTGAAATAGAAAGAAGGTTCTTTTTCAAACCTGGAACACATAGTACTTACTTCATGTTCATGGACTTTCCAGAGTCCAATTTGTAAGTAGCCTCTCCCATTCCTTTGATAGGATATTGATAATCATCTCCAAGATTTACTTTGTGTGGAGAATCTTTCTGCATGAGATGTGACAGAGAATCCTTGTATCCCGTCATGTGTGTAGAGGCTCCACTATCCACTAGCCAAGTGTCACTTCCATGAGATATTGAACCAGTGAGGGCTGATATTATAACATTTTATTCACTGGAATCTTCATCTTCTTTGGTTTTGACTTCATCATCATATTCACTATCTTCAGCTGCATGAGCATGGAATATTTTATTTTGCTTCTTGGATTGTCCATATTTGAATGGACAATTTCTTGCAATGTGTCATGTCTTGTGACAAGAGTAACATTCAATTGAGGAGAGGTATTTCTTGACCCTCTTGTTCCTTTGAGATATTTTAGGTCTTCTAGGAGAGTAGTCATGAGTACGTACCTCATTCTTTTTTTCCTTCCTCTTTTGGCATGGGTTGCCAAAACTTGATCTTCATTATCATTGAGTTTCTCGTCTCTTACTTCTATTCTTTCTTCCTCTTGCACACACTCTTCCCATAGTTTTCTGAACTGGATTGATCTCTTCCTAGAGCATATGCCTCGAATGAAAGTTTCCCAATCTCTAGGAAGACCATTCAGAGTGGTCATCACAACTTCAAGGTCTTCTATCATGTATCCAATAGCTTCTAATTTTTCTTTGATCTGAGATACTCTGGAGAAGTATGAGTGCATATTCTCAGACTTGTGGATCTTCACACCCTTGAGTTTATTTCTCAAGGTCATCTTCGTATTAATGTTCTTTCCTTCAAACAGGCTGGTCAAAGCATCAAACATTTATTTTGGAGTCTTCTTTAAGGATACTTGAGGAATCAAGTGATATTTGATAGAGTCAGCTATGATCCTCTTAGCCTTGATCATATTCTTCTTGTGCCTTGATATGGCCTCATCTCCTTCTAGTTCTGCAAGTCCCTCTTTTACAAAACCTTCTAGGTCATGTTCTTCAAGAATGAGCATGATTCTATATTTTCATGCCCTGAAGTTCTCAGATCCTTCAAGCTTCTCATCAAGCTTGGTATTATTTTCCATTTTGCCAATTTTAGAACCTCAAATGGAAATAGAATGGATGTAGTGCTTACCAGTAAAGTCATCCTTCTGAAAACTGCCTCTACCTTGACTTAGGGTTTGACAAAGAAACCCTAATGTTCCAACTTCGGAATTTTGGAAAAATAATTGGATGAAAACATGCACCTCCTCAGGGTGAGTTGAGTAAAGTACTCTTTCTCCCAAATCTGTGAGCAGATGTTCCAAAAAATTGATGCCCTAGTTCTTCGGGTTGCATTGGTGGTCCCAAAAATTAAAATTCTTGGAATTGAATTCTGCTTCGACAGAAAGATGCACCCTAGTGAGGAAAGTTAGATGCACCCTATTTTTTAGTTGATCTATGGAGAGAGCTCATGGAATAAGAATCCCTAGTTTCTGCAATTGCGGAGGCTATACAATGTTTTCTTTCAGGCCTGCTCTGATACCATGTTAGTTTTTCACTTATTTAGCATAATAACATTAAACATTCTAATCATTGAAATAAATACAAGCACATCAAACACAAAGAAAACAATATTTCTCTCGGGGAAACCACAAGGGAGAAAACCCCGGAAAAACTTCCTCAATATAGAATTCACAAGTACAAGATAAAACCCCAAGACAAAATCAGCTTCTCTCCTTCACTTGTGTGAACTTCTCTCTCTCCTATGCAAACTTGAGTGAGTGAGTTGAGTTGTCCAAATGAGAAACTCAATCTCCTATTTATACTTAACAAATGACTTGACCTTCTACTAATTAAGTCGGCTTGACTCACCTAACTAGGCTGACCTGTACACTTTACAATAAAATATTATTTTCTAGTTATTTCCAGGCCGACCTAACAGTTAGGGTTTACATTGACTCTTTCAATGACTCTTACATTATCAATTACATCAATGATATCTCCCAAAGGAAGAATACAATAATACAATAGACAAATACATTTAGAATATCGTTCGTAGTTACATTTCTTTAACACAAGTTGCACTTTTGACTAATTTCTCAGCATTGAAATTTCATCATAGACTTGGATACCCATTTGGGAGATAAGAATGCATGCAAACTTTTGTGGTATTTCGAGCTATTTTTGCCCTTGTTAATCCCAAATATAATGAAATCCTACTATAAATTTTCACTTTTGACCAATCTCTTGGAATTGAATTTTGATTATAGATTTGGATACCCATTTGAGAGATAAGCGCACAGGAAAAATTTCGCATGATTTCGAGCTATTTTCTCCCTCATTAGGCCCAAGTCTAGTGAAATCCTATTATAAATTTGCACTTTTGGAAAATTTCTCAGAATTAAAATTTGGCAATAGATTTGGATATAAATTTGGGAGATAAGTGTGCATCCAAACTTTTGCGGGATTCTAAGTTGTTTTTGCTCTCGTTAAGCCTAACTCTAGTGAAGGCCTACTATCAAGTTGCACTTTTGACCAATTTCTCGAAATTGAAATTTGATCATAGATTTGGATACCCATTTGGGAGATAAACGTGCATTCAAACTTTCGCAGAATTCCGATCTATTTTCACCCTTGTTAATCCCAACTCTACCAAAATCCTACTATAAAGTTGCACTTTTGACAAATTTCCTAGAATTTATATTTGATCATAGATTTGGATACCCATTTAAGAGATAATGGTGCACGCAAAGATTCATGGTATTCCGAGCTATTTTCGCCCTCATTAAGCCCAAGTATAGTGAAACCCCACTATCAAGTTGCACTTTTGACCAATTTCTCGGAATTGATATTAATTTTAGATATGGATACCCATTTGGGAGATAAGCATGCACACAAAATTTTGTGGGATTTCAAGCTATTTGTGTCCATGTTAAGCCCAAGTCTAGTTTCCTACAATAAAGTTGTACTATTGACCAATTTCTCGGAATTGAAATTTGATTGTGGATTTGGATTCCCATTTGGGAGATAATTGTGGACTTGGATGCCCATTTGGGAGATAATTGTGGACACAAAAGTTTCACTGAATTCTAAGCTATGTTTTCCCTCACTAAGCCCAAGTCTAGCAAAATCCTCATATAGAGTTTCTCTTTTGACAAAATTCTCAAAATTGAAATTTGATCATAGATTTGGATACCATCTTGGGAGAGAAGTGTGCACACAAACTTTCATGAGATTCCGAGCTATTTTCACCCTCGTTAAGCCCAAGTCTACTAAAATCCTACTACCAACTTGCACTTTTGGAAAATTTCTCTGAATTGAAATTTGATCAAGATTTGGATACCCATTTGGGAGACAAGTGTGCACACAAACTATATCCAAATCTATGGCCAAATTTTAATTATGAGAAATTTGTCAAAAGTGAAAATTTATAGTATGATTTAGCTAGACTTGGACCTAACGAGGGAGAAATTAGCTCGGAATCCTATGAAATTTTTCATATGTGCTTATCTCCCAAATGGTTATCCAAAACTAGGATCAAATTTCAATTCCGAGAAATTGATCAGAATTGCAACTTAATAGTAGGCTTTCGTCAAACTTGGGCTTAATGAAGGAAGCAATAGCTTGGAATCCCACAAAATTTCATGTGTATTATTATATCTGAAATGGGTATCCAAATATATAATGAAATTTTAATTCCGAGAAATTGGTCAAAAGTGCAACTTGATAGTAGGATTTTGCTAGACTTGGGCTTAACGAGGGCAAAAATATAAGCTCAAAATCATGCGAAAATTTGTGTGCATGGTTATCTCCCAAATGGGTATCTAAACAAATTATTTAAATTCTGAGATATTGATCAAAAGTGCTACTTAATAGCAGGCATTTGCTAGATTTGGGCTTAACTAAAGCAAACATTTGTAGGATTCCCATGAAATTTTATGTGCATGCTTATCTCCCAAATGGGTATCCAAATATATGATCAAATTTCAATTCCAAGAAATAGGTCAAAAGCAATGTTGCATATATCATCTCGGGGAATGTATTAGCGAGGGTCTGGAATATAACTTCTTGGCTGTATCGATGGAAAATATCGGAAAATGTCGGCAGGCCACAAAAATACAAAAATACTCATTTTTTCAATTTTTAAAACATATAAAGCAACAACAACATCAAATAGACACATTGTTACATAAATATGATGATACAAGTAATAAATAAGATGCATAAGATGTCAAGTGGTCACATATCTTCACTAAACCGAAAATTCGGAAACATGTTCCTAATAGGATGATACAAAATCACATCAAAAGCTCAAAATAAATGTATCTCATGAGATGAATCATCATGAGGCATATAGAGACTAAATAGTACATAATAAAATCAAAATGATAGGTCATAGGAATCCCAATCATCGATTCCCTCTACCCCTTTGACGGGTAAAGGGAACCACTCGTCCTCTGGAAGCAGTAGGTGCTCGTGGAGGTGCTCAGGATGAGGTTGGAGTGGAATATCCAAATCCTCCAACTACTCCAGCTGAGGCAGAAGATAAAGTGGATTTTCTCCTCCCAACCCCAACTCCAACTATAGGTCTCTATGGTGGTGGTGGTCCTGGCATTGGCTACACTGGAAGATCAATCTCCTCCTAAAAATATGTAGACACTAGAAGTGGATCATCCTCCTGCTCCTCCTCACCCTCCCCCTCCACTCTGTTATCCTCCCCCAAATCATCTGCATGATCCTCCCCCTCCTCCAACCACTCGAGTTCTTCCTCCATCTCAAGCTCCTCCAACTCCACCCTCCACTGAGTAGTGGTGTCAATGGAATCCAAATGTATGGCTTCTATGTTGGGTTCTTTGTCAATTTTCTTCACCCATAGCCTTAGATTGTAGTATACATACACCATGTCATTAAGGCGTTGGGTACCTAACCTGTATGAACATTGAGGGACATAGTTAGTAATGGTAAATTGTAGTAAATTAAATTTTTTAAATTAAAAATTAAAAAATATAAGCAATTTAAATTTTCATTGTTGCATTTTTGAACATTTATAACCTGTTGTGCTTCTTGGAGTGTATCTTTTCAAGGACACTCCAATTGCACTCACATCCTAATGAAATGCAAGTTTGGCAAAGGACCCGAACGACAAGTTTCTGCAAATCTGGGAGCTTTCCACCATAGTGTTTCCACCATACATCTACAAGGAATAAAATGAAAGGATTCAATGGAAGACAACAAAATATATTTCTATCAAGTAATAAATGTCAAATATATATAAAGGAAAAACAAAATTTGAAATTGAAGCTTACCTGGCATCTTTGCAGTCCTATCTAAGATAACCATCTCATAACCCAAAACCCCTGTTGCCATCCTATATATCTCTATCTGTTTAGAAATATCTAAGCGTTCAGCTCGAGTGTGCACCATCCTATGAACACACTGGAAAAAACCACCCATGGCCTCACCATAAAAATTAAATCCACAAGCATAAGTGAATGCAAGGTTGAGGAAGAGCCCTGTTGCATGAATGGGATGATGGAGAGTGTTATTCTATCATCCATCAATCACACCCCAAATCTGAGCTCTCTTGGTGAGTCCTTCCTCACCCTTGTCATCATAGTACCGATAGATAGCTTCCTTGGCCCTATCCATGGCCTCATACAAGTATCCCATTATGGACTTGTCACCATCAACCAATCGAAGAACCTTTACCAAAGGTTCACTAATGGTACATACCTCACCTACTATACTCCATAATCTTTGGTCATGTCGCACAAGTTGGGCTATGGATTTCCCATCTTGTTTGGTGCTATAGACACAAGCTTCCCACTCATCAAAAAGAAACATCCTCTATAACTCCAACATGCTCTTAAGGAGCGACTGAAGTGAAATGAAGTTGGTGGCGAAACATGTAATCACAGGACAAATCAACTCTTTGTTCCCCATGAACTGTCTCATGAGTGAAAGAACATAGGTGTGATTATATATGTATTTGGTCACACTCCGAGCTAAATCAATGGTTTCCTTGATCCAATGAATTTTTCCCATGTCCCCAAGCATCAAATCAATGCAATGGGCTGCACAAGGACTCCAATACAAGGTTGGATACCTCTCCATGAGAAACCTCCCAGCAGCAACATAATTAGCAGCATTGTCTATGACGACTTGGAAAACATATTGCAGTCCTATCTCTCGGATAAAGCCATCCATAAACTCACATAATAATTGTGCATCTTTTGTATATGCACATGCATCAACACTTTTGATAAACATTGTCCTCCTGGGACAACTAACCAAGAAATTTAGAATTGACCTTCCCTTTGTATCAGTCCACCCATCCGACATCACGGTGCATCTCATGGTCTCCCATGATTCCCTGAGCCTAGCCAATATTTGTGTGCAATCTTCCTTTTACCCTTGAAGAAGATGCCCTCTCAAATCATTATAGGAAGGGCCCTTATACCCCGGGACAACAATAGCAGCAGATTCAAACATGGCATGGTAGAAGGGGTTCTTGGTAATGTTAACTGGTATATCACTCCAAAGAAAACATTTTGTCACAATCTTGTCAGCCTCCTCTTTCTCCCTTGTTTTAACCATTTCCCTAATAGAAGGTTTCCCCCCCAATGTTGAAATCGGCACAAAGAAACCTGAGGTTGAAGAGGGAATTCGAGAAGTTGTGGGCTATGTGGATGAGGAGTGGGATTGTTGTCCTACTCCTCCCATTGAGGCACTTGTTCCAGTGGTAGCACTTATAAGTTCATTTTTGCAAGCCTCCTTCGCATCCCTCTTGTTAGCAATATCAATGATGGATTGTTTTGCAATGCGCATATTTTCCGGGGTAGTTTTTTCACAAACATCCACATCAAATCCGGTGAGTTTGGCAAGGTGGTATTTCAAGCGGCTAATTCCTCCATAATTTTTTTTGCCACAAAGATTGCATGTCAATATTGTCTGTTGGGAATCTCTACTGGTTCACCATACACCCACATTGGATCCAATGCCTTTGGCATTTTGTTGAGGAGAAAATCTTAACCCTATGGCACAAAAAAACAAAAGAAACACATGATAATGCAAACTTGCAAAGCTTCAAATCTAACTAATGAGGGTTAGATGAATGTGGAAATGGAATGGTTGAATCTTCCATTCAAAAGCAAGAAGAAGAGGCACAATGCAAATGTAAGCCCTAGCCTAAGTCAAGAAAAAAAATGGAGGAAGCCAAAACGTTTTATACATACCTGGAAATCTTGATGGTTTGAACTTTGAATCCCCACTCTACCATGATCTCTCCGCTAATGGCAGCAAAATCCTTGGATTTCTCCTTCTTGGATGAAAGAACAACGTTCTCCCACTCCTCTCTTACTCTCTCACACTCTAGCAAACACACAATGAAAGATTAAAACCGAACCCGTGGACTTAAAAAGATGCCCCTAAAAAAAATTTAATTTTTTTATATAGCAAGCCGATATTTTGGTTCAACTCGTGATATATTCGTAATATATCGTGATATATTCAAAGTATCGCGCTATATTGAATATATCGGATTTATCGTGATATATTCAATCCGATATATCAGAGCTCGAAAAATATCGCCGATGAATCCGATATATCGGCAATATGTGCAACACTGGTCAAAAGTGCAACTTGATAGTAGGATTTCGATAGAATTAGGCTTATTGAGGATGAAAATAGTTGGGAGTCCCATAGAATTTTGCGTACACGCTTATCTCCTTAATGCGTATAAAAATATATGATCAAATTTCAATTCTGAGAAAATGGTCAAAAGTGCAACATTATAGTAGCCTTTTTCTACACTTGGGCTTAACAAGGGTGAAAATAGACCAGAATCCCATACACATTTATGTGCACGCTAATATCCCAAATGGGTATCTAAATTTATGATCAAATTTTAATTTTGAGAAATTGGTCAAAAGTGCAACTTGATAGTAGGATTTCGCTACACCTGGGCTTAGTAAGGGCGAAAATAACTCAAAATCTCCCAAATTGGTATCCAAATCTATGAGCAAATTTCAATTCTGAGAAATTGATTAAAAGTGCAAATTTATAGTAGGATTTCACAAGACTTGGGATTATCTAGAGAAAAAATAGCTCAAAAACTCATGAAAGTTTGCGTACACACTTATTTCCCAAATCGATGTCCAAATCTATGATCAAATTTCAATTACAAGAAATTGACCAAACATCAAATTTATAATAGGATTTCGCTCAACTTGGGCTTAATGAGGGAGAAACGAGCTTGGAATCCCATGAAAATTGATGTGCATGCTTATCTCCAAATGGGTATCCAAATCCACAATCAAATTTCAATTCTGAGAAAATTGTCAAAAGTGCAACTTGATAGTAGGATTTCGCTAAGCTTGGGCTTAACAAAGGAGAAAATAGATTGGAATCTCATGAAAGTTTGCATGCACACTTATATCCCAAATGGGTACTCGAATCTATGATCAGATTTTAATTTAGAGAAATTGGTCAAAAGTGAAACTTGATAGTAGGATTTCGCTACACTTGGGCTTAACTAGGGAAAAAATAGCTCAGAATCCCATGAAATTTTGTGTGCACACTTATCTCACAAATGGGTATCCAAATCTATGATCAATTTTCAAGTCCTACTATAAATTTGCACATTTGACAAATTTCTCATATTTGAAATTTGATCATAGATTTGAATACCCATTTGGGTGATAAGCCTGCAGGCAAACATTCGTCGGATTCTGAGCTATTTTTTCGCTTGTTAAACCTAACTCTAGCGAATGCCTCCTATCAAGTTGCAATTTTGACCAATTTTTCAAAATTGGAATTTGATCATAAAATTGCATACCCATTTGGGAGATAAGCGTACACACAAACTTTCGTAGTATTATGATCTATTTTCATCGTCATTAAGCCCAAGTCTAGTGATAACCTACTATAATGTTGTATTTTTTTCCAATTTCTCGAAATTGAAACTTGATCATAAATTTGGATACCCATTTGGGAGATAAGTGTGCTCGCAAACTTTCATGATATTTTGAGTTATTTTTGCCCTGCTTAAACCCCAAGTATAGTGAATTCCTACTTTCAAGTTGCACTTTTGACCAATTTCTCGAAATTGAAATTTGATCACAGATATTGATACCCATTTGGGAAATAAACATGCATGCAAATGTTTGTGGAATTCCAAGCTATTTTTGCTCTCTTTAAGCTCAAGTCTGGTGAAATCCTGCTATCAAGTTTCACTTTTGACTAATCTCTAGGAATTGAAATTTGATCATAGATTTGGATATCCATTTTCGAGATAAGCGTGCACGCAAACTTTCTCGGGATTCCAAATTATTTTTTCCCTCATTAAGCTCAAGTCTAGTGAAAGCCTACTATTAAGTTGCACTTTTGACCAATTTCTCAAATTTGAAATTTGATCATAGATTTGGATACCCATTTGGGAGATAGGCATCCATGCAAACCTTCACGGAATTCCGAGCTATTGTCATCGATGTTAATCCTAAGTCTAGCGAAATCCTACTATCAAGTTGCACTATTGACCAATTTCTTGGAATTAAAATTTGATCATAGATTTGGATACCCATTTGGGAGATAAGTGTGCATGCAAGCTTTTGCAAGATTCTGAGCTATTTTCACCCTCGTTAAGCCCAAATCTAACATTATCCTACTACAATGTTGCACTTTTGAACAATTTCTCGAAATTGAAATTTGATCATAGATTTGGATACCCATTTGGGGGGTAATCTTGCACAGAAAATTTTGCAGGATTCCAAACTATTTTTGCCCTCACTAAAACCAATTCTAGCAAAATCCTACTATAAAGTTTCACTTTCAACCCATTTATCAAAATGAAATTTGATCATAGATTTGGATACCCGTTTGGTAGATAAGCATTTACGCAAGATTTTGGGAAATTGTGAGATATTTTCACCCTCACTAAGCCCATGTCTAGAAAAATCCTTCTATAAAATTGCATTTTTGACCAATTTCTAGGAATTGAAATTTGATCATAGATTTGGATACTTGTTTGGGAGATAAGCGTGTAGAAAAACTTTCACAGGATTCCGAGTTGTTTTTTCCCTCATTAAGCCCAAGTATAGCGAAAGGATACTATAAAGTTGTATTGTTGAACAACTTCTTAGAATTGAAATTTGATCATAGAATTAGATAGCCATTTGGGAGATAAGCATGCATGCAAACCTTCACAATATTTTGATAAATTTATGCGCTCGTTAAGCCTAAGTCTAGTGAAAACCTACTATCAAGTTGTGTTTTTGACCAGTTTTTGGAATTGGAATTTGATCATAGATTTGGATACCCATTTGGGAGATATGGGTGCATGCACACTTTTGTGAGATTCTGAGTTATTTTTTCCCTCATTAAGACCAAGTCTAGTGATAACCTACTATAATTATGCACTTTTTTCCAATTTATCAGAATTGAAACTTGATCATAGATTTGGATACCCATTTGGGAGATAAGCGTGTATGCAAAATTTCATGAGTTTTCAAGCTATTTTCACCCTGGTTAAGCCCAAGTCTAGCGAAAGCCTACTATCAAGTTGCACTTTTGACCAATTGCTCAGAATTGAAATTTTATCATAGATTTGGATACCCATTTGGTAATAATTGTGCATGCAAACTTTTGCTAGATTCCGATCTATTTTCGTGCTCATTAAGCTCAAGTCTAGAAAAATCCTATTATCAAGTTGCACTTTTGATAAATTTCTTAGAATTCAAATTTGATCATAGATTTGGATATCCATTTGGGAGATGACTACACACACAAAATTTCGCGGTATTTCGAGCTATTTTCGTCCACGATAAGCCCAAGTCCTGGAAAATATTATTATAATGTTACACTCTTGACCAAATTCTGATAATTGAAATTTTATCATAGATTTGGATACCCATTTGGGAGATAAGCATGCACACAAACTTTCGTAGGATTCCAAGCTATTTTCTCCCTCATAAAGCCAAAGTCTAGCAAAATCCTACTATCAAGTTGCACTTTTGACCAATTTGTCGGAATTGAAATTCGATCATAGATTTGGATATCCATTTTAGATATTAGGGTGCACGCAAAATTTTGTGGGATTTCGTGTTATTTTATCCCTCGTTAAGCCCAAGTCTAGCGATAGCATAATATAATGTTGCACTTTTGAGAAATTTCTCGGTATTGAAATTCGATCATAGATTTGGATACTCATTTAAGATAGAATAGTGCATGCAAACTTTCATAGGATTCCAAGCTATTTTCTACCTCATTAAGCCCAACTCTAGAAAAATCCTACTATCAAGTTGCACTTTTGATTAATTTATTGGAATTGAAATTTGAACATAGGTTTGGATACCCATTTGGGAGATAAGTGTGCATGCAAACTTTCGTGGGATAATGAGTTATTTTCTCCCTTGTTAAGTCCATGTCTAGCAAAAGCCTACTATAAAGTTGCACTTTATACCAATTTCTTATAATTCAAATTCGATAATAGATTTGGATTCCCATTGCGGAGATAAGCGTGCAAGCAAACTTCATGGATTTTGAGCTATTTTTCCCTCGTTAAACCCAAGTGTAGCGAAATCCTACTATCGAGTTTCACTTTTGACCAATTTCATGGATTTGAAATTTGATCATAGATTTGGATATCGATTAGGGAGACAAGCGTGCACACAAAATTTCGCTGGAATCCAAGTTATTTTCACTCTCGTTAAGACTAAGTCTAGCAAAAGCACCCTACTATCAAGTTGCACTTTTGATCAATTTCTCATAATTGGAATTTGATCATAGGTTTGGATACCCATTTGGTATATTAGTGTGCATGCAAACTTTCACAAGATTTTGAGCTAGTTTCGCCCTCGTTAAGCACAAGTCTAGCTAAATCCTAATATCAAGTTGCACTTTTGACCACTTTCTCATAATTGATATTAATTATAGATATTGATACCCATTTGGGAGATAAGTGTGTATGCAAACTTTCATGGGATTTTGTTATATTTTCACCCTCGTTAATCCCATGTCTAGCAAAAGTTTATTGTCAAGTTGCACTTTTGACCAATTTATTAGAATTGAAATTTGATAATAGATTTGGATTCCCAGTTTAGATATTAGAGTGCACGCAAAATTTCATGGGATTATGATCTATTTTTGCCCTTGTTAAGCCCAAGTCTAGCAAAATCCTACTATAAGGTTGCACTATTGAGAAATTTCTCGGTATTGAAATTTGATCATAGATTTGGATGCCCATTTTGGGGATAAGAATGCACGTAAACTGTCATGAGATTTCAAGCTATTTTCTCTCTCAAGTTAAGCCCAATTCTATTTAAATGCTACTATCAAGTTGCATGTTTGACCAATTTCTTAGAATTGAAATTTGATCATAGCATTTGGATACCCAATTGGGAGATAAGCGTGCATGCAAACATTCGTGGGATTATGAGATTTTTTTGTCCTCATTAAGTCCATGTCTAGCAAAATCCTACGATAAAGTTACATTTTAGGCCAATTTCCCAAAATTGAAATTTGATCATAGATTTGGATATCCATTGGGGAGATAAGTGTGCACACAAAATTTTGTAGAATTCCGAGCTATTTTTTCCCTCATTAAATCCAAGTGTAGTGAAAGCCTACTATCAAGTTGCACTTTTGAATTATTTTTTTGGAGTTGAAATTTGATCATAGATTTGGATATCAATTTGGGAGATAAGAATGCACACAAAATTTCATGGGATTTCAAGCTATTTTCGCCCTAGTTAAGCCCAAGTGTAGTGAAATTATACTATCAAGTTTCATAGTTAACCAATTTCTCTGAATTGAAATTTGATCACACATCTAGATACCCATTTGCAAGACAAGCGTGCACACAAAATTTCATGAGATTCCACAATATTTTTGCCCTCGTTAAGCCCCAACGTGCAGAAAGCTTGCTATCAAGTTACACTTTTGACAAATTTCTCAAAATTGAAATTTGATGATAGATTTGGATACCCATTTGGGAGATAGGTGTGCACACAAACCTTCACGGGATTTCGAGCTATTTTCACCCTCGTTAACCCCAAGTCTAGCGAAATCCTATTATAAATTTGGTGTTTGACCAATTTCTCGTTATTGAAATTTGATCATAGATTTCATGGAATTCCGAGCTATTTTTTCCCTCATTAATCCCAAGTCTCTTGAAATCCTACTATGAAGTTGCGCCTATGACAAATTTCTTGTAATCGAAATTAGATCATAGATTTGGATACGTATTCAGGACATTAAGTGTGCATGCAAACTTTCGCAGGATTCTGAGCTATTTTTTCCCTTGTTAAGACCAAGTCTAACAAATGCCTACTATCAAGTTGCACATTTGACGAATTTATTGGAATTGAAATTTCATCAAATATTTGGATACCCATTTAGGAGATATGCGTGCATGTAAAGTTTCAAAGGATTTTGATCTAATTTCACCCTCGTTAAGCCCAAGTCTAGTGAAAGCCTACTATCAAGTTGCACATTTGACCAATTTCTTATAATTGGAAATTTATCATAGATTTGGATGCCCATTCGAGATATAAGCATGCACGCAAACTTTCATGGGATTCCAAGCTTATTTTCCCTCGTTAAGCCCAAGTCTAGCAAAATCCTACTTTAAAGTCGGACTTTTGACCAATTTCTTGTAATTGAAATTTGATCATTGAGTTGGATACTCATTTGGGAGATCAGCATGCACGCAAAATTTCACGGAATTCTAAGCTTTTTTTGCCCAAGTCTGATGAAATCCTACTATAAAGTTGCACTTTTGACCAATTTCTCGAAAATTGAATTTTGATCATAGATTTGGATACCCACTTGGTATATAAGCGTGAACACAAACTTTTGTTGGATTCCAAGCTATTTTCACTTTCGTTAATCCCAAGTGTAGCCAAAGACTACTATAAAGTTGGACCTTTGGTCAATTTCTTGGAGTTGAAATTTGATCATAGATTTGGATACCCGTTTGGGAGATCAACGTGCACGTAGAAACTTCGAGGTATTATGAGCTATTTTTCCCCTCGTTAAGCTCAAGTCTAACGAAAGCATACAATAGAGTTCCACGTTTGACCAATTTCTCAAAATTGAAATTTGATGGATTTGTATACCCATTTGGTAAATAAGCATGCACACAAGCTTTCACAAGATTCCAAATTATTTTCTCCCTCGTTAAGCCCAAGTCTAGCGAAAGCCTACTATAAAGTTGCACTTTTGACAAATTTCTTAGAATTGAAATTTAATCATAGATTTGGATACCCATTTGGGGGATAAGCATGCATGCAAACTTTCACGGGATTTTGAGCTATTTTTTCCCTCGTTAAGTCAAGGTCTAGCGAAAGCCTACTACAATGTTACATTTTTGACCAATTTCTAATAATTGAAATTTGATCATATATTTGGATAGCCATTTGGGAGATAAGCATGCATGATACCCATTCGATTGAAACTCTTAAGCTAATCTTGTATGAGGACTCTTGTCGATATTTCAAAACTACTTAAGGGGAAATACCATGGATGAGGAGCATGTGAGCCGGTGGTTTTTAAGGAAACTTTTATGGATCTATAATTTTTTTAAAGTATAGAAACCTTGGAAAATAAAACTAATTCTTAAATTTCCAAGGCCTCTATTCATTTTGAGTGTGTTAGAACGACAAAAAAATTTGAAGATTTCAATTCATTTTGAGCATGGTAAAATGATTGAATTTCGAGAATTCCATGATTCCTTTATGATGTGTTAAAAGGATCAAATATTGTGAAGGCCTCAATGCAATTTGAGCATGTTAAAGAAATCAAATTTATTGAAGAACATGGTTACTTTTAGGCACGTCAACAAATAAGATTTTGTGAAGAATATGATGCCTTTTAAGCAAGTTAAAAAGATTGACTTTTTTGAAGGCTTCAATTCCTTTTAGGCAAGTGTAAACAAAACAAAAAGGCCTATATGTTTTTATAGTGTGTTAAAATGATCAATTTTTTTGAATATTATGATGCCTTTAGGCAATGATAAGTAGATCAAATTTTTAAAATACCTCGATGTCTTTCTAATGTGTTAAAAGTGTCAAATTTTACAAAGAACATGATGCATTTCAAGCAAATAAAAATGATCAAATTAGTTTGGTTTTGTTAAAAGGATCAATGTTTGTGAAAGATTCAATGCCTTTCAAGAAAGTCTAAAAAGATCAAATTTTGTGAAGGCCTCAATGCATTTTGAGCATGTTAAAGAAATCATATTTCTTGAAGAAGATGATTTCTTTCAATCACATCAACAAATTGAATTTTTCAAAGAATATGATGCCTTTTGTGGATCTTAAAAATATTAAATTTTATGAAGGACATGATGCCTTTCAAGAAAGTTAAAACAATCGAATTTTGTGAAGGTTTTGATGCCTTTTGTTTGTGTTAAAATTATCAAAATTTGTGAAGATTATGATGCCTTAGTCATTTTAAAAATATTGAGTTATGAGAAAGCTTGGATGCCTTTCTAGTTTTCTAAAAGGATCATTTTTTTGGAATAATATGATGTCATTCAAGCACCCAAAAAAGACGATGTATTTCAAGCAAGTAAAAAAGATCAAAGTTTGGGTGCATTAAAAACTCCAAAGTTTGCGAAATATTTAATGCATTTTTAGGAATTCAAAAACATAAAAATATTCAAAGGGCACTAAGCCTTTTGAGTGTGTTAAAATGATCAAATTTTGTGAAGATTATGATGCATTTTGGGCATGTCAAAAAGATAAAATTTTGAGAAGTCACCAATGTCTTTTTGGTGTGTTCAAAGGATAAAATTTTGGGAAGAACATGATTCCTTTCAAGCAATCAAAATGATAAATTTTGGGGTTCTTTAAAAGCATAAAATTTTGTGTAAGTTTCAATGCATTTCGAGCAATTTAAAGATATCAATTTTTGCAAAGCCCTCGATGCCTTTTGAGCATGTTAGAGAGATTGAATTTAGTAAAGAATGTGATGCCTTTGAAGCACATCAAGAGATTAAATTTTTCAAAGAAGATGATGCCTTTCATGAATATTAAAAAGATTAAACTTTGTGAAGAACACGATTCCTTCCAACCAAGTTAAAAGGATTCAAATTTCTCCAGTAGTTGCGGAAGAAGGAAGACTCCAAAATGCAAGAACAAAGGTACATTTTCTAAGTCACGAAAAAGCAGTAGATGTCAAACCTCAAGGTACATCCAAAAAACTTATTAGTCTTTGGTTCAATCTATTTGTTTATATTTTGGATAATGGAAACTTAACTCTGAAGTTAAAGAATACTCTTCAAATTTTTAGTGGAGCAATGGAGGAGGATGATCTAATCTTAGCTAACCTCCTCGATTGAAATACTAATATCATAAGGCGGGGAAAGAAAAGAACTAGGAAGGAATTTGAGTTAAATGCACAGGTA
The DNA here is from genome assembly GCA_027924585.1 of Larix kaempferi. Taxonomy (NCBI): domain Eukaryota; kingdom Viridiplantae; phylum Streptophyta; class Pinopsida; order Pinales; family Pinaceae; genus Larix; species Larix kaempferi. The sequence goes on along the minus strand of BSBM01000517.1, from coordinate 2,268,104 downwards.
GATGGATATGACATTAAGGATATCAAGATAGATTTGGGGTCGGATTTTAATATCCTTCCTTAACAATCATGGGAGGCTATGGGGTTCCCTCCATTAGTGATTTATCCTATCCAGTTGTGAATGGCCAATCAATACAGAATCTTTCCTATTGGAAGGTTGGAGAATGTGGAGGTTGATTAAACTAGGGTAAAAACCTCAGTCGATTTTGAAGTGGTTGAAATAATGGACAAAATAGACAATTATATGATGTTGTTGGGGATAAATTGGGCCTATGGGAATTATGCCATCATTAATTTGAAGAATGATACTATGACATTTGGCATTGATGAAATGTGAGTCACATAGCCTTTGGATCCATACCAAGGACCTCGTTATACTGATCCTATCAATGATTCTATAGAGAGGGATGCTTTAAATAATATCTACAGCCTGATAATAGGAAAAATGAATGATTATATTAACCCCACAACAAATGGTTCAGTCATTTGTAGGAGCATACATTCTTTTGACAATGATTCATAAGAGGTTTTGAATGATTGGCATAATATAAGGCATGAAATTTTATCTTGATGTTGCGCAACTATTAATTATATCAGATGGATTATGATTAAAGTTACAATCCCTCAAATTTATGATGGGGTTTTAGACCTGAATGAATTCTTTACAGAACTGAGTAGTAGAGTATTGAATGAACAAAGGGTCACCATAATGGTTGTTGTTCTCCGAGGAACTCCTATAATATGGTGGACCACTCATCAGGACAACCTTCACTCCTAGTTGTCAATGTAGACATCTATGATCCACAAGTTTGTTTCTTTTCCTCATTATGAATGTTTGAATACATCGAGTGAAGTACCTCAAGAACCTATAAACATAGATATTTATAGTGGAGACTATGATTCTTTTGTCTTTGTGGAACATTGTACGCAACACTAGAAAGGGGAGGGATTACCTTATGATCTTTGGATCCATACGTTTATCCATTATCTAGGTCATGTCCCCCAAGCATAGTAACTTATACATGAGGAAACCCAAATACAAACCAGAGATTAGAAAATTTTGCAGACTCAGTTTGTGAAGACTTTTTGTTTGTTGGAAATTATGAACCTATTACTAGTGCTCTGAAGTTTATTAAGAAATATGTGTTCATTGACAAGTTGCATAATGAAAGGAATCTGCATGTTCATCCTTTAAATTAGGAATTGCTTTATAGATAGGTTCCTAGTTATTAGACAAAAGTGTCTCTTTGTTTCAGAAAGGTTGATCAAGATTATCTGAATCCAGATGAAATGGAACATTTTGGGAATTTTCATTTAAAGAGATAAAGGGTTCCACAATCATCTAGGAGAAGAAACAAGAATCTCTCGATCTTTCTTCTATGAAACCCCCAAAGTTGCAAAAAGTCAATATTGGGACAAATGAAAAACCTAAAATTGTCTCTATTGGTGATTACTGGGATGATTACTAGCCTTGTCTACACATTCGTCAAAGATTGTTGCAGAAGGACCCTCATCTACCTCGATTGTGTCCACATATGATCTTCATGTTATGGAAGAAGTGCCCACATCATTTATGAGGCCAATCGGTCAAGAGTTTCCAGTATTGGGATCCAAGCATGAGATAACTTCGATGACTTCAATACATTGGTGACTCTTATTGTGTGGCCTCGTCAAGTCATTGGAAACCCATGGGGGCTTGACAAGGTATAACCTAGAATGCCATTTTTTTATGCATACCTTGAAAATTGTCATAAATCCTTTTATCAACATTATAAATTGATCATAGTCTCAAAGGCATCCCAAACCATTTAGAATAGGCCTAAGAGTGATTAAAAATTTAATTAAAGGAACCTTTGCAAAAACCACCTAGGCATTTTTGGAACTAGAGATCTAACACATTCTAACCCCTCAATGTATTGAGAAATAATGAATTGCACTACATAGTAAACTTAAAAATATTTTTAACAAGTGGTTGGACACCTCACTCTAACATTGAAAACCCATATTTCATAATCCCTTAAGCTGGGCCTACTATTAAGTTGGACCTTTGGCCATTTTCTCAGAATTGAAATTTGATCATATATTTGGATCCCCACTTGGGAGATAAGCATGCAAGCAAACTTTCACGGGATTTCAAGCTATAGTCGCCCTCGTTATGCCCAAGTCTACTGAAATCCTACTATAAAGTTGGAATTTTGACCAATTTCTCGAAATTAAAATTTGATCATAGATTTGGATACCAATTTGGGAGATCAGTATGTACGCAAAATTCCACGGGATTCTGAGCTATTTTCTCCCTCGTTAAGCCCAAGTCTAATGAAATCCTACTATAAAGTTGCATGTTTGACCAAATTCTTGTAATTGAAATTTGATAATATATTTGGATACCCATTTGGGAGATAAGCATGCACGCAAACTTTCACGAGATTTCGTGCTATGTTTTCCCTCATTAAGCCCAAGCCTAGTTTAAAGTTGCACTTTTGACCAATTTCTCGGAATTGAAATTTGATCATAGATTTGGATACTCATTTGGGAGATAAGCATGCATGCAAAATTTTGTGGGATTCCAAGATATATTAGCCCTCTTTAAGCCCAAGTCTAGTGAAAACCTACTATAAATTTGCACTTTTGACCAATTTCTAGAAATTGAAATTTGATAATATATTTGGATACCCATTTAGGAGATAAGCGTGCATGCAAAATTTTGCAGGATTTCGAGCTATTTTTGCCCTCGTTAAGCCCAGTTTTAGTGAAATCCTACTATAAAGTTGCACTTTTGACCAATTTCTCGAAATTGAAATTTGATCATATATTTGGATAGCCATTAGGGAAATAAGTGTGCAAGCAAAATTTTGTAGGATCCCAAGCTATTTTCTCTCTCGTTAAGCCCAGGTCTAGAAAAATCCTACTATAAAGTCGCACTTTTGACCGATTTCACAAAATTGAAATTTGATCATAGATTTGGATACGCATTTGGGAGATAAGCATCTACGCAACCTTTCATGGGAATATACTTCATCGAAAATACCATACAAGTCATCATTACATATTCCAACACTTCCCCCTTAATGATGGTTTGGAGATGAATAAAAATGGAGGAAGGTGGCTTCACCCTAACATCCCCCTTGATGACAACTTCCAAAATTCCCCATAAGATGCAAATAAGAACACACTTCACCTCATGGATTTGATGAAGATAACAACCGCTTCTCATTGAAATTGCACCCAAACCAAGCTATACAATGAAATCTTGTAGGACACCACAGCAATTTATGTTGTGACACACAAGTATTGTGTTTGTCATTTGTACATACATGTTGTGGAGACACACATGAGATTATTGTTTCATTGTGACGACATGAAGTGAAGATGTAGTGTGATGCGATATATATGTGAGAATACCATGTATTGTAAGATGGATATTTATGAAGAATAACAAGACAATACCTTCCCATTGATGTTTCTCCATTTGGGATTTTACCATGTATATCTCGTGCATTGTTCTTTTCTCTTGTCTCTTGTTTCTTACATGATTATTTGTTGCTTGTATATATAGAAGGCTAGACTAGTAGATTTTTGTTTTGCATGTTAGGAAATGTATTGTTGTATGTTTATGCATATTCTTAATATTCCAACAGGTATTTCTAGCTATTTTCATCCTCATTAAGCCCAAGTCTAGCAAAATCCTACTATAAAGTTTCACTTTTGATCAATTTCTCGGAATTGAAATTTGATCATAGATTCGAATACCCATTTGGGAGATTAGCATGCACGCAAACTTTCACAGGATTCCAAGCTATTTTCTCCCTCATTAAGCCCAAGTCTAGCGAAAGCCTACTATAAAGTTGCACTTTCGAACAATTTCTTGGAATTGAAATTTGATCATAGATTTGGATAGCCATTCGGGAGATAATCTATGAAATTTGATCATAGATTACATAATTATTTGAGTTAAAGAGTTATCTAATGATAAGCCTTAATTATTACATAATTTTTCAAGATAAAGAGTTGTCTAACGATTAGACGATGATTTTAAATTTAACTTTAAAAATGGGGTAGTAAAATCCTTGAGAAAACAATTAAAAGGGTTGTCTAGGACCTCAATTTGTGACATTGGGAGCCTTTTACAATGATCAAAATCTCTCATCCAATCAAGAGTTTCCAGTATTGGGAGATGTTATCACATGCATGCTAGCTAAGGCTACCATGATGTAGAGCTATTGTCAGAGACATTTTTGAGCCAGAGCAGATATGAGCTGAGCAAAGCTAGAGCTATGATAAGATATGTCACATTCACTTTTTTACATATGCAAAGCATCACAGAGTAGCATTCCAGGACCCCTTGTCCTAGTTGCTCTTACATGACCCCACTAAGATGGGTTGCTTAGCCATGATTTTATTGGAGTAGTAGAGATCAATGTTGGTTTTCCATTCCCTTTCCCGCACATGTCAGAGGTCTTTCTCCATATTCACTCATCAGAGCAGGTATATGGTTTATGCTCATAGGTGTACTTTTGGCTTGTTTATTTATACTAGTACTTTGACTTGACATATAGTGACTTATTGGGTGATTTACTTGTGATATTTGATGCTTTATGGTGGCATTTGGAAAGGGGCATTTCACCACTTTGATTGGAGGTTCCCATCTATGCACATTGGTTCCCCCCCCCCCCACTCTTGGTATAGACTTGGCCATTTGTTTCAGTTTTTGCTATCCTTGATTTCACTTACCATTATCCCCACTCATCTGACCCATTCATGATTGGCTCCTCCCCTGATTGAGACCGAGATAAGTGGCCTTAGGTATATTCCCCCTTGTGACCTCTATGTACACTATGACTCCATGTTTTATTGTGCCTCGGCTCTGGAGTGTGTGAATTTCACCTTTAAACCTAGGATTCACTTCTGGTCGATTGCCCCCAATGTCGTGATGTAGTATAGGATTGTGTAGATTCATTAGGTCTTCCCCACTTGTCCTTCAACCATGCATCCTTTCCACCATTACATGCATTATGAGCACTATTGTCCTACCCAAATAGAAATGCAATAAAGCCAAAAAGGCTAAATGAAAGTCAAATGAAGCCAAAAAAATGCTAAAGTGAAATTAAATGATAAAGGGCCAAGTAGATGAGGAACACATGTCATATAAAAATGACTGCTTGGCCACATCGGAATGAAAGTGAAATGTAATGGTTAAATTCCTCACTGAGTCCCAATGAATGACTAGGAGGTGAGATGGAGCAAGGAACAACTAATTCTAAGTGTCCCCTAGAACCTCAAATTACGGTTGGTTCTACACCCAACACGACGGTTCTAGCAAAGATCCTCACGGAGCCTAATGTAGGCTTGCATGTGAGCTGCAAAGTGTATGCTAAAGGCTAGTAGTGGTTTCCCAAGCACTCTAACCATTTGTGAGGCACCTCCTTCCCCTAGTGTTTCTCTGGTGTACGTATGTCACTATGGTCCCCTGCTTCCCATGTTTATCCAAAGGGTCACATAGTCATGGTCTTGGTCATTCCCTTTTTTCCTTTCTAGCCTTGTTGTCCACCTCACCCATAACTAGCAAGATCGCCAAATCTATAAATGTGCATAACTAGGGACAATTCATAAGAGGTGGTGGGCCCTGTTGGACACCATTTTATACCTATTTTTCCCTATAAATCATTTCTAGTTTTCTCCATAAACCCTCATACTTGATCCCTAAAACCTCATATTCATCCAGAAAACCTTGGTCAAAGGTATAAATGTTGTTGCTTTTAAATAAATTGAATTATGTGACTTTTAAGGCATTTAAATTAAGGTTTTGATTCAAATTACAGAATTTGCTAACTTCCCGTAATTTCTCCTAGATTGGATACTTGCATGCCAGCTGGGCACGAACTGATAGATGGAAGAGGATCCTTGATGTCCAAGGATGGATAAATTTCTAACAAACTTATGATATGGCTCTCACAGGTGTTGAGTCAATGCCAGTCAAAGACAACCACCTATGCTGCCACTTAGCACAAAAACAACACAACTTCGATTTTATAACAATCTAGTCTATTTTTATGGATCTGATGGACGATCTCGAGGGTATATATATATTAGGATAATGCCATTATGAATCTTCCAGGATTGTAGTGTTTTCAGTTTTAAAAAAAAAACAATTTGTATAAGTATTTGAATTAAAGATGCAACCACCCCCAGATGGTAAACGTATGTTATTGAAATAAAGATTCAGATTTCGATATTTTCTGTGTATGTTCATTTCTATATGGTGAAAGCGATTTGAGTGTTAAAGTTCTGTAAATCTTCCTACGTGTGTGAGTGAAGCATTGGAGGGCCCCCTTTGCTGAACATGCACACTCATTTCTCCATTACTGCGCATTGGTATGTTTTGATTGTGTTCTGTAGAGTTGGTTTCGATTATCAGTTCATGCATTGCAGATTGGATTAGATTATATAGATGCACAGGATTTCATTACAGGGTAGGGTTATGAGTTCTTTTAGTTTGAATGGTTAAACATTGTAGGATCAATTTCAATTACTTTTCTTTATCTGATATTGAACTGTTGAAAAGAGCTAAGCATTGTGAATTTTTTTTCATATAAGAGAAATCGATGATTGTCTGCTTTCAACAGTAAGATATTAAGCACTGTAACTTACTTTCAGGATTTAGATATTTTTAGTTTCAGATTATTTCATATATGAATTGATGACTAGATTAAGAGATCAAATGAAGTTACTTCTATAAGGAAGGTTTTGTGTTTCTTATTTACAGCATTCTAGTATCCATTAGATTTATTTCATAAGTAAACTGAATTCTCAACTAAGTCTAGGTCTAAATCTCTATACTTGGGATATGCCTCTACGTCTTACAAACTCCGGATTGACATAAATTTAAGATCTAATTTACACCAGTAGATTGAAACCCAACATTTTGGCGCTGTTGCCGGGGAGGCATTTTAGAAATAGACTTAAGAAATTTAGTTCTCTCATAAAAAAAATTTCCAAAAACATAGAGCGGATTTTAGTTTAATGTCAAGACAAAGAGACGAAAAAGGAAGATTTGTCAAAAACCCCCCAAAAATAGAAGTAACAGGAACTTCTTTATCTGTTAGAAAATGATTCATTACAACTGTTGATACTTTTGAAATGACTGAAGAGGAAACATCTGAGAAAGGAGGACTAACCTTCGAGCAACGTAGGGAATATGAACGTAGGATGGAGGTTGAAAATAAACGAAGAGAAATGGCTGAGGGATAAATATTAAAAGGTCCAACCGCAAAACAACGAAGGGAGTATGAGAGAAGGTTAGAAATTGAAAATAAACTAAGAGAAGAAAGAAGAAATGAAAGGGAAGAAGAGAGAAAGCATGAAAGGGAGGAAAGAGTAGAAGAAGACCAGGAAACCACCTTTAAATTCTCAATCTTGGACACTAGCATCATCCTAGGAGAAGAGGTAAGGATGAAAAATATTCCACCATCTGTTCTACCAAATTTCTATGGCATGACTTCTGAAGATCCAAATTCTTTCTTATTCAAATTTGATATCTTATGCCGTACCTATGGATATACCGATGACACCCACAAACTTCGTCTCTTCCCTACTATTCTTAAAGTAGCTGCATTGAAATGGTTCATGGGATTAGGAGAGCATTCTATAACTAGTTGGGATGATATGAGGAAAAATTTTCTTAGGAAATATCAAGCATACTGTAGATCAAAAGATTTAAAAGATGATATTTTTATGATGTCTCAGCAGGAGGATGAAAGCTTGGAAGAGTATCTTGAAAGATTCTCATATAACTTGCAGAAATCCAAATACAATTCCCTGACATCTGAGATCACTCGGACAATCTTTTTGAAAGTAATAAGAGATGAATATCTTGATATTTTGAATGTGATGGGTAAAGGTGACATCTCCTACTTACCATTTGATGAGATTACAGACTTATGTCAGAAGTATTCAAGAGGAAAGGCCATAAATGGAAAGAGGGATGTAACTTCCAAAATAACCAAGTCTGCAACCAGTGGCATATCCAGAGCTGAACTTGGAAACCTGTTAGAAGATTTTAAGACTGATCTTTTGAGTACCTTGGGAACACAGGTCAAAATATCAAAAACCAAGAAAAGACAAGAACAACAAGACCAACAAGATCAAGCCCTATCTATTTTCTGCCCTAAATGTAAAAAGAAACATTCATTAAAAGAATGTCCTCTAAATAATGTTCAAATTTGTGGCTTATGTACTGAAAAACATAAAACTGATGATTGCCCCAAATTGAAAGAATTGCAGGCAGCTCGAATGGAAGAGAATCAAAGCATGGAGTCTCTCTATCTTATGGGACAACGAAGACCTTGGCAACCACGTTTTTCAGGTATGTCTCAAGATCCTATGCAGCAGTTCCATTCAAATTATCAAACTCCTGTTCAAAATTCATGGAGTGCACCTATGCCCTAGAAAACTTAGTCTCCTCAGCAACATCTAGCCCAACCTGCTTCAAATTGGCGAGGATATACTCATGGTAACCAGACATATCAACAGGCATATCCACAGCCCTATCAACAACCTTTTGCATATCCCCAATACCAGCAGAATCAAGCTTCATTTTTCCAACAACCAAATCTTGCTCCCCAACTAGGCCAACAACCTCAATAGCTTCAATTTCCATCCAACCAACCTCCACCTCGACCAACACAGTTGCTAGCCCAACCTATACCAAATCCTAATAATAAAATGGATAAACCCATGTATAATGTTGATGAAGGAATGGCACTCCCCTACTCAATCCTCCCACTTCAAAATATCAACTTAAGATCTAGAAAAACTTTGCAAAAGGAATCTCCTGTTATTTTAGAAGAACAAACAGAAAATGAGAAAACTCCAAAAAAATCAAATATAGAAAAATTACAGTCAAATAATCACAGTCAGAAAGGGAAAGCGTGAGTACCTCATATACCTCCTTTTCCAGAGAGGTTGGTTAAAGAAAAACTTTCAATTTCTCTACCTGATTTTGATGTTTTGAATGAGTTAGCCAATGTGTGTGTCAAAATTCCCTTATTACAAGCTATAAAGGACATTCCAATCTACACAAAAGCAATTAGGAAATTATGTCTCAATAAGAGGAAGAAGGATCCACCAACAATTCATGTGATAGGAAAGTTAGCAAGTTTAATGTCTAACACTGTTTTTATTGAAAAATATGTTGATCCAGGAATCCCAATGGTCACAATAACTGTCAACAATTTTTCAATTCCAAAATCATTGGTTGACTTAGGTGCAGCTATCAATGTCATGACATTGGAAACAATGGAATATCTTCACTTGAAAAATATCAGACCAACCACTACAGTTTTAGAGCTAGCTGATAGGTCTAAATCTCTATATTTGGGATATGCCTCTAAGTCTTACAAACTCTGGATTGACATAAATTTAAGATCTAATTTACACCAATAGATTGGAACCCAATAGGCCCACCTTGCCTTAAGCCTATTTTTGAGAAATTGTTTATATTGATCACCTTGGATTTGTCACTAGATGTTTATAGTAGATGTACTATCATAAATATGGAATCCATGGCAACCTATGTTGCATGTAGGAGCACATAGTTTAGTCCATGCCATCATTTGACCAGTTTTCACTTGGTCAACCTTGTTTGACCAAGCCAAAATAGGGTCCCAAACAACTTTGGATTCAAAGTTTCGATTTTGGCTATTTGATATCCATTGGGGTTAAATACAAGCCCCCAAGCATCAGTTCGCAAAAATATGGTGGCATTTGTGAGATTTTAAATTGTTAATGGCCAACATCGCCCTGTTTTAATTGAAAAAGCTTATATTGGACCAAATTGCACATACATGATGGATTATGGTCATTCAAGTGACCATTATTAGTGTATTTTGGTTCTATGATCTCAATGGAGCAGTTGGTTTGTGATTCTGGGAAAAGGAAATGGATAAAATTGCATTTTTCATGTTCATCCAGATTTACCGGCAATAATTAAATGAAAAAATTAAATTATGGCTAAGTAAAACATTGAAGTGGTAAGTGTATTGGTAACTAAAGGAAAGGGGTTAACATTTGATGTTATGGACTATAGTTTTCATACTATTCACTTGATGTGGAGCCCTCCAATGGCCCACCTCCACTAGGGGGGCGAATTGGCTTCAAGAGGGGCGTTTTTCTCCATGGAAACACTTCATTTTCTATGAAATTTAATGTTAAACTTCATTGTAAGCAACCAAGGGGACTAAAACAACCCAAAGGCACCCCCTTGGTGTCCCCACAACTCATTTTCCTAGCATTTCATTATCCCCCTATCCATGTGGGGTGCACTTGGGAAAAATTGCCCCCCTCATGTCTATGCAAAAATGTAATTGATCAAATGCTCAATCTCAGCCATTGATATCATGTTTGGAGATCTAATCCTACCCATTCATCATCTTGGGATAGGGATTTTGTATTGGAGTTCTCTATTTAAGTGAGAGCTCACTCATTGTAACTCCTTCTTCACACTCTTGGCAATTGCAAGTGAATAGAGAGAAATTATTTGAAGCTCATACTTGTGTGCTTGTGGTGGATGTTTGATGAGATGATTTTCCTTGTACTGTCATTGCACTAAAAGAGATTTTAGTGGTTTTTGTTACATGTTATTTTTATCACCATTTCCTACAAGAAAAGGGTCTTTAGAGAGGGGTGCACCACTTGGAATCCATTGTTGCTTCACTCTCTAGATTTCGGGATTAATACTGAGTGTTTTTGCTATTATTGTCAAGCATTTCCTCACATTATTATTACCTTGTCGTTGCTCTTTCTCTTGTACTAGCAAATTGATTTGTTTTCTCTTGTTTGTCAAGAAGAGAGGGCGCATTGGTGGAATTGGGAAACTCATTTTCAAGATGGGACTTCAACAACTTCCTCTATTTGATATATGGGGTGAATTTTCTCATTAACTCGAGCATTTCTACCGGTACCAAGTAAGTATATCACTACTTTCTCTCAATTTTCATTTTCATAGCACATAGAGAAAATATTTCCATAAGTTAAAATCCATAAAAATTCACATCTCACAATCTAGTCGTAGTTTTAATTTTCTGTTTTAAACCCAAGTTAGTTTTGATAGGAAAACCCCGAATACAAAGTTTCATTCACTTTGGACTCCATTTACCCATCCTTAGGCACTAGTTTTCTTGCTTGCATACGCCCTCTTTGGGCATTTTTTGGACATTTTCTAGTCAATTTTTGGTTTTGGAAACCTGGGTAAACTTAGTTTGTGTCTCCCTTGATTTATCCTCATTAAAAACTAAGTTTGAATGTGCTGGAGCAATCATAAATTGCTTGTTTTATTTCTGCTATGCACACTGAAGTAAATTTCAATCAAATCCCCCATAGGTAGAAAATCAACCTTCACATCTAGCACGTGATTTCTCCCTAGATTAATTTTCAGCCATCTAATTAGTAAAAAATTTCTATTTTAATTCACATATCAGATATGAAAGAAACTACTTAAGTGCTTTCATCACTAGCAAGTTTCAGTAATCATTGGTTGGAATAATCTTGGGGCACTAAGGCACTTTGTCCCTATCCATAATTGTTTATTTTTGGGCTATAGGTGCCTTTTTTTTGTGTCTCAACCATTACTGGTCGACAAGGGTCTCCCCCTTGACTTGGCCTTGTGTCTTGTCTAAAGCGACAAGTACCTTGTCCGGTGTGACAACCGCTTATTGGAGCGGTGGACTTGGTGCTTGAAGTGTCACCATCCTTGATGCTCGTTCCTCTACCATCTCAGATGGGATACATTTAGTGGCATCTAGCATTTGCATGATAACATTTTTGGTGTCGTTGCCTGGGAGTTAGAGTCTTACCTCGTGATCTTTGCGTTTGAGCCTTTTCTTTGTTTTTATTTTTCATCATAGTGCATTTTGACTAAATTTTGTTGGATGGTTTTTATTTGTATAATTTATTAAAGCCATCATTTTTGCTTCATATCACTCCCTTATGAAATTTTTACCTTCGGTGAACAAGGTCATAAGTTCACCTGGTGAATCCACAACACAACTCCACTGGCGAACCCATATAGAGACTCCACTAGGGAATCTTAAAGTTATCAGTCATAATGAATCCAAATGTATTTCTCCAGATGTCACGGTGCATGAAAGAAATGACTGAAAATCTAATTGAGTTTAAAAAATAAAGAGATGAAAGGATCAAGTGGGAATCAACCTATCAGTATGAGGATTATTATGAATATGACCATGGGTTTGAACCTAAATATCATGATCCTTACAATACCTGCAATATTCCTCATCCATACAATGTCGAAGTAGCTCTCCCAATCACCCCAAGTAAGCTAGTTAATAAGCATCGAACCCAACAAAAGCCTTGTAGCCAAAGCAGTTAGTCGAATCATCATGTTGACCAAATTAGACATCTAACTCGAGCCCCAACCAGAATAGATATAGTCATGGTAAAAGCGAATCCTTCTCCATTTGACTTCTCTAAACTATATGGGGCACCTCATCCTATGCCAAATGAATACACTGAAAGGTTGCCTCATTTTTATGGAAACAATTATATATCTATTGAAAAACATTTGCAAATTCTTTGGGATCATATGGAAGTTAGAGGGGTTGACGATGAGGATGTTTATATGTGATCCCTAGGTGAATCCTTAGGTGGGAAAGCTAGGTTATGGTTTGATGATTTAGCGCCAGGATCCATCATTGCGTATGACATGTTAACAAGGATTTTAATAGACGAATGGGGTGAGAAAATTGATGATTCTGTAGAGGAGCAACCTAGCAATAACTGTGCGAATGAGGATCAATTTGATAATGACGACCAAGACACTAATTATGAAATAAACAATGATTATCCTTATTGTTAACGCCTAAAAATTCCACACATGCAACATTTCAACGATTCATCCAGTAAAGCGTTATCAACATAAATAATGCTTCTCACCACAGGCATCCTCAACAGATCCAAAACACAGCAGGAGTCCATAAGTGCCAATAAACAATCAAAACAAAGGGTAGCGTGGGTATTACACAGTTTCCCCATGCTATAGCACAGGTTACCTTAACAATACCCACACTACACCCGCACATATTTTCCTTCGATAACTGTGCTATTGTCAAAACAACAGGACCACTCACTCCCAGCGGCGCATTAAAGACTCAATCCTCCCCAAGGATCATAATTCGGATTTTCACACACTTGGGGGGTATTAATCATCCCCCCTTATGTACCTTGGTACTAGTTCATGAAGGAGGAGAGTTCACATTTGGGTCTAGTTGTTTGATGGCCACATCTTGGCCTATAAAAGGAAGCCATTGGCATGCATTTTGTAGAGAGAAATTAGAGAAAGTTTATGCTACTGGATTTGAGTTGGAGCTTCCTCATAGCTCACCATTTCCTATCATTGTAAGCATTCCCAAGCTTGCTTTCCACCTACCATCAATGGGAAAGTGTTTCTCTCCATTGTTCTTCCATATACTTAGCATTTAGTTTGGACAAGAAAGGCCTCCCTAAGGGAGATTATTGGCTTCCCTTGAAGCCTTCACCTCCTAGGTGTTGTACAATTATTCCAAAGGGAAATACAAGGGTGGTTTAGCATATCTTTGGTTGTTGTTGAAGTTTGCATTCTCCCCCCATCTCTTTCATTTTTTTTTTATCAATATTTTCATGTTTGGATGTGAACTAGTACACTAACAATCTCTTGCAATATCACTTGGAGGAATACCAAACCACATCAAAAGGGGCTCCAAGGACTGAGGCCTTGCAGCAACCTACAAGGCTTAGCCCCTTACCAAGTGGAAGAGTGCACTTGTGTAATTTTTTCCACAACATTTCTAATGGCGACCATACTTATTTTTGTTCATTCCTTATTAAATTAGGTTGTTTTATGCTAAGTAGATAAATCTGGGTATTTGTTACTTGCAGGAGACTAAGCATTCCACCTCTTGATTCCAGAATTTGGCCCCATCATGAACCCATTTATTTTTCTGCAAACGCGTGGTTCCCTGCATCTCTGTTGTCTTGATAGCGTAGAATCAACTCAGATAGTCGCACGCATAGCACAGGTTACTAATGTCAGACCCACACTAAACCACTCATTGGCATAATGTACGTGGGGTGGGATATCAAGGATGGCTTGAAAATTCAAGGGGTCGACGGCAATTCCTTTCTGGGAAACAATAAAACCCAAAAACCGGCCGACAGGAACGCAAAAAACACACTTGAGGGGATTCAAGTGAATGTTGTATTTGCGACAACGCAAAAAGACTTGTCAGAGATCATCCAGGTGGTTGGATTGTTTCGTGGATCGAGCGGTGAGGTCGTTCAAGTATACAAGGATAATATAAATCAAGTTGTGAAAACAAAAGGTCATGGCCCGCTGAAATGTGGCACCAGCATTTTTAAGACCAAATGGCATAACGCGATAGGCGAAGGTTCCCCATGGAGTAGTGAAGGCAGTCTTGTATTGATCCTCTTTATGAATTTGAATCTTATTGTAGCCAAAGAAACCGTCCATGAAGGAGAGAATCTCATGACCCATATAGGCATCGATAAATTGATCGATGAATGGTGTAGGAAAGTTGTCTTTGGGACAAGCTAAATTCAGATCACGAAAATTGGTATAGATGCGAATGGTGCCCTGTTTTTTGTTAACCGCCACTGGATTTGACACCCATGTGGTGTAAGCAATGGGATAAATGAACCCAACTTGACGTAATTTTTCAATTTTGGCCTTTACTGTTGGTAGTTTGGAAGGGTGAATGGGACGTTGATTTTTGCGGACAGGTGGGATGTTAGGCCAAGTATTGATTCGATGCTCAACAATGGCAGGGATAAGGCCAGGAATCTCAATATATGACCAAGAGAAAACATCACAGAACTCATGGAAGAGCTTCTTATAGGAAACTATTTTGTCTAGAGTACATGAGGCTCGTAACGTAATGTTCTCAACTATACCGGGTGTGATGGAAATATCGACATGTATGGTGGACGAGATGTTAGCCATGTTACCTTCCTCGAAGGCATCAGGAGCTGGGATGGGGTTCTTGAACCAATCCACTTGGCTATGGGTGAAGTCTTTTGACTCAACCGAAAGTTGGTTGGTCATGACAGGGGTGGATTCCTCGAGAATGAAGTAGGCTCTATGATGCATGTCATCCCAAGGGAAGCCCAGTGCAGTAAGGGCTTCAAGGATTTCTTCGTCACCACTCCTTGTGCTGGTAGAGGTTTTTGCAGCACCATAGGTTGTGCATTGGGTTGCGGGGAGTTTGGTGGTGTCAGCGGTGCAGCATCTCCTTGACATTGGGCATCCTCATTCCATATTTGGCAAACGTGTTTCAAGTGGGGACAATTGTGTGTGTAATGGCCATAAACCCCGCCAATAGAACATGGGTGGTTTGTTCGTAAGTTGGGATTTTTACCTTATCGGGGTGGTCGATCAGGATTTTGGTTAGTTGGTGCAGCGCCATTATTACCAGGGGGGTTCGGTGGTGGACCGCCTCTACCAAGAGGTTGGTTATTACCTCGGTTACGTCTGCGTCCCTTATTTTGTTGTCCTTGTGGTTCCATTGGGAAGGTTGGTTCTGCGGTTGGTTTTCCTGGGCATAAACTTTCCCTTGAGGAACAAGTGGAGTTTGCGGTTGAGTGGGTGCATGGGAAGCCGACGGTAGATAGTAAGTGGGAGGTGCTTGAGGTGACGTTGGTGCGGGTGCAGCCGGTGGATGGTAGTAGGCAGGTGGTGCGGCAGGGGGGGGGAGTATGCTAGCAGGGTATGACCGTATCAATGCACTGGACAGGAAGGTCCATGTATATGGGGGTCTTGTGCCATGGGAGCATATGAAGATGTTGAGCTGGAATGAGTTGTGGAACATGAAAGGTCGGGACCACTACTCATGGATGGTGGTGCAAAACTCAGCGAAGGATTGTACACTGGGGTAGGGGCAGGGGTCATATGGACATATGGTCGACTCGAAGAGGTAATGTGTCCAATGATATCGTCAGCGGCGTGGGATGCCTCCGGTGCATCCTTCTCGGCTAAATCACTGCGGGGATCGTTAGGTAAAATGGTGTAAAGGTATCCCGATTATGTGTAGATAAGGTTAAACTGTTGGGCTTTAACTATGGATTCTTCTTCAGTTTGGGGCTATTCGAATGCCACATCCTTGGAAATAGCGGGTATGAGAGACTTCAAGAACCAATCTAACAAGGTGTGGTCCTCTAATTTGATCTTGCATAAACTACGACGACGACACCACCCATGGGTATGGTCAATGATGTGGGTAGTCGTGTTCTGTCTACAAGATAGAAGAATCTCAACACCGTCATCATAACGGATGGGGAGTTGGAAAATTTGAAGGAAAGTAGAAGCAAGGGATGTAAAAGTGGAGTGTGTTCCATGTGGTTGTTCAATATACCACTTGGATGCAGCGCTAATGAGGGTCTGTTGTAACATTGCATAATACTCTGAACAAAGGTGACCAAGATGGGGATGCTGCCATAATGGTAGGACTAGATGTGATCTGTCGGGGCGCCGAGAGGAATTGTTTGGGCCTTCTTCATGGTTTAAGGAGCTGCGAGAAGGGATAAAAGTGCACTCTAAAAAATATCGTCATGTGGATTTGTACGAGCCCAGGACGATGCATGCTCGTGGGTGCTTTCAATTTTAAGTAGTCTGAAAGCGATTAGAAGACTCTGAAATTGTGAGAAGTTGCCGTTGTGTGGACTTATACGAGCCCAGGACGGTGAATGATTGTGATCGCTTTCAATTTTAGAGAGTCTAGAAGCAATAAGAAGACTCCGAGGGTGTTATTTTTCATGTGTTAGTCCCCAAGGCCCGAAAAAGCATAAAAGTATGCAATGGAGAACTCTTCTAGCTTATGTGACTAGAGTATTCATTTTTCGTAATTAGTCTACCAGGTCCGGAAAAGGGTTAAACTTATACCAGATAGATTCCCTTTCATATACCTTTAACAAGAATGAAAGGAAGCAAGATTGCTTGGTGATCTTTTCATTCTTTAAGGAATCAGAAAAGAGCTTAACATAAACTCCCTAAGTGCCTTTTTCGTAAAGGAACTGCTCGGTTTGAAAAGAGGATAAAAGTATACCGAACAGATGTAAAAGCCAAGCAAGGAGGAAGTGTTCAATCAAGGGACAAATATGAGAACCAGGTTAGAAGGTGAGGGGGGAACATTGATGGGGTCTCCTTGCGGGTAGATGAATAGTGAAAAAATAACACAATGACTGCAGTACGGAGGGAGCAGAGAGCTCATGAATAGGCCATGATAGACAAAATGGTCAAAGTGGTTCAAAAAGTGACTACATCCTGTGCCGCACACAGATCGAGGCAGCAAGGGGCATGGAAAAAATTCCCCAAAAATGATTGAATGAGAGCGAGAAATGATCTCAAGCATCATCACATGCAAGAAATTATGAATCCGACGGTGCAAACGGCACAAAAAACAAAGGTCAAATGATTATGGAATGGTCAAATAAAAAAGGTGTAAAAAATGACTATAAATAGAAAGGGAGCCAACTCCACATGTCATTTTCATTGCGCAAATTGGGAGGAGTGTGGAGGGGCCCAAAAGAGAAAATTTTTACTTCTCTTAATCTATCTGGTGGAATCGACTTATGTGACTTGCGGGTAAGACTTGAAGTGATTTATGACGGTTTTCATGCTCATTTTATGGGATTTGGTCCTCTTAGGTGTAACGAATGTCAGGCGGCAACTCAAGAGATAGACCATGGCGTTGGAGTCTATCACAACTGTAGTTCAGCTCAGAAGAATGTAGTGGCGTACCTTCTTAATAGAGAAGACGATGGGGAGGACCAACTTCTCCTCATGGGGGTAGCATAGCGGTGGACCAGACAACGTCCGACTCATGTAATAAATGAGATGTTCTTGACACGTACTGTCTTCTTGGACCAGTACGCCGGAAATGGCATGCCCGGATGTCGACACATAAAGGATGAAATCCTTCAAGAAATCGGAAGGTGAAATCAAGGGAACGGAATTCAAGGCATGTTTTAATGCTTCGAAAGCTGCATGTGCTTGTTCGACCCAAACAAAGGGAACATGGGTCCAAAGCAAGCGAAAGAAACCATGAAATTTCGTATCATAGTCAGGAACAAAGTGACGAAGAAAGTTGGATTTTCCTTTAAGACTTTGTAATTGGAATAATGTACGTGGGGGTGGTAGATCAAGGATGGCTTGAACCTTTAAGGGGTCGATGGTAATCCCTTTGTGGGAAACAATAAAACCCAATAATCGGTCGACAGGAATGCAAAAAACACACTTGAGGGGATTCAAGCGCACATTGTATTTACAATACTGCAAAAAGACTTGTCAGAGATTGTCCAGGTGGTCGGACCGCTTCTTGGATCGAGTGGTGAGGTTGTCCAAGTATACAAGGATAATATGAATCAAGTCATGAAAACAAAAGGTCATGGCCTGCTTAAATGTGGCACCAACATTTTTAAAACCGAATGGCATAATGCAATAGGCGAAGGTGCCCCATGGAGTAGTGAAGGAAGTCTTGTATTGATCCCCTTTACGAATTTGAATCTAATTATAGCCAGAGAAACCGTCCATGAAGGAGAGAATCTCATGACCCGCACAGGCATCGATAAGTTGATCGATGAAAGGCATAGGAAAGTTGTCTTTGGGACAAGCTAAATTTAGATCACGAAAATCTTTACAGACGTGAATGGTGCCCTATTTTTTGTTAACCGACAGTGGATTGGACACCCGTGTGGTGTAAGCAATGGGATAAATGAACCCAGCTTGATGTAATTTTTCAATTTCGACCTTTAATGCTGTAAGTTTGGAAGGGTGAATGGGTCGTTGCTTTTGGCGGACATGAAAGATGTTAGGCCAAGTATGGTTTCGGGTTCAATCCAAAATTTTGATAATCAGGAATCTGAAAAGTTCCAAGTGGTTGGGGGTAGTATGTTGCATCTCATTTTCCAATCATTCTGGGTAGGTGATGTTTGTCATTCTAGTAATCTGATTGATCTAATGATTGAAAGGATTTATAAAGATAAATCTCATCTCCTTTCAATTTTGAGCAACAAATGGGGATAGTTTTGATCTCAGGATTATTAATTTCTAACTTATACCCAATTTATCTTATTATCGATCCCAAGATGAATGGAATTGAGTGTGTAAGCATAGTTAATAAGGAAAGCGGAAAGAACCAAGGAGGGTTGAATCAAATGCCATATCCTTTTCTCACACCCCATATTTTGAATAAACTGAGAAACGTTTATGACCATATTGGGGCTTTAATGAAGGAATTTTGAAAAATTCAATCTCAGCCTTGGCATTATTTCATTTTGCACCATTCTGACCTGTTATCACACCATAGTAGCAGGGATACTATTCTTGCTTAGTAGATATCTGCACATTCCAGAGGTTCTATTATTCAGAGCTTGGCTATGATGAGTTTATTATTCTGAGATCACTCATGATAAGAGCAGTATATTATTCAGACTTATGTTATACCTTGTGTTAAGGCTAAGCCTTGAGAGTTCAGATTTGATGACCGATGTGACTCTTTATTCCATACAGTTTCAGTTAAGTGCCCAGAGATGTATTGCAGCAATGTTTCAGATGGTTTATGATGATTATTCTTATGATGTTGTATGACCTATGGATGTTTGATCATTGATTGTGGATTATTATCTTGTTGTTTTAGTCATGTTCATAGCTTCATCTTGGTATACCATTCATGATGTGGCAAATGTTATAAAACTTGAAATGGACTATCTTAATGATGAATTATAAAATGAACATTTTACTTGCACATTTAGGTTGTTTGACAAAACTCACTGGTTCACTACCTTGCATAGATATGGTATTCCTTGACACCATTTGTCTGCTAGCTTAGGCTCCACCATCACTTGACTTCATCCATCCATGACTTTCCTTATTTGGCCTTAACCCTTGATTTGTCTTACTTGGATTTCTGATATTGAGGACTTCCCTTTTTACTACCTCTGTGTTTGGACCACATCCCTGTATGTTTAGTGTCTCAGCTCTGAGTTGGTGACAAAACTTGCCTTTGGTAAGTTGGATTGTAGGCCTAAATAATTCTGGTCAGTTGTCCCGATCTTTGGCACTGGCTCGAACTCCCCCTAGTCACTTGAGATGTTGTTGGCTAAAACTGAAAGCTCATGTACTACTTATGGAAACTTATATAAATTCGCCCATGGAAACTAAAAAAGGGAAAGAGTGATGAACTGCTAAAAATACTCCTCGAAGAGTATAAGAAAGGTCCAAAAAGCAATGGTACTTAAATTCTATATCTAAACAATTGCTGACCTTATATATGTATACAAACATGCCCTGGATGCAAGCTGCAATTAGTTGTGCTTATCAGCACACCTGAGATCCGAAGGGTTGTGTAGGCCAAAAAGGCCATGAAATGAAATTGAATGATCCTAATGAACTTGGATCAGCTTGATGTAGACATGATGCCTAAGTTGAATAAGCACTCTCTAAACAACTTACCCATTTGTGAGGCATAGCCATTCCCCGTGTTTATTTTGTCCAGCACAGAGTTTGTAGCCTCCCCTTTTCTCCTAGTCCAAAGTATCTTTTAGTTGAGTTTAGACAAGTCACCCCCCTTTTCCCAACCTTGTTCCTAGCCTTCATCCTTAGCTAGCAATTAGACCATGTCCAATGGGTGAATTTGTCATTTAATCTATTGTGCAAGTAAATATAAATAACAACGAAATGAATAAATATGATTAATGCCATTGAATGATGTTATAATTTAAGTTAAGTTGTGAGTATGATTAGAGGAACATGTCTTAGTCTATTGATATGATTTATCCTTGGTTGTATATAGACCTAGTCAAACCTAGTTTGACTATGGTCATTTCTTGGGATCCGTGATGATGTGGGACATGAAGGCCTATTGATGATGATGTATGGGTCCACATACTCCTATTGATGATACTATATGATGGACATATGATTCAGATGATGATTTATGCAGTTCAACAGGTTTTATTATTACTTCATATCATCAGATTATGCACTGTCCATATATGGTGGACCCTACAGTTAGCCCATCAGGGAAACCCATGGTGTATGAGTACACACTCTTAGTATATTTGGGTCTTCTGGATCCAATGAGACACTTATCTTTTAGTTCCGAGCACTTATGACAATGATAGATGCAGCTTTACACTTGTTTACCAAATTTGGGGCAGATTTCCCAGCCTGAGCAGCAGGGGCCATGAGAGGCCATTTCACCTAGGGTGCTGTATGAGGAGGGGGTGGTCCAGCCACTTGTTATTACCATTTATCCACCCTTCTGGAGAGCCTAGTAGGATCAGTTTGACAGCGCAGGTGCCCTAGGAGGCATTTTCAGCACTTTCACAGTTACCGAGGCAGTCCAAAAATGGGATAAAAGGGTCGCTGAGGAATTCAATTTGGGAAATTGAGGCAAGGTTTTGGCACTTGGTTTTGATAGAGGTCTTCCAGGGTGAACCCCCTATCTTCCATCCAGTTTTCATCACTTGGGTGGGTCCATAGAGGCCACAGGAGGCCTTTTACTGCTTGTCTGTCACATATTTTGAGGACAGATTTGATCATTTGTATTTATTTTGGACATATTATATTATTTTATTGTGCCATGGGGATGAGCTAGTAAGGATTTATGCCTCCTAGCCCCACCATGAGCTCCATGTGTCATGTCCTAGTCATATGAGGTGGGCTCTTGTACTTTTACCCCCTCTAGTGGATGATGTCACCCTCTATGAGTATCTTTTAGCTATGACGTCATCATTATTTGAGTGATCCATGTGTTATATTGTTATGATTCATTCTTAGCCATTGATCATGTATTGAGATATTTTAATCTCAACCACTCATTTCATAAAGTGGTTTTGAGATCTAGGGTTTTGGTCATTATTATCCTATATAAGGAGGAGACCCCCTCATTGTAAAATCATCTAGAGAATTTGGCTCTTGGCTCTTGGAATAAAATTTCTATCTTTTGGAGTACATGCTTGGGTTTGGAGTGGATGTTGGTTGCTTTGATTGTAAATTCTTTTGTCCATTGCACTGGAGGATCTATTGTAGCTATCTTGCATATTTTGTCATATCTTTGTACAGGTCAAGAGGACATTTTTGACAAGTGCGAATTGGTGGGGAGGATTTCCCTTCAAGCTTGGAGGAGGACGTTTTGGTTAAACAGGGAGTGGTTTTGTCTTTGTGCCAACTATTCTTTGCTTATCTCTCTCTTTCTTGTATCTACCTTCAACATGTTAAACTAATTGATGCTTTGCTCTTTGGTTTTGACAGGTTAGAGGGACACACATGTGGCTTGGAAAAAAATCGATTTGGCAAGAGGGCTTCAAAAATTCTTCATTTGATCTTTGGAAAAAGTAATCCTCATCTCAACTAGCATTCATCTCTTCATCCAGGTATGCTCCAAAGGTATGGTCTTCTTCTTCCTTGGCTTATCCATAACTTCTAGATCATAAAAACCCTCATTTTTACTTTTTCTTAGATCTACTTGGATCTAGCCTAGCTTTTGGAAAGATATTGAAAAGCCACCTCTATAGTATCCACATCAATTCGGATCTATAGTTTGGTGGTGATTGGGTTCCATTTGACACACTTTCCAAGGCATTTAGCCCTCCTTGAGCAAAATCGCACCACTTGGGAGAAGCTAGTTTGGTTGGTTCCAACACATGGGTAGGTGAGATCCTGCTTGATTCATACTTTCCACACTTGATAACCTACCCCTAGTGTGTGACTTCTTTGATTTCTGCCTTGGGGGTATCATTCCTCATTTTGGGGGTTATGCCCACTTGGATCAATTTGGTGATACACTTTCAATCTCAGATCTATGGAGATCTAGCCATTGGATGCCCATGATTTTCAAGATCCACATTCATACTTGCCTAAACTACTTGGATCTACAATTTGGTGGCCATTGGACTTAATTTGACACACCTTTCCATGCTTCTAACCCTCCTTGGGAAAAGTTGCACTCCTTCGGTGTTTGAGTTTGTCCACTTCTAGGACATGGGTGGTTGTGATCTCGCTTGATTTGGAAAGAGCATATCTTGAAACCCCTACCTAGTATCTCACTTTGTGAAGTTTTGCCTTGGGGGTATCATTCCTCATTTTGGGGATTGTTGTCCGCTTGGGTCACATAGTGAAATATTAGATCTACTAAGATCCAATCATCACATCTTGAATAGCCCACTTGAGTTGCATCCTAGGTGTCCCGATCTACAATTTGACATCTCATTTGACTCCATTAACCCATCTATCAAGGCACTAGTCCACCTAGGGTAATTCGCAATCCTTGGGAGTTGTGTCAAGTCCTAGATCCCATATGTGGGTATCTCTAATTTCACTTTAGATCCATAGGTCTACTCATAGCATACCCCTTAGTACCATTTACACCCTTAACTTCACCTTGTGGGTCTCATTTGAGCCATTTCCATATCCCAAGGAAGTGGGCCCCACTTGTGTATTTCATGGTACTAGATCTTGTCATCTCATCTCATCATGTGGCCTAAATCATTTATTGGTTGAAACATAAGTCATTCCCTAAGCCTCTTTCAACCACATTTAAACTTCTAGGTCCACCTAACCTTGCATTGGTTTCCGTAACTTGTCTTTTACATATCCCTAGGAACCTTTGTTTGGGTCCAATCATCTCTGATTGGTTGTAGGGTCTCCCCCTATGTCTTGATTCATATTGATCTAAAGTGAAGAGTGCCTCGGTTGACGTGACTCCCAGCTTACATTGGGAACCGTGGCATCTCTTAGTTCACCTCTTTAGTTGTCCATATCCTCTACCATCCCGGATGGGATACCTTTTGGGACAACTACAAGTTGTGTGATAACATGACCCTTTTCCAATTTTTGAACAAGTCGATCTTAAATTCATTAATTTCTAATCTAGTCTTGACTTGTTTTGCTAAACAACATCAAGGAAGAATTAGTGATTTGTTTGACGAATGGTTGCATTGGATCTATGATTTTACTTAGTATTTGTCTGAATTGGTTAGAGTAGGGTAGGTAAATTGAATAAGCTCTCGTGAGCAGTAGCTAGTTGTCCCTTTTTGTTTGTTAGCTTTTTTGGCATTGTTGTCCCTTTTTGTTTGATAGCATAGATTTCACCCTTTTATCTTTTAGCATATTTTTTATTACCTACATAAATAAAATGAACATGCTGTCATTTTGAGTTATTAGATTAGATTTTGATTCCGATATTTCTTTTTTCAGCATTGTCATTTTTGTTATTTTAATGCTCCATATATATATTGCATGTCCTAGAAATCGATCTACAAAGGATGGTATAGCATCTACATCTATGCAAGAACAGGTACACATGTGAAGATGATGCAGACAATATGTATGTGCATGACCATTGATGATGAGAGGGGTGTTGTGGACCAGAGATTATGGGGTTCTCAAGCACTCTCTCCCTTATAGCACTTGTCCTGACTGGAGCCAGATGTTATCACATCCATGCTAGCCAAGGCTACCATGATGTAGAGATATTTTCAGAGACATTTTTGAGCTAGAGAAGATATGAGCTGAGCAAAGCTAGAGTTGTGATCAAAGATGGTATAATCACATTTTTGCATATGCAGAGCATCATAGAGCAGCATTCCAGGCTCCCTTATCCTAGTTTCTCTTACATGACCCCATTGAGATGGGTTGTTTAGCCATGATTTTATTGGAGCAACAAATATTAGTGTCGATTTTCCATTCCCTTGCCCACACATGTCAGAGGTATTTCTCCAAACTCATTCATCAAAGCAAGTATATGGCATGGTAGGTATATGGTGTATGGTTTATGCTCATAGGTGTACTTTTGGCTTGTTTATTTATACTAGTACTTTGAATTGATATATAGTGACGTATTGGGTGATTTACTTGTGATATTTGACGCTTTATGGTGGCCTTTGGAAAAGGGTAGTTCACCACTTTGATTGGAGGTTCCCGTTTATGCACATTGGTTTCCCCCCCACTCTTGGTATAGACTTGGCCATTTGTTTCACTTTTTGCTAGCCTTGGTTTCACTTGCCACTCTCCCCACTCATCTGACCCATTCATGATTGGATCCTCCCCTGATTGAGATTGAAATAGGTGCCCTTGAGGACCCCCCCCCTTGTGACCTCTATGTACACTATGACTCCATGTTTTATTGCGCCTCGACTCTGGAGTGTGTGATTTGCACTTTCAAATCTAGGATTCACTTCTGGTCGGTTGCCCCTGATGTTGTGACGCAATATAGGATTGTGTAGATTCATCGGGTGTTCCCCACTTGTCCTTGAACCATGCATCCTTGCCACCATTACATGCATTATGAGGACTATTGTCCTACCCATAGAGAAATGCAATAAAGCCAAAAAAACTAAATGAAATCCAAATGAAGCCAAAAAAAGGCTAAAGTGAAAGTAAATGATAAAGGGCCAAGTAGATGAGGAACACATGTAATATCAAAATGACTACTTGGACATATGAATGAAAGTGAAATGTAATAGTTAAATTCCTCACTAAGTCCCAATGAAGGATTGGGAGGTGAGATGCATCAAGAGATAACTAATTCTAAGTGTCCCCTAGAACCTTAAATTACAGTTGGTTGTGCACCCAATGCAATGGTTCTAGAAAATACCCCACAGAACCTAATGCAAGCTTGGATGTGAGATACAAGGTATATGATAAAGGTGAGTGGTGGTTTCTCAAGCACTCTTCCCATTTGTGAGGCACCTCCTTCCCCTAGTGTTTCTCTGGTGTACCTATGTCACTATGGTCCCCTGCTTCCCATGTTTATCCAAAGGGTCACACAACCATGGTTTGGGTCATTCCATGATTTCATTTATAGCCTTGTTGTCCCCTCATGCATAGCTAGCAAGATTTTCAAATCTATAAATGTGCATAACTATGGAGAATTCATAAGAGGTGGTGGGCCCACCTTGCCTTAGGCCTATTTTTGAGAAATTATATATATTGATCACCTTGGATTTGTCACTAGATGTTTATATTTGATGTACTAACATAAATAAGGAATCCATGGCATCCTATTTTGCATGCAGGAGCACACAATTTAGTCCATGCCATCATTTGACCAGTTTTGACTTGGTCAACCTTGTTTGACCAAGCCAAAATAGGGTCCTAGGAAACTTTGGATTCAAGGTTGCAATTTTGGTTATTTGATATCCATTGGGGTCCCATAAAATCCCCCAAGCATCAGTTCGCAAAAATATGGTGGCATTTGTGAGATTTTAAATTATTAATGGCCAACAGGGCCCTATTTTAATTGAAAAAGCTTACATTGGGCCAAATTGCACATACATGATGGGTTATGGTCATTCAGGTGACCATTATTAGTGGATTTGGGATATATTTCCACTAATAAAAGTGTGCAGGGTGACTTTACGTTAAAAGGATATTGTACAGTAGTATACTATTCATGTTGAGGGCGACTTCTTCCAACAATGTCTCATTCTTCTCTCTTTGAGAGTTTTTACAACACTCCACCATGTTTGTAGACAATCCAAAGTTTTCTTATCTATTGATGGGTGCTTTATGGGAGAGTTCCAATTGAACATCAATATTCCAGGCCACTACACAGTCCAACCTTGAATGTGGAGAGTTCTCTCACTATTTAATTCATTATTGCCCCAAATATATTGTCTTTTGTTCACCTGCAACATTGTGGGAAATATGCAAAGCTATCTTGTAGCCATGATGACCAGTGTAAAGGTAGAAGATAGACTTGATGGGGATTCCAACTTCAACTCATGGAAGTCTAAGGTTCTTATCATCTTGGAGGAGAATTGATATTCTGAAGTATGTATAAGAAGTTGTACTTGAACTGGAAGATGACACATAAAAGTCTCAAGGGAGGAAGAATGATGCAAAGGCAAGAAAGATTCTGATAGACCCTGTAAAATATCACTTGATACCTCAGATCTCCTAGAAGAAGACGGCCAGGGAGATTTATGACGCCTTGAAGAATTTATTTGAGAACAACAACATCAACATAGCACTTGCCTTGAGACATCAACTTCAGTACATCAAGATGTCTAGAGCAGATTCAATTGCATCTTACTTCATGAAATTTTTTGAGCTAAGAGATTAGTTAAGTTCCATTGGAAAGACAATTGCAGATAGAGAGATGGTTATGATGACTCTCAATGGTCTCCCTCAATCTTGGGAGCCATTCATTCAGAGTGTTAGTGGGTGATCTAAATTTCCCAATTTTGACCGATTGTGGGAAGATTGCATTAAGGAGGAGCCTAAACTTGCAACTAGAAACAATTTGAAACAACCATATGATGCAAAAAATCAAGCCCTTACTTCTCATGCAAACAAAGGAAAGGGAAGACAGTTTGAGAGGAAAAATTCAGATGGAAGACCGACCTCAACTCCAGATCAAGGACCAAGGAAGAAGAAGGATATTTCAAACATCTAGTGTTACAGGTGTGACACGTTTGGTCACTGTGCTTCAGATTTTCCTCACAGAAAGAGAGGGAAGCAACATGCGTCAATAGCCCATGTTGATGAGGAACCTCCACCGAAAAAGGAAAAAGTTGATGAGAAGACAACATAATATTTCTTTTGATTTTATTTAAATTGTAGTTGGGCCATTTCCCCTAGTACAGTAGCCCAACATATTTCTTTTTTCTTTTTTTTATCATTATTGTAATTGGGCCATTTTACCTGGTATGGGAGCCCAAAATATTTGATTCAATTTTTTTTTAAATATGATGAAACCATTGAGTTAGGGAAAGTGTCAAGACTTGGAGGGAGTCGAGATACATAAGAGGTAGAAAGAATTGTTTCCGAGATAGAGGGAGCAACCTCAGGGCGTTGTGATAAATGTGAAGATATCCCATGTTTACAGATTTTGTACGTAATCCAGGATTGATGATTCGTTTGGGATTTAGAAGGAGCGGAACAAAATGTCAGAGGGAGTTGGCTTTAGGTTCCAGGAAAGCAGGATGGATTTTGTGGCAGAGGGAGAAGCTACAGTGGATGTGATAACAACAAATAGTGTATGGACTTGTCTACTCTACAAATGCTATTTTACTAAGAAGTGGTGAGCCTCTATGTCAGCAAATCAAAATGATTATCACAAGTTATTAATCAGATCTACATTCATTCATCAATTAAGATAAACAAAGCTAAGATCTAATGCCACTTTAAATATCTAAATCATGCAAGGTAAGCAACATTCAAACATTCAAATGGAACAAACTTGAATCATTTCATATTAAAACAATAAAGAGATACATCCCTACCATGGATCTTGGTGTGAATTCCTCCTCCATTGACATAAGCTTTCCTTTCTCCACCCTTTCTTTTGAAGAAATTGAGATTTTCCTCCTCCTTCAGAATCTTTTCAACATGCCTTTGTTATTCCTTTGTGTACTTTACAATGTTCCAAATTCCTTTCTTATATAGCATTGGGAAATGGACCTTCAAGCTTTTCCTCACAATGTGGGATTGGTATTTTTCATTATTTTAATTATTTTTGCTCAAAACCCACTTTCCATAGTTTTTAGGCTTTTTTCCACAAGTTAGCATACTTTAAGCACAATTAATGCACTTTAATGCATTCTTCTTCACTTTTTGATTGGCGTAGCTTAGTTTTGTACTTTTTTTTAGCGGTTCAATTACTAAACTTTGTCTCCTTAGGTTCTTTACTTTCTTCACCTAATCCTTCCATTTATGGGAGAAGTGATTAGATTAGAGAGGATTTGTCTCTGAATGTACTTGTGTTCTGTCTTCATGTTGCGGGCACATAGTAAAAATGTGCTTCTTCTGTCACATGAATAGGGGTGTTAATTTGATTGTTAACAGATGCCCCCTAATGTGTGAGGTCTGAAGCAGAGCTAAGGGCCAAAATACATTACTGAAATTTATACTCTGTATACTGATACTCTTTATCGTTCAAAGCAAGGATGAGGAAAGAAAAAACTCATGGGTGTAGGATTGAGGATCACACCTGCAAAACGTAGCAATTTATCAAATATATAATATCTTCCTGAGGAGGGCATACCCATGCTCAGCAGTAAACAAGTGTTGGCTTGGTTTTGCAACCAAGCTTAGTGCTATGGGCACCTGCTAACTAGTAGCAGCAGTTTCAATATTAAGCAAAAACAATAAACTAAATCTAAAACTAAAATCAAACTAACATGTGCATATCATAGTAAATTTTTGAATTGAAAACAAGAACAAGAAATGAAAAAATAACTTTGCATTGAAAATGGGGGCAAGCAAGTGCTTGCAATAATAATACCTCCAAGTGATGAAGATAGTTGAGAAGCTCCAAGGGTGAGCAGCTCCAAACTCCAAAGGGTCCTTTCTCCAAGGTAGCTACAATGGCCAAAAGCTCAAGGGAGATTTTGGCAGCATGAGGATAGGAAGATGGATGGATGTGAAATGAGGAGCCCCTACCACCTTTTTATAGGTTTTGGTGGTGGAGAATACCATTGTGGTTTTGTGGAAACCAATGGTATTGACCAACATGGTTTAGGTACTTTTCCCTCCTTTTTCCTTTTTTGAATAAAATTAATATTTTTATTCCCTTTTTAATGTTTTTGGGAATTTTGGACCCTTTTTTAGGGTTTTTTATGCTTTTTTAGGAAAAATAATCTTTTTGAGTGGGAAAAGGGGTATATTAAGGTCTTTTGGTGACCTTTTGTTGGCTTTAGAGGCTCAGATGGTGGAAAAAGTGGACAAATGGGTCATGTGAATAAGGAAATGAGCTAGTGAGCACTTTTTAGGTGTTAACAACAAGCATGGCCACGAACAATACACAGTGGATCCATGTCAAAAGTAAATTTTTCAGAAGTGTAAACATGCACTTTGCTGAGTGTGAAAACAAAGTCTTTATTGAACTTCTGACATGGCAGTCTAATCTTGCGCAGCTCGGGCAGTGCATCAATGAGTGATACAACTTTTTTTCCCAAGGTCTTCAATACAAACTGATGATAGTGCGAGTTTATATCATGCGAATAAGTGATCTGATGTCGAGCATAATAAAACACCATTTGATTACCGGTCATTGATGTATACCGTTAACAGATGCGAAGAGACCCACCGATAATGATGATGGACTCTAAGGTACTGAGTACAAACTAGCAAGTGTGAATAGATTTTCTGAAGTCGAACACTTGTAGAATCAAATATTCAGGGGTCATTGATGTATACCCACTGTCATTTGCGAGGAAACCTGCCACTAATGACTGCAAGATCCAAGGTACTCTTGAGTTTCTAGATCCATGTCCTAGATGATTATTTGATGTCGATAGGAATAGATCCATCGAAAGGAGGGCATTAATGCATCCCACATCAACCGATATGAAACAAAGATCAATAGTCTGATATAATTTGGTAGAACTGCAAGATCCAACATTGTATACTGACACAAGGAAGGCCGACATGATTGGTCAGGAATATTTGAGGAATGGTCGACTCGGTTTGAACTTCCCTTGAACACATAACACGACGCAGAATGGAAACTTGGCCACATAGGACTTTTAGTAACCAACCTTAATGAAATACGTTAATGCCAGATGCATTAATGAAAGCTCCATTAGTGACGAGAAGGATAACCCATAGGTGGAGATCTGTTCAAAATACTGGTACAGTTTCCTAAGGCAAATGCAGATGGTGTACTTACAGCGGATACAATTTTATGTGCCGTGTTCAAGGGTGACAAGGACTGACTGTTGTTGTTTTCTTCAAAGTTCATAATTTGAAGTGATTCAAGTCTCTCCCTTTTGGATTTTTGTGTTTTTTAATTTTTTATGTTTTTTAATTTTTTAAAAAAAGAATAAAGAATGCTATGATACATAGGAGGGAATGAGTGTTGCATGGGCATATGCCTATTTTTCAAGGGCACGGGTTAGGCCAAGCCAAGGATCCATATTGCAAACAAGGGCTAAGCTAGTTGTGCACACTCTTACAACTGTTCCCTCCCGGGGTAGGCTATCTAAAGCAAGATTATGTGTCCACAAACGGTGAAGAAATACCATGTCACTGAGGTTATCCAATTTGGTGAAATTGCCAAGTAGGAATGGTTCAATGAGGTTTACTTCAGCTTGAGTCTTGTGAAAAATGCCAAAATCATAGATCATCATGAATCATGGTCTGTCTCAACTACCTGAATCAAATAGTTCGAACTGTCAAAGTCTTAAAGTCCTGAAATCAAAACCATTTCACTACCCAACAATTTAGTTAGAAACTAGTTCAAATGTGCATTTAATATCTAAAAAGGTAGCTAAAATTGAGGAATTATCATATTTCCATCATTCAAAAGGATACGGTTTGTACATGTATGAATAAAGGATAAGTAAGAAATACTAATGATTTACCATATGCGTTCGTTGTGCAGCCGATGTATGATAGGAAGCATCCTTTTTCAACTTGAATTTCTAGAAGCTGTGAACCTTTAGTCTTTGATCTACCAGTTGTGGGTTAGTTTTGATGTCAAACTAGAAAATTTTGAAACAGTTTCCCATGTTTTCGATTTTTTCCAAATTTTTTCATTTTTTTATGAAAATTTTTTGGGTGTTCTCTGTAAGAAAAAGAATCAAAAAGAGAAATAGTATTTACACTATTCTTTTTGGTGTGTGCAAAATTTACACACTTTTTGGGTTATGATGTAAGCTAGGTTATTTTAGTTTTACTTATGTCCTTAAATGATGTGTTCAATTAAATTGGCCATGAAATAATGTACATGCTTGCTTTTTGGTATGATGTTAATGACTTAGATTCCAATCAAGTACATAGTTGGCCAAAGAATCATCCAAACTATTCAGACTTATAGGGAGGTGTATATATTCAATAAACTCGAACTAACGCTCTAAAAGACATACTCGTAGAAACTTTCTAAACAGTGTAGGATGTCGAACCTGATACTGACCATTTAACTGGGATACAGCTAATTCTAAGTCTAGTTTGATGATTATTCGTCGGATGCCAAGGGTGATAGCCTCGACAAGAAGCTCAATGACTGCGCTATATTCTGCAACATTGTTGGTTGCAGATCCAAGAAAACTACCTCATGAACTAAGAACTTCATTCTTAGGTGTGAAAATGACCCATGCGGCAAAAGAAATGTTCCGAGAACTACGGCTGGCATCATCTGCATATCCCAAATATTTGAAAGATTCTTGTGCCATCTGCCAAAGTGACAATGCCAAGCAAGATAAGTGTGTGCCCGAAATAACTAATGCACAAAAGTTTATACAAAGAATACAACATAATACAACAAATGGTGTGAGGCATCAGTGCCTACGCGAATTATTTCTTCAGATAGAGACCATTTCTGATCTTCGACATGGGTTCCCCATCAAAATTGACCAATTCATAAGCTCCCTTTTTTAACACGGTTTTAACAATAAGTCGGCCAAACCATTTAGCTACAAATTTCCCTTCTCCTTTTTTATCTCGGTTTTGGTCGTAAACTAAAACCAGATCGCCTTCAGAAAAGACTCGTGGACAGGTAGACTTGTCATATTGCATTTTAACCCTCTTCTTGTGTGCTTCTACATTTAGAGAGGCTTCTCTTCTAGTTTCATCAAGAGAATGGAGATGGAGAATCCTTTCCTCTTCTGCAAAAGTGTTGGGTAGGAGTTCGACAACTATCTTTAATGATGGGATTTCACATTCAATCGACAACAAAACTTCCTCTCCATAAACCAGTTGGAAGGGAGTGAATCCGGTAGTAGTTTTAGTGGTCGTTCGGTAAGCCCAAAGAGCAGTAAACAACATCAAGTGCTAGTTATTATTGTTTTTATTAATTGTCCTCTATAACATAGTTTTCAAAACCTTGTTGATGGCTTCTACTTGTCTGTTAGCTTGAGAGTAATATGGAGATGAAAAGCCCTGCCGTAATCCTAACGGGTCTGTAAGTTCATCCATACAGGAATTCCTAAAATGAATTCTGTTGTCGGTAGTGATCTCTTTGGGTACACCAAACCTTGCTATTACATGATTGAATAGAAAATATGCTACAGTTTTACCCGTGCAATTGAATGTAGGCATCGCCTCAGCCCACTTGGTGAAGTAGTCCACTGCTACGATGATGTAGTGGTGGCCATCGGCTGAAGGTGGGTTGACCGTCATAAAATCAATGGCCCATTTTGAAAATGGACCCACGATTACTACAGGGTGTAAAGGAGCAAGGTGTGCATGCATTTTTCTTGTGTAAATTTGGCAAGGATGACACTTTTTGACAACATTCATGCAATCTTTGAAAATTGTAGGCCAAAAGTATCCTGCAAGCAAGATTTTCTAGGCAGTTGCCAACCCAGAAAGATGACCACCACATGCCCCAGCATGGCAATCATTCAACACTTGTTCAGCTTCCTCGTGTTCTAAACAACGTCTTAATATCATGTCTATTCCTCGACGGTACAAAGTATCCCCGATGATGAGGTATTTTCAACCTTGGTGTCGAATGCGACGTCATTCAATACTAGAAAACTGAGGATCGATCATTTGGGTTTGAAGATATATTATGAATGTTCCATACCAAGGATCGGAATTTGTAATGAGGAATACATGTTCATCTTCCCAAGATTCAAGAGATACAGTACCCTCCTTCTCAATGGGTAACTCAAACATTAACTCAACAAATGCCAACAATTTCTTGGCTTTAACATTTTTGAATTCGAGGTCGAATTCTTGTAAAATTACTATCCATTTTGAGTATTTGCCACCAATGATATGGCGATACAAAATGTGTCTCATGGGGTTCATTTCAACCACTATGCTTGTTTTCCTTGGAAGTATGTAATGTCTAAGTCGTTGGACAACATGGATGTTGGTTGGATTAATTGTCTAATTAATTAAACAACTGAAACTCCCAAACATAAACTATCAACCCGAGGAAGTCTTTTATTTAAAAGCTATCGTGCAAGATCTATGCAAGCACAATTTCTACCTGACACTATTATCTACTGGTTTGAAATCGAAACTCTATGTAAACTAGATCACACCTTCTTGAAAGTAAATCAAACCCTAATCTAATTCATAAAACCAAACTATAAATCTAACTTAGAATAAAATCAATTCTTATGAATCAAAATCTAATTGCATGAATCTAAAAGAAGTGCTATGTTGGCCAACGATCTATGAAAATAAATTAACATGAAAACTACTATGATAAATCTAATGAATGAAAGCAAACAACTATGATAAATCTAATGAAATGAAAGCATGAACTAACTCTAATGAATAAAAGCATGAACTAAATCTAATAAATAAAAGTATGAACTAAATAAGAAACAAATCTACACAATAAAAATCAACACTATCAGCATCTGCTCAGGGAAGAGGGCCCTTCCTCCACTGAGCAGAGCTGGATCTCCACAATGAAAGTCTACAACTCTAGATTATGAAATTGCCAGCATGTATTATCAGAATGAAACTATTACATCAGAGTTATGGATCAAATCCTACAGCATAACATTGCTTTCTCTCTTCCTCCCTCAATACATGAGAATGATTACATATTTATACATAAAACTCTCTCATGAGAATGAGAAACCGAATTCACAACTTGTGATCTGTTTCAACAAACTTGCTAATTTGGAAAACCGGCCGCAACAGTAAATCTGATAATTTCACGTTCAGAGAATTAGCTGTATAGCTCAAACCATAGCTTTGTTTGGAGATTTCCTCATGAGTCAGGTAAATGAGGCCGTTGCGCACAAAACCCATGTCCCAGATTTTCGAGCTTCATCTCCAGATGCCCGCAAATAAAGATGTGAATCACTATGTTCTTATCTAGCACACGTTTTTGTTTGGAACTGTTTGAGTATGAGCTGGAGGATGCCATGTTGGACTTGAGCACGAATTGAAATCACAAATCCACATAATTAATCATAAGCTGAAACCATGTTGTGAAATATCCATGTGGATGTGTGCTAGCATGCCAACTTTGGAGGCTTGAACCATGGCTGCTACAGCTGCTAATATGAACAAT
Organism: Larix kaempferi; assembly: GCA_027924585.1. Taxonomy (NCBI): domain Eukaryota; kingdom Viridiplantae; phylum Streptophyta; class Pinopsida; order Pinales; family Pinaceae; genus Larix; species Larix kaempferi. Next base: position 2,233,111 of record BSBM01000517.1, on the reverse strand, counting down.
CACTCCATAAACCATCATCAGTAAAATTATGCATAAGAGTCTTCAATTCATCAAAAATAAAGGAAAATAATCATGATTAACCACTAAAGCACCAATAAGATCAATATGTCATTTCTCGAGTAGTTACAGCGAATGGATGGAAAATGGAATGATAAATGGTTGATAATAGGAAGAAGATGGATGAAATAAGTAATGAAAATAGGGACAAATCCATGACCCAACATCTCCCCCAAACTGAACTTGTTGCATGTCCTCATGCAACCCAATACCTGTGTAGCATCCAAACTAGAAGAACTCATTCACTTGTTGATTTCATTTACCATGCAAGCGGAGTTGCAACTATGAAATGATAAGCCAAGCGGAGTGGCAGCTGCGAAATGGTAAGCTTGGTGGAGTTGCAGCTGCGAAATGGTAAGCCAAATGGAGTTACAACTACGAAATGGTAAGCTTCGTGGAGTTGCAGCTATGAAATGGTAAGCTTGGTGGAGTTGCAGCTGCGAAATTGGCTAAATTTGGTGGAGTAGCAGCTGCGAAATGGCTAAATTTGGTGGAGTAACAGCTGTGAAATGGCTAAATTTGGCGGAGTCACAACTGGTTAGCAGAAGACTTAGCGAAGAATTTAGCGGTGTTGCAGCTGCTTTAGCGAAGGATTTGGCGGAGTCGAAGCTGCAAGAATAGGGAAATGGGCAAAATTGGTGGAGTAACAGCTGATGTTGCAGCAAACTTCCGAAGCTAATATCTCACAAAATATGATCTGGGTTTGGCTGAAATTTTGCAAGCATGTTTTTACCATTCCAATGCATCTCCACACTAAAAATCAGAGATACCCACATCACGGATTTTGAGAAAAATGCATATTGGCTGTAGGTGATGATGGCCATTTTTTCTCAATCCGTGAAGTATTTTTTTCTGAAAATTGATGAGTATCTTCCTCTTAACATAATGCTTCTGCTCCCCGAAGCTCAAATTCATCTGATGCACGGATATCGAGATATAGGCAAAATGGATGTAGGGGATGGTGGCCATTTTCGCAAATACTGTGCATTGGATTGGGCTGAAACTTACCAGGTTTGTTCATCTTGATATTATGCACTTCCTGTCCAAAAATCACGGGAATCCAGTTCATGGTTTGTGAGATATGCTTAATTCAAATTCTACATTAAATATGGGAAAATGTGCATGAGTAATATGAATGGAAAACTAGCAAGCATGGTAAATCCTCTTCTCCCCCAAACTGAATAATTTCCATGTCTTCATGGAAGAGAAGAGTTGTTAGCTTAGTTGGAAAGTAGCCATCTCCCCCAAACTTAACTTGTTGTCATTCTCTAATCCCTTGGAAGATATAAACCAATATATGTAGCATTTAGTGATTCTCAAATTTTCACAAACATTTTCATTTTTAACAGCTAGCCCATTCCAGTAGCTTCCTTCTTCTATTTTTCTCCATAATGTAGGCTGCCATTACTGTGCCAATCACAATTGAAGCTCTTACAAGAGAACGCGCTACAACATCAGAGGGTAGGCTCTCACTTCCAAAACACTGAGGTGGAGTAATACCCAACTATATTTACCAAAAGGCTGCTAAAATGCAAACAACGTTGTAGATGAAGTTCATAATATATTGTAAAAGAATGGCAATGCTGATATCAAAATAGACCAATACATCAGGATGAAACCATTTTTTTTTCATCAAATCCAGAAATCTGAACAACAATGGCAAACCTTATGGAAATCTATTTATAACCATAAAATTTTTTATCAGTTCTCATGGTTGAATGAAGGCTGCTGAAATGTTCTTTAATTATGCCCTCATTGTGGAGTGCTTCGTAACACTTCGTAGTAACTCTGAAATGTACCAATGTATACATGACTGAAATGAAGCGGGCCTCATACCTAACTGTGTGCAATAGTTTCAACAGTCTCCTTGACTTATCCCTGTGTGTTAGTTGGTAGCTTCTTTTTCTCTGTTGCTAGTCCATGACTAGAAACAAAGGATAGTCATGATAACATGGTATTCAATGGTTGTATTCAAGTTGCCACAAGGGGTACCATTATTCAATGCTACTCAAGTTTTGCTCTATGAGCCAAGAAACCAATTGATTATATCTTCAAGATAGCTCTGCAAATTAACTCAAAGTGTTGCACTCATAAACTTCAAATAGGCATTAATGTTATTGATTGGGTACTGGAAATAGTAAAAAGAGAAACACTGCAAATGTAAGCTTCATTCATTAGCCCTCGTATCCTATATCCATCTCAACTCATTGCCATCAAACTGCCATGCTTTCAACGAACACAAACAATATCATACATCCTTGCAGATCTTATGAGCATAAACACCATTGCGAAATAATAATAAACCCCAATCAATCATGAAGAAAACATCCTGACAGCAGCAACAATTTGTCCTTTAAATACTCCAATATAGATATCAAATGACATGTCAATGGATTGCAACTTGATTGCCAATTGAAGGTAACTTGGAAACTTGCAACAATTGTGTAGAAGTGAACCAATGCATGCATTAATGAACCATGAATCCAATAAACTGAATGCAGAGCATGCCTTCATTTCACACTAAATATTCGATAAACTTTTTGATCAATTTCTTACTATTGGTTCTTGTGTACCAACAGTAAGGTATTTTCTCATGCCTGGACGTAGAAGATGTTGGGAAGAATCCTATGCTGCCCATTCTAAGTTGAAGATGCACATTGTTATTTCCTGTGTATGATGTTCTTGGTTGCATTCTTTCTTATGACAACTTCTGGAACTTTTTGTCACAAGAACCCCCATATACAATAATGAATGAGAATCTAATTAATGATCTTTTTCATTTTTCAAATACCAAGAGAGTTGCATACTTGCTGAAGATGGTTGCATCAATAAAAATTAGAACTGATAAATGGATAATCCAAGCTTAAAATGACCATGACTTTTAATGAACAAGGATCAAATTCATTTGTGCAGTGAGCATGTATGTCTCAAAGTGCATTTTCTTTCTTGTTTTTATGGCAGCATACTCTTATGAAGGAATGGATTCTACAACAGGTTCTTCTGCTATAGGTTCTTGTGAAGCATCCCATCCCTTCCTTGGCTTGTCCGTGTGCATCAGCTGGTGCATATCCTCTTACTGTTGGTTTTTATGTGGCAGCAGGGCATCTTTTCATACTTGGATGTGGGAGATGTAGGGAAGGACTTGACTTGGGTCTTGGAAGTGTATGAGGTGGAGGTTTAGAAATGGATGGAGATGGTAATGGATAAATAAGAGAGGAAATGGCATGGTGTTTCCCCCCAAACTGAAAGCTTTTTATATCTTTTGAAAAAAAATGAAAAATGGTAAAGGAGGGGATAATGCTTAGTGGCTTTTCATGACTTTCTCCTAAATCTTTAATAAATCAAAAACTCATGCTATTTTACCTCAATTTTTACCTCCATGGAAGCCTTGGTTGACATGAATATACTGATGTATGCTGGGGCTGATGTATACTGCTAACTACTACTGAGAGATGTAGCTAGAAGGTGAAACTGATGAAGGATGAATCTGATCCATGATGAGAAACTGTGCAAGCTGACTGAAAACAAATGCTGCCAACTAAATGAAAAGAATACTACTAAATTGTTGGAACAAAAAGATTTAGTCTTCACCCAATATCCGTGCTTATGTACAAGTTAATCCATGTGAATGAATGTTCTTGAAGTCGAACATGGAGAAACTTCGTTGGATTACTAATCAATAATGAAAATTGTTAACCAACGCGAGACAACTCATCAATGATGACAATGAGATGTCAAGGTACAATAGTACAGCCTGGCAGGTACGAATAGATGTGTTGAAGTCGAGTCACCTGCAGGATCTGACAAACAAGAGACATTGATGTATTCCCTTATTCATCATCGAGGAAATCTACCATCGATGCATGTAAATTCCAAGGTACTATACATAACTCAAGTCTTGTTGCCCAGACAGTGTGTTGAGGTCGATGGGACAAGACCATTGGAAGGTGGACCTTAATGAATTCCACATCATCCAATATGAGTACAAAACAAATAATTGTGAAGAACTAGAGATGAAAAGGATTTTCTCCAACAAGTAGGCTTTATTGGCAAAATGAAAATGATAGGGGGTAACTCAACATATAAGAGAGCTGAGAGACATTATTCATGGGTTAGGTGTGAGTGGAGTGGATTGTATGGGAGTGATGAAATGAAGCAGAAGGTAATGGAATGAATGGAATGGTAGAGTGAAGAAGGAAATGTATAGGCATATCATGGTGTTGGTGAATGAGCATGATGGGCAAAAGGTCTTTCCGGGAGGCTTCTTTAGTAGAAATTCATGTAGCAAATGGAACTTGACTTATGGAACATTGGTCTTCATATGGTTTGCACATCAATATATCATTTTTTTTTTATGTGCTCAATCCAATTGCAAATTGATAAAAAGTCTTCAAGAGTCACTCGTGCATGTATTGACCTTCTTCTTCCAAGGACCTGCAAAAACATAGCATTTTCCTGCAATAAAACATGAGACTATGGAAGAAGAGAGGTAATTGGTCTCTTTTCACCCAACACATATGAAAAAAAAACAACAAGAAATTACTTATAAAACAAATCCAAAGAAAAATGAACGAAGCAAAATCCACTTTATACCTGCGGGAGAGCGATGGCCATCTAGACTCACCAACAGTATTATGATCATAACTTCTTCGTTCCTTGTCCAATTTGAGTGATAAACAATCCAAATGAAAGTAAATTCATAGGTCTATTTCCATTAGAAACAGGTTTTAAAAATTCCATATAATGATATTCCAAATTGCTCAGTAACAGTTTGCATGACCAAGTGTTTTTCGAATTCTGGACTAGACCAACAATCACGGTTTTAAGCATAACTTTTTCGTTTGATAATGGATTGGAGTGATTCCAATTGGAGTTGAAAGTGGATTCATATATGTACCCCCAATAGAAACATGTTTTTAATACAATAAGAATTGATGGGTCAAATATTCCAATGAACAACTGAGAAAGCGGAGTTTTCTGAGTGCAGATTTATGACAGTCGGTTAGTATTTTGGTCATAAGTTTGCCATACAATATTGGAATTGAGTGATTCAAATTGTGTTGTAAACTAGATTCATAGGGGAATATACCAATGAAACAGTTTTTCAAGATCTATCCAATAAGGCATCCAAAAAGTGATTGTCCCAGCTCTGTTTCTAAGCTGCCTACTTGACACCCCGTTAGTATTTTGACCATATCTTTTTCGTTTGACAACCAAATTGAAAAATTCCAATTGGATTAGAAACTAGACTCAAAGGGATACTTTGTATGGAAACAGGTTTTAAAAATAATCCCATTTTATCTCCCAAAAATGGACTGTCCCAACTATGTTTTAGTAAAAATTTCAAGTCAAAATGCCACAAAAATCCAATAAATGAAATTTGACTCCCAAAAAGTGACCGGAATAGGTATGAATGTTTTTAATGATGTAAAATTAAATAGAACACACACACATACCAAAAATTTCAAGCATTGAGTACCTAGATTGACTTACACAGTGTGTTACAGCTGCAGCTGCAACTCTTAAAAAATGATATACTGTTGAAATAAAGCATGTGTATTTTTATGGATGTGTTAAATATAAATGATAACTAAATACATACCATGATGATCACATAAGTTTCAAGCTTGAATGTTTCCATAATTGTTTGGTTCATTTTCCATGGAGTCTTCATTCACCAATGCTTCCTTCCTCTCACCAACTTCTTGAAAAAGAGAGATTAGTAATATGGATGGCTCTTACTGCACCATGTGTCCAAGAGTTCTTATTCAAAACAAAATGATACTATCTATCCATCCTAGATTTTATTTATTTGCAATGTCCTACATTACTTGGAAATAACAATTTTTTTTTTTCAAGTGTAGGAGAACTTCCAATGGAGCCACTTTCGAAGAAATGACTCAAGTATTCTCATACTCCCAACAGAAAAATATAACTTTATGAATGTTAGGATATGAGAGATCAACTTCCCTTGAAATGATGGTGCCAAGAATTGGTGAAATAAGGAATGATACTGCAGATTGATAATAGATTGAAACCAAGCTTCAATATAGTATTTGTTCCCTTGATTTCTCATGGATGTTACACCATGAATCTCATTAGTAAACTGATCTTCCTGATTGCATAAGAGATTCAAATCTAATGATGCGAAGGATGCTTTTGGTTCCAATGTCCCTTCATCAGATTTGTTGATCTTGTTAACTTGTTGATGATCATAAGAAACTTCACTTCCAAGTATTGGATTTAAAACATGTCCAGGCATCGTATGGATTGGGTGCAACAGTGCACAGTCTTTTTGCAGCGGTGTAGATGAGGTAGAACAAGAGGGAAATGTAGGAAAATTTTGCAGTTCAGCATTGTAAGCATACTGTACTGCTTTATTATGGTTAGGGTGGATGGTGGATTGGACAGGAAATTGTGTTGGATACCAAGGAGTTTGATGAGAAGATAGATGTGGCTGATGTAGAGGATTTGTTTGTGAGGATGATCTTGAAGGACCAAGTGGTGTTACAGCATGAGGGAAAGTGGCCATGTGATCATAAGATAGGCCATTCCAACCTTGTGGATAAGGTAGGTAAGAGTTAAATTGAGGCTGCAATAGTTGCCATGGTGGAGGAGTATTCAATGATTGAGTATGAGAGTAAGGAAATAGAGGGATAGAGTTTTGAACCATACTTGTAGGCCACGGTTGCCATGACTGTTGCAACAAGTTGGCTGCAACTCCCAGATCTCTTTGACATGTTTTTTTCATCCTTGGTAACGAGGGACAATGATCTATGGAATGATTCAAGTCACATATGCCACAAATTGTGAGACTATCCAAAGGACAATCTATTGCAAGATGTTTCTTCTAGCACCAAGGGCAAACTATTTCTTCAAATTCCTCATGCTTTTCCTTCACCTGCAAAACACCCAATTGTGAATTTAGTGAACCATTGATATTAGCATTAGAATTTTCAAATAAATTATTGATTTCAGCTCCCATAACTCTTGTTCTTGTAGCAGATTTCAAAGATTGAAAATAAGGATTACTAGAATTCTTACCAGTCTTGAAGTTTCCTCCTGAATACCTTCTACATAACTCACAAATATCATCATATGCTAACTGAAATACATCACCTGTTCCCATCAAATTTAATATTTCTAAGGATTCATCTTGGATTCCCTTGAGTAGAAGTGCTTTTAAGGTCTCTTTCCCCAGTTGCCTTTGTTTTGATCGTTGAAGGTTGTATTGAAAGCGTTCAACATATTCCTCCAAATTCTCTTCTTCTTCTTGTGTCATTTTGAATATATCTTCATTGACCCTGCAATAATCTTGGTACCTTTTCAAGAATACATGTTTCATGTCTTCCCAAGTTTGTATACAATTCCCATTGAGGCTCATGAACCATCGGAGGGTTGTTCCTTTTAAAGTAAGTGGAAACACATTCAACTTTTGATCATTAGAACAATAACCATATCCTCTACAAAGTACTTCAAATTGAAACAAAAATACATCAGGGTCTTCATTTTCCAAACCATGAATATTTGGTAGAACATGTGGGGGAATGTTTTTCATTGGTACCACTCCTCCTAAATCTTTAATGAGAAATTCGAAGGTAACAACTTTTGCATCTTTTTTACTTGCCATCTCTTCATTAGATTCTTTGTGTGTTATCTGGAGGCTCCTCCTTCGAATGTTCCTGTCAACTTGTTAGTATAATGGGTGGTGCTTACAACACCACTAAGGGGAATGATAAGATTTAAGCTCCAAAAATTAAAAATTAAATGAAACTAAATGCAAAAAAAAAAATAAAAAAAATCACACTCAAATCAAATTCAATAAACTGAAAATTAATAATGCAACCTACATGCCCTACTTTAACAATGCATCTACAAAACAATGTTAGATGCACTTTTGCACTATTGATAACTTCCCCGACAACGACGCCAAAATGTTGGTTGGATTAATTGTCTAATTAATTAAACAGCTGAAACTCCCAAACATAAATTATCAACCCGAGGAAGTATTTTATTTCAAAGCTATCGTGCAAGATCTATGCAAGCACAATTTCTACCTGACACTGTTTATCTATTGGTATGAAATCGAAACTCTATGTAAACTAGATCACACCTTCTTGAAAGTAAATCAAACCCTAATCTAATTCATAAAACCAAATTGTAAAATCTAACTTAGAACAAAATCAATTCTTATGAATCAAAATCTAATTGCATGAATCTAAAAGAAGTGTTATGTTGGCCAATGATCTATGAAAAGAAATTAACATGAAAACTACTATGATAAATCTAATGTATGAAAGCAAACAACTATGATAAATCTAAAGAAATGAAAGCATGAACTAACTCTAATGAATAAAAGCATTAACTAAATCTAATGAATAAAAGCATGAACTAAATAAGAAACAAATCTACACAATAAAAATCAACACTATCAGCATTTGCTCAGGGAAGAGGGCCCTTCCTCCACTGAGCAGAGCTGGATCTCCGCAATGAAAGTCTATAACTCTATATTATGAAACTGCCAGCATGTATTATCAGAATGAAACTATTACATCAGAGTTCTGGATCAAATCCTATAGCATAACATTGCTTTCTCTCTTCCTCCCCCAATACATGAGAATGATTACATATTTATACATAAAACTCTCTCATGAAAATGAGAAACCGAATTCACAACTTGTGGTCTATTTCAACAAACTTGCTAATTTGGAAAACTGGCCGCAACAGTAAATCTGAGAATTTCAAGTTCAGAGAACCAGCTGTATAGCTCAAACCATAGCTTTGTTTGGTGATTTCCTTGCGAGTCGGGTAAATGAGGTCGTTGCGCACAAAACTCATGTCCCAGATTTTCAAGCTTCGTCTCTAGATGCCCGCAAATCGAGATGTGAATCACTATGTTCTTATCTGGCACACGTTTTTGGTTGGAACTGTTTGAGTATGAGCTGGAGGCTGCCATGTTGGACTTGAGCACGAATTGAAATCACAAATCCACATAATTAATCATAAGATGAAACCATGTTGTGAAATATCCATGTGGATGTGTGCTAGCATGCCAACTTTGAAAGCTTGAACCATGGCTTCTACAGCTGCTAATATGAACAATCACTCCATAAACCATCATCAGTAAAATTATGCATAAGAGTCTTCAATTCATCAAAAATAAAGGAAAATAATCATGATTAACCACTAAAGCATCAATAAGATTAATATGCCATTTCTCGCGCAGTTATAGCAAATGGATGGAAAATGCAATGATAAATGGGTGATAATAGGAAGAAGATGGATGAAATAAGTAATGAAAATAGGGACAAATCCGTGACCCAACAATGGACTGCTGCCAAGGCCAACTTCTCGACCTGGGAATATCTCAATTCGGGACCTGCAAGGCCCTTACTAAGATAGTAAATAACATGTTCTTGAGATGATTCGTCCTCTTGTGCTAAGACCATTCCAATGGTGGAAGGAGATGCAACCAAATATAACAGAAAGTATCTATTATAGTTCGGTGGACTAAGCATCGGGGCAGAGACCAAAGCTTTCTTTATTTCATCAAATGAACGTTGAGCTTGGTCATCCCATATGAATATTGCATCTTGTTTTAAGAGACGCATGAAACCTTTAGCTTTTTTAGCAAAATTCTCGACAAATCTCCTCAAGTAGTTAGCTTTCCCTTGAAGGCTTTGAAGTTGAGTGATTGTTTTCAGGGAAGGAAACTAAAGTATTGCCTCAATCTTGATGGGATCAACCATGATCCCCTTTTGGGACACTACGAACCCAAGTAACCTCCTAGAGTTCACACAAAACATGCATTTATATGGATTTAACCTAATGTTGTACTTGCGGCATTTGGGGCATTGTAAAGTACACAAAGGAAGAGCAAAGGCATGATGAAAAGATTCTGAAGGAGGAGGAAAAGCTCAATTTCTTCAAAATCAAGGGTGGAGAAAGGAAAGATTATGGCAATGGAGGAGGTATTCACACCAAGATCCATGGTAGGGAGGTATCTCTTCATTGTTTTAATATGAAATGATTCAAGTTTGTTCCATTTGAATGTTGCTTATCTTGCATGATTTAGATTTTTAAAGTGGCATTAGATATTAGCTTTGCTTATCTTAATTGATAAATGAATGTAGGTCTGATTAATAACTTGTGATAATCAATTTAATTTGCTGACACAGAGGCTCACCACTTCTTAGTAAAATAGAATTTATAGAGTAGACAAGTCCCTGCACTATTTGTTGTTATCAGATTGGCGACCATACTGATAACAACAAATAGTGTAGGGACTTGTCTATTCTATAAATGCTATTTTACTAAGAAGTGGTGAGCCTCTATGTCAGCAAATTAAAATGATTATCACAAGTTATTAATCATATCTACATTCATTCATCAATTAAGATAAGCAAAGCTAAGATCTAATGCCACTTTAAACATCTAAATCATGTAAGATAAGCAACATTCAAACATTCAAATGAAACAAACTTGAATCATTTCATATTAAAACAATGAAGAGATACATCCCTACCATGGATCTTGGTGTGAATTCCTCCTCCATTTCCATAAGCTTTCCTTTCTCCACCCTTTCTTTTGAATAAATTGAGCTTTTCCTCCTCCTTCGGAATCTTTCCAGCATGCCTTTGCTCTTCCTTTGTGTACTTTACAATGCCCCAAATGCTTTTCTTATATAGCATTGGGAAATGGGCCTTCAAGCTTTTCCTCACAATGTGGGATTGGTCTTTTTCATTATTTTAATTATTTTTGCTCAAAAACCCACTTTTCCATAGTGTTTAGGTTTTTTTGCACAACTTAGCATATTTTAAGCATAATTAATGCACTTTAATGCATTCTTCTTCACTTTTTGATTGGTGTAGCTTAGTTTTGAACCTTTTTTGAGTGGTTCAATTACTGAACTTGGTCTCCTTAGGTTCGTTACTTTCTTCACCTAATCCTTCCATTTATGGGAGAAGTGAGTAGATCATAGAGGATTTGTCTCTGAATGTACTTGTGTTATGTCTTCATGTTGCGAGCGCATAGTAAAAATGTGCTTCTTCTGTCACATGACTAGGGGTGTTAATTTGATTGTCAACAGGATGTGATAAGCTTGAAGATGTGATGTTGCAATATCGGGCAGGTGTTGCACCAGTATTATCCATGTGACTTGGCTAGGGGTGAATGGTCTGGAGGCGAGGCAGTATATTCTCCCAGACACCCTGTGATGGGGTGGGGATATTGGTCCTTGCATGATGAGTAGTGTTGATGCATCGAGCAAGTGTTCCACCAACATTAGCCATGTGACTTGGCTAGGGGTGAATGGATCAGAGTGGGGCAGTGCCTTCTTCTGGACTCCTTGTGACGGGGTGGGAAGATTAGCCCCTAGTTGCTCACACTATCCTCCTAGAGGTTGATGCATCGAGCATTTCCCCAATATTATCCACGTGACTTGGCTAAGGGTGGTTTAAGTGGGACAATTCCTTCTCTTAGACACCAAGTGGGGTGGAGAGATTAGTCCCTAAGATGACCCAGAACGGGGCAATTCCTTCTCTCAAACACAAAGTGGGGTGGAGATATTAGTCCCTAAATCCTAAGAGTGGGATAATTCCTTCTCCTGGACACTCTATGACGGAGTGGGGAGATTAGTCCCTAGATGCTCACTCATCACTTATGCAAGCACATGAACAAAACTTCTCATATATTAACTTCGAAAGACAAGAAGAAGACCTTTGAACCAGTGAAGAACGAGCAAGAAGAATACCTCCCTAGCTAAGAGGGAGTGTTGATGCCTAAGGATGTATTCATGACATGTCTACCCTCACTGAGAGGGAGTTTTGATGCCTAAGGATGTATTCATGACATGTCTACCCTCACTGAGAGGGAGTGTTGATGTTAGGGAAACAATGGGTAGACATCATCGACAAATAGCCAAGGAAAACCATTAAAACAATGGAATATTACTCCAAAATAAAGGAAATATTACAATATAATAAACAAGTGTCAAGTCGACCCAGGAAAATAAATATATTTATATATGTGGATTTTGTCAAGTCACCCCAGGTAGTTTTAATATGGGTCGCTTGAATAGTATTTATACTAGTCCTTCATCACTCATTTGGATTATCTATGGCTCACCCTACTTATGCATAGCGAGGGTCTTCTTGTGCATAGGGAGGAAGACAAGAAGTTCACAGATCTGATCTAGAGTTCTACAAGGAGGCCGGAATTTTCTTTTTAAGGGTTTAAGGTAGAAAGGAGGCCGAGAATCTCTTCTAAGGTTTCTCTCTTGAAGGAAGGAAGACCAACGCATGAGCTAAGTACTTCTCTTCCTGCTTATGGTTATTCATATGTTATACTCTTGTGATAAGAGCTTAATAATGGCATTTTACTCATGTTTCTGAAGTTCTTCTAAGAGAAGGTTGCTAGGTTTTCTTCCCCATGAGGGTTTCCTAGGATAAACTTTGTGTTCATTGTGCATGATGATTATTCTTTCCGCTACCATTTTTTTATTGTTGAAGTTTCAGTACGTAATTAATCTATATCGCAATAGCTTAACTAACCGTGGAAAAAATAAGGCATTAATTATCAGATCTGAATCTAGCATAAAACATCAACAGTAGTTGCTATAAGGTTCCCTTCCATTGTGAAGTAAAACTTAGTCATAATTCATTCATATCAATGCATTGGGTGACAATGTTGCAATGAGATTGAATCAAGTCAGAGGTATTTCGCCAATTTTTTTAAAACAAATAGTGCATAACTAAATAAAATGGTGAACCATGAGTAGAAACCTAGCATATGATGCATCCAACAAGAATGCAATAAGACACACAATCAACAATCAAGTGACATATAAAAAGGAAAAAAGAGAGCACAAAGTCCATTGATGCTACTTGGCTAAAGTTTTAAGGGGGATCCTCAAGTTTTTCTAAACTTGGAGCTAGTTGATGCCTCAACAAGAGCTCAAGACCAAGATCGTACCTTTTCGAGTATAGCTCATGAATAAGATATTACCTAAGCTCGGGACCATGAGCTTACTTGCCTAAGCAAAGCTTAGGACCATGATCTTACCTAAATTCATGATTAAGATCTTACTTGAGCTTAGGACTAGGATCTTACTTGAGATTAGGATCATGAATTTTTTTATTTTTTTTATGTATAGCTTGAGTGGGCCTAATAGTTAGGAACATGTGTTTCTTTCTAAAAAATCATGGATTGAAGAGAGACTTTTTGTTACTCAAATGAATGTAGACAAATTCTCGGATAATCATTAAATCATGGATTGAAGAGGAGAATTTTTGTTGCTGAAATGAATGTAGACAAATTCTCGAATAATCATTAAAACTTTTTATACGAAGCATACAAATAATATCAAGAAAATACTCAATTTTCAATTTTTTGAAAAGAAAAAATAATTTCAATTTACATAATTAATTTTAAGTTAAAAGAGTTGTCCAACGATTAGCCTTAACTATTACATAATTACGTCGAAGGTTTTTTCATTCTCGCCATCATTTTTGTATTTTGCATGCCTGCATGAAAATCTGCATGCATCCAGTCATCAGTATGGTAGTCTCCCAGCACCTATTCCTTATTGTGTAGCCCCCAAGAGCCTGTTTCTGCTCAATTTTAGCCCTCCTAGCCACTGATGCGCCCTTGTTTTCATCATTGGATCACAAGTGCACCTTATTCCACCTATTTAGGAGTTACTTCAGTTAGTTAGTTGGTTGATGACTCGGTTCATTGATTCAGGGGATGATTGATCAGTTAACTAACTGAAGCACTTAGATAGGCACCTACTGAGAGCTAGTTGAGCTCTACTAAATACTAACAGATCCTCATGCACCCACATTGGATTCTCCTTCCCTACATCAGTTCCCATGCACTCAGTTAGACTCGGTTATACTCATTTGACTGACTATTTGACTTTTGTGACCACTGCCACTGGTTTGGATGATGTCTCCAATGCTATCCAAGCTACACACTAAGGAGAATTCGAATGACCTTAGAGGCATTCGAATCTCATTGATTGTATTCAGTTATTATTCATTTTACAGAGTGTCAGCTTACAGTTAATGTATGATACAACAGTTTTTCTCCATTTTATGTGTAATGAGTGATTATTGATTCAGCATTTCTTCTTCTTCTTTCTGCACGACATGAGTGAATTATAGGGAGGTCTGCTATTGCTGAGTGATCCTACTTCCAAAATATCACATGGTATTAGAGCTGACATCAGCTATTTGAATTGCAACAGCATTAGTTGCAGCAATTCCTTGAGCAGTTGTCCTTCATTGAGCACCAGAAGCCTCTGAGTTTCCACAACAAATCCTAGTGCTATTACCTTGAATTCACTAGAGCAATCCAGTGAGGTCTATCTAGGTGTGAAGGACTTAGTCACATGTGCTCAGTGTCATAAGGCAGTGTTCAATTCGAATTGCAACAGATCTTCTTTTCATAATTCTCATTTGTTTTGTAGGAATATCCCTCTCTCAGCTTCGAGTTCTTCAGTATCATGGATCTCAAGTTGAACTCATTCAACTACTTCGAATGGAAGGAAAAAATGGACATCTTCTTGAGGCCGAAGAGTATTTCCAGAGTATTGAATGGCTTTGCAGTTGAGCCCATTGGTGCAGTAGAGAAATCCAAGCACTTAGACAAGCTTGATGAAGCAGTAGGACTGTTGCTACTTAGCATTTTTGAAGATTTGCACTTTCATGATATTGATTTGAAGACTCCAAAGGAGGTTTGGGACAAGCTTGAATCCCTCCTTGGCCAGAAAGATGATTTGAAGGGGCATAAACTAGAAAATGAGCTTATCTCCTTGAGCCCAAGCAGGTTCGAAACTATCACTGAGTTTCTCAACAAATTCAAGAACTTGATTTCATAGTTGAAGAGGCCATATGGGATTGAGAAGGAAGAAAAACAACTCATCCTTGCCATCCTGTCGAAGCTAGGCCCTGATTATTCAGTGTTTGTTTCGACCTTCCAGTCAACAAAGTTGTCCATTCCAAAATGGAAATTCCCTTCGCTTGAAGACTTCATCCAATCTCTAACTCTTGAGGAGGAGAAGCTAGTGCACATGGGAGTGATAAAAGCCAAGTTGGATTCAGCTCTTGCAACTACTGAGTCAAGGAGAGTGAATGGAAAAGGAAAACAAAAAATTTATGATAGAAATTCGAATGACCAAAAGCAGAAGGAAGCTCCCATACAGTTAGATGAAGCCTCGAATCCTAAGAAGGACAAGAACACTCAAAAGGGAAAATCCAACTGCACATACTGTAATTGAGGATATCACCCTAAGAGCTCATGTATGAAGAGTACCATAGATATCATGGCTTCACTTCTTCAAAAAAATAATCTTCCAGTACTTGCATGTGCTAGAAAGAAAGAGAGTGAACCATCTGGATCTGAGAACAAAGAGAGATGCCATGCCCTCATGGAAGGTACATCAACTCAATCCTCCTTCATCATAGATTCTGGAGCATCAAGGCACATGTCTTCCTCCAAGAATCTCTTCACTGGATTCAAAGCTACTGTTGGACCATCCATTATGTTGGGGAATGATTCTGAGGTCTCCTCTGAGGGGATTGGAAGAATCAATTAGATCATGGATACTTCTCGGATGTACTCTATGTCCCCACTCTCACTGCTAATCTACTTTCAGTATATCAGATGACCCATACTAGAGAGCCCAAGAGAGTGATCTTCTCTCCAAATGAGGTTGAAATTCAGGACATGGTATCAGGTTCTACCATTGCAAAAGGTGTTACAAATCATAATTCGAAACTGTATGAGTTTGTGAGGAGCCTGCAACAATTAATTGATAATGCACAATATATGAGATCACAAAATATGTTATTGATCACAGGCCACTTCGAGGGGGCAACCTCCTTTGAGAAAGCTCAATACAAATAAATTCACGGTGCCTTCATTGACCTCAACACACACTTATATACTAATTCTATGCCCAATACTATGGGTCAATACCATCGGCTAATACAAACTATGGATCAACAAATACTATGGGACGACTTACAAAGCATATGCATCTAACAACAATATATTAACAAAGTAAAGAGAAGGGTTGACATGGGTTCCTAACATCCCCTCTCCCTTAGAAAAAGCTTTAGATGTGGAAATTGATGCGGAATCTGAAGGAAGGTTCCCCGATAGCATCCTCAGGTTGCATTCCATGCCACTGAATTAATACCTCTATGATAGATTGAGAGAGAAGCTGACGCCTTTTGAGTTTCAGTGGGGATTGCTTGGAAGGCTGTAGACGAAGAAGAACCATATCAGCTGCTTGAAAAGTGCGCTCAGAATGGTGTTGATCGACTTGTTGTTTCATTCGAATTCTTGCCAAGTGAAGATTGTCCTGCAGAATGAGAAGAATCTGATCACGGTTTTGAAGAACCGAGTCAATTGCCTGAACTGGGGAACTGTTGAGGGTGTATGGAAGAAGAAATGGCGGTGCCTATCCATAAACTGCTTCATATGGAGTCATTTTAGATGTGGTATTGTACCACTGGAGCGCTTCAAGGAAATCCATAGAAATAACTGCCCATATCTGTGTAGGGATGGGCAAGGGTTCGAGTAGTCCCAAAAGGAGTGTCATTTCACCCTTGTTGACCTGGCAAGTATCACAGTCAACCACTAGTTGTTGCATTGTCATTTGCAATCCCTGCCAAAAGAAGTTACACTGTTCCCAGTCATACAGTTTGAGGAACCCAGAGTGCCCCGCCGATGGAGAAGCATGGAGTTCATAGAAGGGATAGCCCTGTTGAACAGATTGCAACCAATTTGGAACAAGCAGAGAAATAGTTGTAAGAGAAACTGGGTCATCAAATGTGCGAGAAGGAGCATCTGCCACCAGATTGTCCTTACCCTTCTTGTAAGTGATCGCATAGGCATAACCCATGAGTTGGATAACCCATTTCAGGTGTGTTGGGGAGGAGACCCGTTGTTCCAGGAAATTTTCCAGATTCTGGTGATTAGTCTTGATGCAGAAATAATTCCCTAATAGGTATGGCTGCCACTTCTGTACTGCATGCGAAATAGCCATCAGTTCCCTCTCAGATGTAGATGCTGCTAAATTCTTACCGAAAAGGTCTCTTGAAGGTGGCAAGCCCACTGGTTCAGCAAAGACACCTGTATATCTATCCAAGGAAGTAGTGGAGACCGTTGATGGGTGCATCTGAATGAAATGGAGCTGAGCGATGACACCATGTGAATTCTTCTTAAGGATCTTTTCTAGGCGATGTGAACTGATGATGCAGAGAGACCCTGGTTTTAAGCTCGTGAATTTGTGTTGTTTCCCATTGACTGAAAAATGCATCCAAAGTTCAGAAAAATCCCATAAGATGGGGCCAAGTGTGCGTAACCATTGAATGCCCAAAACCACATCACATCTGCCTAAGGACAAGGAAAACATGTCAAAGCACAGGTTATAATCTTCTAGAGAGATACGCACATTGTGACACTTCCCCTTACAAGGTAAGGTGCCCCCATTGGCAATCATGACTTCAAAGTTGGAGCAAGGATGGACAAAACAATCAGCCTGTTTGGTGATCCGATGGTCAATGAAATTATGAGTGCTACCATAATCAATGAGTATTGTAAGAGGGATCTTCTTGAAGTAACCCCTGACCCACATTGCTTGTGGGGTGGTGACTCCAGCTAAAGCATGGAGAGTTATCTCTGGGGGGTCATCCAGAAATGGAGGGTCAACAAGTGGCTGTTGAATGTCGACCTGATCATCCAGTGTATTTGGAGCTTCTGCACTAATTTCGGAGGCAGGTGGAGAATCCACATCTAAGAGATAGACATCTATGTCCCCAAGTGAATTTCTCATCACAATTATAACAAATCCCTTTTTCTCTATGTTCCCACATCTCTGCTTCAGACAAATGCTTGATAAGAGTGGTGCGAGGAATTGGCGTGATGGGAGGTCATTGGGAAACCATATCTCTGAATGGAACAAAAGTGGATTTGGAGCGTTGTTGGGTTGTGATCTTGTCCTTCACTAACTTAGCCAACCCTAGGACTTCCATCATTGTGTTGGGACGGAACATTTTGACCTATGAGCGAATTTCATCCTTGAGACCACTGATAAAACAACTACTGTAGAATTCATCAAACAATCCTTCTGTGTGATTGGCTAGTTTCTCAAATAATGTCTAATACTCTTTCATAGTGCCAAATTGGCGAAGTTTAGTGAGTGCTCCTATGAAGTCATCAAAAGCACTAGGACCAAATCATTGCAAAAGGAGTTGGCAAAAATCTGTCCATTTGGCCTCGTCACGAGCCTTGATGTACCAACAGTACAATTGAAGGGCTTGTTGTTTCAAATGAAAGGATGCAAGTGGAACTTTTTGGACATCAAAAGTATTATGCAGACTGAAATATTGTTCTTCCTGATATATCCATCCAGTCGGATCATTACCATTGAAGTGAGGAAAATCAAGCTTTGGCCCACAAAAATTGCTGGAAGAAGAGAACCCAGTGTTCATGGCTGAATGTTGAAGATGGATGCTGAGAAATTTTTCATCCAAATCTTGGAGTTTGGTTTTGAGGGCTGCAAGTTCTTCCGCCGTGATTTGTGCTCCTCCGCGGGTGACAATCATAACCAGGAGTTTTTTTTTTTTTGGTGAATGGGTAGAAAAACACAAACAAAAGCTTATTTAGTAAAGGGAAATTTGGATTTGAGAAAAACTCTGAAGGGTAATTGGGGTTTGACTAGGTTTTGGATACTTTCAAATGGACAGGGAATCAGAAATGTAGATTTCAGAAGCGGGGTGAAGGAATGGACAAATTTGTCAAAGGGGGACAAGGAAGCAGAAATAGGGAATGAACACGGTGGCAAAATTTGAAGGCGATTGGGTGAAAATCGAAGAAGTTATGGCAAACCCTAAAAAAGACAAATGTGGGATTTCTGGTTTTGGGAAGTGGAATTTGGAATAGGGTCCTCATGAATGAAATATGCAGAATGGGATTGCAAGGGTGTCAGTGAAGTTTTAGGGGAAACAAAGTTAAAACAAAGGAGATCTAAAACGACTTTCAGAATGTATTTGAAACAACTTTCGGAATGGATCTGAAACAACTCAGAATGGAGCGAAAACGGATAGATCTGAAACGACTTTCAGAATGGATCTGAAATGGCTGGATCTGCAATGGCGTGGAAGTGATCAGAAACAGATGGATCTGCAATGGTGTGGAAGTGATCGGCAACAATTCAGTTGCAAATAGATATGGACCCCAAGTATGCTCGGCTTCCTAATGGTTCAGGGGTTTCACTCGGCCACCAATGATGTCCGACGGCTTGCATATAGGGGCAGTACCCCTCACTCCACGGCTCAGGTAAAACTGATAACCGCTTTGCCACAAACAATAGCTCTTGGTTTACCTCACGGGTGGGAACTAGTCAATCAAGTAGGGGTTGTTGCCCTTTTCACTGGTAGGTCCTCTCAATGGGCCAACTACTTCAGGGTTCCTGTGGTACTCCTCACAATGAGTTTTAGGGCTTATTCCCAAGTACTTCCCACAGTTAAGCGAATAGGGATTATTCCTAGATCCGATTCTGCAATAGATGCAAAATTGTTTTTGGCAGAAATTCCACCCAACGAGCCCAAGAAAGTGCTTTGATACCAGATGTGAGGAACCTACAACAATTAATTGATAAAATGCACAATATATGAGATCACAAAATATTTTATTGATCGCAAGCCACTTCAAGGGGGAAACCTCCTTTGATCAAGGTCAATAAAAATAACTTCACAGTGCCTTCATGGGCCTCAACACACACTTATATACTAAGTCTATGCCCAATACTATGGGTCAATACCATGGGACATAAAATACTACGGGACGACTTACAAAGCATATGCGTCCAATACTGTGGGTCAATACCATTGGCTAATATAAACTATGGATCAACAAATACTACGGGACGACTTACAAAGCATATGCATCCAACAACAATATACTAACAAAGTAAAGAGAAGGGTTGACATGGGTTCCTAATAGAGTTGTCCCACTTCTTACCTCTCTCAAAGCAATTTGCTCTTCACACTCATGCCAATGAAGAGAGTATATTGTGGCATGAAAGATTTGGGTATCTTAACTATCAATACTTGTAAGACATGCATACTAAAGAGATGGTTGAAGGGCTTCCCAAGATTAAT
This sequence comes from Larix kaempferi, assembly GCA_027924585.1. Taxonomy (NCBI): domain Eukaryota; kingdom Viridiplantae; phylum Streptophyta; class Pinopsida; order Pinales; family Pinaceae; genus Larix; species Larix kaempferi. Next base: position 2,212,880 of record BSBM01000517.1, on the reverse strand, counting down.
TTTTCCAAGGGCAACTGTCATGGTTGTTTGATTGGCAAGCATCCTGAAAAGGAATTTGAGAAGGGGAGGGAAAGGAGAGCCTCTCATCCTCTAGATCTGATTCATAGTGATGTTGCAGGGCCATTTCCATATCTATCTTTGAACAATGCAAGGTATATTCTTACTTTTATTGATGATTATTCCATGTTTACATGGGTAAACTTTCTCAGATTAAAGTCAGAAGTATTTGGATTCTTTAATTTTTTCAAGTATTATGCAGAAAAGTTTTCAGATAGAAAGATCAAGGCCATTTGCACTAATAATGGAGGTAAGTACATCAAGGGTGACTTTCAAACCTTTTGTGTTGAAGAGGGCATTGATATGCAACATACTGTTCCCTATACACCACAAGAGAATGGTGTTGTTGAAAGGAAGAACAAAACATTGAAAGAGATGGCCACCTGCATGCTAAAGTCGAAAGGGTTGCACCCTAGTATTTGGGCAGAAGCCATCAACTGTACCACCTATCTTCAGAACATATTTTCTCACAAAGGAATCAAAGATATGACTCCTTTCGAAGCATGGATGGGATAAAAACCTGATGTATCTCACCTTAAAGTGTTTGGATCCAGAGCATGGGAAAGGATTCCAGATGAGAAAAGGAGAGCCCTAGATCCACAAAGCAAAGAGTGTGTCATGGTGGGTTATGCATTGAATGCAAAGGCCTACAAGCTTCTTGATCCTTCTACTATGAACACATTCCTTGATAGGAGTGTACAATTTGAGGAATGACCTCTTCATGATGCTCATACTGTGGAGCAAGAGAGCTTTACTACCACACCTCCACTTCTTGATGAGCTCCAAGAGAGCGAATCTTCATCACATGACAGTTCAGATTCAGAGTATGAGAGTGAAGATGATGAAGAGCGAATGCTAGATCCAGATCCACAAGAACCTGAAGATATAACACCTATCAGTGAAGATGAGCGAATGGAAGATCCAGATCCACAAGAACTTGAATATATAACACCTATCAGTGAAGATGAGCAAATGGAAGATCCAGATCCACAAGAACCTGATGATCTTACACTTGATGATCCTCCTCTTCCTAGATGGGAAGCCACTACACTTAGATCTGCTGGAGATCTTGCTGGAGATCCACTTGATCCGAGGAGGACCAGATCTAATTTTCAGAATGGAAGGTTTCATCCTTCTCACATTACTGATCCATTTACTGCCGATAGATTCTTTTTCAGTGGAGAAGTCCACTTACCATTTGGGGTGATTGATGTACATGATTGATCATCCTATCACAGTATATCTTGGGGGGGGCTTTCTTCCCACTGGGTTTTCCCTCTTCCTTCACTTTGTTTATTTAGATTGTTGTTGTAATGTCCCCTCCTATCACACGAGCAAGATAGAGAGGATCATTGTGCTAAAACCGGGCAATTGGCCCCAATGTTTACTAAATACAACATCCACATATATAAAAAAGACAGGCATGCAGATGTACAATCTAAGCAAACACAGCAGAAGTAAATCATTTGCAGAATTAACACACATCCATCATACATTCCAGATTTTCATGTCATTCATCAATTAAGCAATATCAAATTATCAGATGAGAATACTTATCTTAAACCAAGTAGTCCCTGAGCAACCAGCTATGCTTCTGCAACGTTCCACCCAACCGTAGGCCAATGTGCTCCTCAATCTCTCAGCATCACTGCCACCCCCGAGCTGGGCATGATCTCCACAAGGAAAAGGGGAAAACAAGCTCTCACATAGCCAAAGGTATATCAAAATCAACCAAGCCAATCAGCAATTGGGTTTTTCAGGCTGTTAAGAGATGGGTGCATTCTAAATCAAAAGCATAAGTGTTGGGCATTAGAAAAACGCCTATGCAGTGAAGTTCCCAACAGTGGGTTTTCCTGAGCTTCAGAAAAACGTGGGTAGACTCAAAACGAATTGGAAACTAGAAAAATTCGACTAGGAGAGCAACCCATTCCAGAAAAATGCCCCAAGGGCAAAAACGACCTCTCCCTCAGCCCAAAATCGCGTCCCTCCTTTCCCAGCTACTACACAATACCAAAAACGAGTTCCTGGACATGGAAAAACGCAGGGTTATGGTGAAAAACATGAGGATCAACTCCAGTAAGCTCAGTCTACGTGAGAGGAAGAATGGCCATGGGTGAAGAATGGCTTAGGGAGCAATTTCGTGGCTCCCCCCTTACCCAAGGAGGCCAACACGTTTTTCCATGTAGGGTGGCTTGCCCATACCCGATTTTGTACAGTCATACCTCTCCCATCCCAAGGCATTAATTGTCTCAACCAATTCTTGGAAGAATTAAATGATTGGGTGCATGAGACAAATGGGTAGTTGAGAGTTCATGGGTTTCCTCAATGGGATGGCTTAACACCATGGCTCAAGGGTTTGGTTATTTTTTCCTCCCTATTCCTTGTAAAGATCATGCCCCCATCTCTTTGTTGCATTGCGTAGCTGGTTGTGGGTTTTTCATTAAAATTGCATATTTACATGATGTCCGATTTTACATTGTGCACAGCTAGCACAAGGACTATATGCATCTATTCTAATTGCCGATACATAGAACGATAAATCAATGGCGGGGCCTTGGCCTTGAGCTCCTCACCATGACTAAATAACAATATTTACATCATTTACAATATTAATGCAATAGGGTCAAGCTGGGGACATTACATTCCCCTCCCCTTGGAATAACACCGTCCTCAGTGTTCCAACGCTTTGGAAATAAATACCTGCTTTACATATGTCCAAAATTCACAAAAACTTTGCAGATCTACCCTGCATTTTGTTCTTTACTTTGAACTTTCAGGACCAAGTCCTTTGATCTTCACGAGCTGCTCCTGCTGATTCGGATCTTCTAGCTCATCCATACGTCCGAAAACTTTATGGCTGCTACCCTCTTGAGGTTCTCTTGTTGGGCAGTTGCGGAGGTAATGCTCCCCCCCACATTTCCAACACTTCATGGGTTGCTTCATCTTTACCTGCTCAATTTCCTTTGAGTCTTCCCACCTGGAGCGTTCCTTAATCAGACGATTGGATGAATGCTTCTTCACTGCTCTACTTTTCTTTCCCTTGCTGATTGCTTTCATAATGCTTTTTCCCTCTTTCTGCAGACGAATAGAGTCCTGCAAGACCTTGTGGTTCATCTTGTTTTGTTGCTTTTGCATCTTGAGCATCTCTCCAAGATTTTCTTGGGTCTTGGCAATTGTTTGAAGAAGATTTTCAGCCAATCCTAATAGCCCTTGGTCTGCCGCCATGGTCAATGGAAACAACTGACCACACTTTTCTCACTAGCACACTTGCCTGCACCGGCTGCAACCAATTGATTCAATTTTCCCCTGTGAAATTCATCATTACAATTCTCGTTAGGCCCAGCATAACCCAAGCATTAAAAATCGGTCAATGGTTTTTCCCCAGTTGACATGGATAGTCCATGCTTTACTCATGAGACTCCCACACTTTTTATGCTTGCCCAACATACACATGAATTCCTTCATGTTCATCCATTCACAGGAAAATCATTATTTAGCATTCACAATTCACTTTAATCAAATAAACACACTTTTACTTTCAGTCATGCATGCATTCAGCATTTTTCTAATTCTATAATTGCATCAATAAAAGGGAAAGAGAGAGAGCAGTAAGAGTTTCTCCTCTTAGTCCTGTTCCATTCTGGAACCCACACCACCACTGTGGTTTTCATGTTCCTGTCCTCTTTCACTTCAACGTGAATGCTTGACCTTCCCTTCTTGGCTATGACACGTAGTGTTTATGGTTTATTCTAGACCTCTCAACCATGGAGTTCCTCCACTTGGTTGGTCTAACTCTTGGCTGCTAGGACTCACACAGCTCCACTAGCCCCATCTTTCATTACTGCTCATGCTGAGCTCTTTAGGGTGGTTACATGTCCACATGCATCCTTAAGATGCTTCAAGGTTCTTTCTTCCAACAATACCTGCGTTGGATGTCTTCACTTTATTCCATAGGACCCTTCTGTGCTTTACAAGCCTTGGATCTCCTATGGGTATAATAACGAATGTTGGGATAGCAAGCAGGCTACTCCTCAACATCAATTAATCAATGCTCAACCAGCCACTTTCTGGATTTACCAAGCAGCTTTCAGTCCTTTCAGGGTCCTTGCTTCCTGTATTGACCAAGGTTTCCAACAAAGAAACAATAATGCATCAGCTCACTGTTGCAATATTTATGCTTGAAACCTTCAGGTTTTTTTTTTTCAAATAAGAAATGAATGATATTGAATACTTATCTGTATTGTGCATTTCCTCGCTACTCCACAGGTTTCCTTCTCTGCTTTACAAGCCTTGGATCACCTGTGGCATGGATGCTTGGCCAGCACACATGCTGCTCCACAACATCATCCGAATATGCAATGCCAAGCCAGTACCCCGACTGGGTTTATCAGGCATCCCTAAAATCAGTATGCTAAGCCAGTATGCCGACTGGGTTTATCAAGCATTTCAAAATCAGTATGCTAAGCCAGTACGCCGACTGGTTTTATCAAGCATTTCAAAATCAGTATGCTAAGCCAGTACGCCGACTGGGTTTATCAAGCATACAGTAACCATTTCCAAGCCAGTTCTCCAACTGGGTTTGTCAGGAAATAACACCCTTCATCAATACCTCCACAACATGCAAATCACCAATGCTAAGCCAGTACACCGACTGGGTTTGTCAGGAATTAATTTAACAACATGCCAAGCCAGTACACCGACTGGGTTTATCAGGCATCCAGCAACCTTTTGCCACAACACCCAAATAACCAATGCCAAGCCAGTACACCAACTGAGTTTATCAGGCATACATAATATGATTGCGTGGCTCCTTCTCTTATGCAAACTAGTGGTTCCCTCCAGGAACTCCATAGGTGACTCACTCGACTGCAGGCTAGCATGGCCCCACAATACCCACTCACACTACACAAGGATGATACCCCCTTTTTCTGCAACACAGCTCCTCGGGCCTATCCATCCCTTCTAGCGTCCTTTAGTGTGAGCGTAGAAAGGTTACCACTGCCCATACAGTCCTCTTGAGCACCCTTTCTTCACTTTGCCTCTTATGTGCAACACCAAGTTGCATTTGTGTAAGCTGTTAGCACAAGAAGGATAAGAAGACTCATCAGTATTGCTGCTCTAAAATTGTAACCACATTTCATAACATTCACTATCAAGTATTGAAACACCAGGAATGCGTCCATTCCCTTAGGGTGTAGTCAATATCGAAACCCTAACATAACCCATCACCGGAAAGGTATGCATCCCTTTCCGATGTGAGCCATGTAGGCCTTAGTCACACTCAAGCAGTCTGGAGCAATAGTAAAATAAGATAGAACATGCTCTGCATATTAACCCTAATAATTTAGACATGAATGTTCTTGTCTAGGGTCACAGAATACTCATTCATTTTGCAGCTGTGTCTCACATGCCTTCTGGGCATAGCTTTACTATCTCACTTTCATGGTTTACTGTCATGCGGTTTGGCTGAGACATTATCAATGGCGTTTCACCCGAAACCCATTTCCAAAGCATGGGGTCTTTCCCATCTAGTTTGGCTTCTGCAGGCCATCACACATGATCTTCCTGCAATGTGTCCTCTTGGCACACTTTATCAAATACCCAAACAGTCAGCAACATTTAGCAATAAGCTTCAAATATGATTGTTCCATAACCAATCAATAGCATTAATAATTAAATTCAATATGAATTTACAATTCTGTCTACTACAGAAATTGGTTTTCTTATCCATGAGGCTATCCTCATATTGTTTGGCTCTTGTAAGTGACACCACTCTTCCCGTTATGGTCTTATGCTCGCTGCCATACATGAGCATCCACTTACAGCATGTCCTCCTGACACATTTCATATAAGCCAAACAGTCATTAGCAACATTTAGCACAATTTCAAATCTGAGATTTACAACTGTCCTTACTAACAGAACTTAGAGCTCTCATCCATGAGATTCCTTCTCATAAGCTCTAGATCAAATTTCACAGTCATATCATTCATACAACTCTGTCCTTCCACAGAGCATTCTAGCAGCCCATCGATCATGATTGGGCTCTTCATGCACTTACTATTCTGCATTCATAACAACCCATGAAATGATCCTAGAATTATCATCAATTCATCACTTCATTCATTATTTATTTTGCAATAACATATGCATCATCCTTATGTATTCACACCATGCATCACAAGATTTATAAAATCTCTTCAATGCACATCTACTAAATGCTACCTTGCATTGTGTCATGAGTACTATTCATTCAAGCCTAATATGATCGAACATGACTATCTCATATAATTTGCATTACCATATTCAGGACCACCAGTCCTCACTTGCTTTGGTTATTAAGCACATAACCAACATACACATGGCATGATATAAATTCATATGAATGCATTGAGATTTCTAAACAATCATAGGGTGTAAGGATCATTTCCTTCACTTACCCACACCTCACCAAGCTTGGTAGGTTAACAGTCCCAATCAGCATTCAATACCACATGCAAACTAAATCAACATAGCTAAAACATAGTCAAAGGAATCTTACCAAATCCCCTTTCGACATTCATGCAATTAGGCTCCAATAATCATTACCTGCATGGTTACCATTAACATCGCCTGATGTTACCTGATCGGTTGGCCTCTTACCAAAGCCATTCAGTCCTTTTGCCAATTTTATGATCATATATTTGTTGCACCATCCTTTCTGCATAAGATTGTTGGCTTCATGCAACAACATCCTCAGCACATTTAGCCATGCTCTTTGTTATCTTTGGTCCTACAACGAATGTCAACATCAAGAGTGATTATCGACCACAATATTCTCCATTAGTGGTTCATTGCATATGTAGACTTCATTATTTTACCAATATGCAATATCCCATTCATGCACAAGCATTTCCATATGCACTATGCAATGTTTGTTAAGATGCCATCTAGTGCATATACATCTATGTAATCCCTTACATTTTAAACATTTTTATGCCATATGACAAGTTCATAATTATAAGTACGATAACAAATAGGGGTTAAAGAATTCTTCCCTTTTCGATCCCTCATTGCAACATGGAATTCCTCTTCCATATCATGCAATTGTAAGAATTGCCCATATTGACAACAAAATTTGTTTGTTAAAACAGCCGCTGGCACTCTTCTGCACTAAATATCTATGATATATGTAGACCTCATTCAAACTATGGTCATGCATCATTGTTCCCTGCTGGACAAGCTTTCTAATGCCTGTCTTCATGCTCCATTCCGACATCAGGTGCGGAAACTGCATCTTTTCAAAAATGACAACTTCACTCCAATTCTGCACATTTTACACAGTTGCATTTTGGTCCAGAATGCCAACTTTAGCCACCTGTGGGAGGAAATCCATGAAGAATCACAAAAACTTATCTATTGGGAAAAGTTAGTCCACATAGCAAGGAACACTCAGCAGTTCACGGATTTCAATTCCGATGCACCATTCATCTTCTATGAATTTATGGGTTTTACTACTTCTTACTTTTCACATTTTTACAAAATTCCAAATTTTGGGCCAAAAATGGCTATCTCCCAAACGGTGCATTTCTGGAAAAACTTCGTCTAACGGAAACTATCCGTCTTAATGAGAATATGAAATGTCTAGTTCAGTAAAAAATTTGATTCCCACATCTAGGGTCACTTTTACTGCCCATAAGCTTTTCAAAATCCCGAAAAAGTGGCCCGGAACAGTGCTTTTTGGCCTTCTTGCTCACCCCGACTCCACATCCTTTGGATTTTGGCTCCAAGACCCTGAACTTAACATCGTGCTTGCTTCATGGCCGTGCCTGATCAATTTCAGCTCCAACCGACCCTCCGTCAAGCCTTGGGACTTTGTCTTTCAAAAGTCACTATTATCCATTTTCTGTCAAATCGGAGTGTAATGGGCTCGGGGTCTTCACTGGTTCTTTCATGGCCTCCGTCAATGGCCTTCGAGCCCCACAGGAATCATCCCCTTCTGAGCCCCGGTACTCCCCCTATCCAAAAATTGAGTTTTTGGCACTTTTTGAGCCCCGGTACTCCCCCTATCCAAAAATTGAGTTTTTGGCACTTTACTCTCCTTTTTTTTTTTTTTTTAGTTTTTCGGTTCGGGTGGAAAATCCCTCCGCAGCTGCGGGGCGGTTCCGCAACGGCTTCCGCAATTGCGGAGCAGTTCGTCGAACGCTTCCGCGATTACGGAGCAGTTCGCCGAACGCTTCCGCAATAGCGGGGCGATTTGCCGAACGCTTCCGCAATTGCGGAGCCATTCGGCGAAGGCTTCCGCAGTTGCGGAGCCATTCGGTGAATGCTCCCACAGTTGCGGAACCATTCGGCGAAGGCTTCCGCAGTTGCGAAGCCATTCGGCGAATGCTCCCGCAGTTGCGGAGCCATTCGGCAAAGGCTTCCCCAATTGCGGAGCCATTCGGCGAATGCTCCCGCAGTTGCGGAGCCATTCGGCGAAGGCTTCCGCAGCTTCGGGAGGCACTCGAAAATTCTTTCCGTTGTTTCGGAACGGTTTTGGCGAATTTTTCCGCAACTTTCGGTGAACTCTTCCGCGAACCGGTTTGCCGAACTCTTCCGCATTTGCGGGAAGATTCGCGGAACTCTTCCGCAATTGCAGGAAGGTTCGCCGACCTCTTCCGCAGTTGCGGGAAGGTTCGCCGAACTCTTCCGCAAATTTCGGAAGAGAAATCCTTCCGAAACTTCACTTAGAAAAATTTTCTGCTTTTTCGGAGCATTTCGCCGAATTTTTCCGCGTTGCGGGACAACTCGCGGAATCCTTCCGCAAATTTCGGGGCGACTTCCCGAACTTCTCCGCGTTTCGGAAAAACTCGCGGAATGCTTCCGCAGTTTCGGAGCAATTCGCCGAATGCTTCCGCAGTTGCGGAAGACATTCGGGAATTCTTTCCGAAACAGACTAAAACCAAAATTTGAAAACTTTCTTTCAGAGATAACTTTAATTGGATTTGGCCCATAGAGGCCCAATGCTGCAACCAACAGCTCTGATACCAAATGTAATGTCCCCTCCTATCACACGAGCAAGATAGAGAGGATCATTGTGCTAAAACCGGGCAATTGGCCCCAATGTTTACTAAATACAACATCCACATATATAAAAAAGACAGGCATGCAGATGTACAATCTAAGCAAACACAGCAGAAGTAAATCATTTGCAGAATTAACACACATCCATCATACATTCCAGATTTTCATGTCATTCATCAATTAAGCAATATCAAATTATCAGATGAGAATACTTATCTTAAACCAAGTAGTCCCTGAGCAACCAGCTATGCTTCTGCAACGTTCCACCCAACCGTAGGCCAGTGTGCTCCTCAATCTCTCAGCATCACTGCCACCCCCGAGCTGGGCATGATCTCCACAAGGAAAAGGGGAAAACAGGCTCTCACATAGCCAAAGATATATCAAAATCAACCAAGCCAATCAACAATTGGGTTTTTTAGGCTGTTAAGAGATGGGTGCATATAAAATCAAAAGCATAAGTGTTGGGCATGAGAAAAATGCCTATGCAGTGAAGTTCCCAACAATGGGTTTTCCTGAGCTTCAAAAAAATGTGGGTAGACTCAAAACGAATTGGCAACTAGAAAAATTCGACTAGGAGAGCAACCCATTCCAGAAAAACGCCCCAAGGGAAAAAACGACCTCTCCCTCAGCCCAAAATTGCGTCCCTCCTTTCCCAGCTACTACACAATACCAAAAACGAGTTCCTGGACATGGAAAAACGCAGGGTTATGGTGAAAAACATGAGGATCAACTCCAGTAAGCTCAGTCTACGTGAGAGGAAGAATGGCCATGGGTGAAGAATGGCTTAGGGAGCAATTTCGTGGCTCCCCCCTTGCCCAAGGAGGCCAACACGTTTTTCCATGTAGGGTGGCTTTCCCATACCCGATTTTGGACAGCCATACCTCTCCCATCCTAAGGCATTAATTGTCTCAACCAATTCTTGGAAGAATTAAATGATTGGGTGCATGAGACAAATGGGTATTTGAGAGTTCATGGGTTTCCTCAATGGGATGGCTTAACACCATGGCTCAAGGGTTTGGTTATTTTTCCCTCCCTATTCCTTGTAAAGATCATGCCCCCATCTCTTTGTTGCATTGCGTAGCTGGTTGTGGGTTTTTCATTAAAATTGCATATTTACATGATGTCCGATTTTACATTGTGCACAGCTAGCACAAGGACTCTATGCATCTATTCTAATTACCGATACATAGAACGATAAATCAATGGAGGGGCCTTGGCCTTGAGCTCCTCACCATGACTAAATAACAATATTTATATCATTTACAATATTAATGCAATAGGGTCAAGCTGGGGACATTACAGTTGTACGGGGTGACCTTTGGTCTCAGTTACCAGGGACCTACCATTTCAGTTGTTTCTCATAGTATAGCTTGCGGGGGGTGTTGGAATATTCTCACCATCATTTTTGTATTTTGCATGCCTGCAAGCATCCAGTCATCTGCATGCATTTGCATGCATCCAGTCATCAGTATGGCAATCTCCCAGCACCTAGTCCTTATTTTGCAGCCCCCAGGAGCCTGTTTCTGCTCAGTTTTAGCCCTCCTAGCCACTGATGTGCCCTTGTTTTCATCACTGGAGCACAAGTGCACCTTATTCTACCTATTTGGGAGTTACTCTAGTTAGTTGGTTGGTTGATGACTCAATTCCTTGATTTAGGGGATGATTGATCAGTTAACTGACTAAAGAACTTAGATAGGAACCTACTGAGAGATAGTTGAGCTCTACTGACTACTAACAGCTCCTCACATGCCCACATTGGAGTCTCCTTCCCTACATCAGTGCCCATGCACTTAGTTAGACTCATTTGAATGACTATTTGAATTTTGTGACCACTACCACTGGTTTGGATGATGTCTCCAATGCTATCCAAGCTACACACTGAGGAGAATTCGAATGACCTTAGAGGAATTCGAATCTCATTGATTGTATTAAGTTATTATTCATTTTACAAAGTGGTAGCTTACAACTGATGTATGATACAACATTTTTTCTCCATTTTCTATGTAATGAGTGATTATTGATTCAACATTTATTCTTCTTCTTTTTGCACTACATGAGTGAATTCTAGTGAGGTATGCTACTGCTGAGTGATCCTACTTCCAAAATATCACAATGAGGAGCCGCCACCTGTCGTCTTTCCCCACACATTTTCCCTCCACTCCGTCATGCTACCTATCACTACCCAATTTCTCCTCCTACTCCATCACCTCCCTACGCCCTCCCTGCTTCTTCCAGTCATTTGCGCATATCCATTCTACACTCTCTTGCCACCACACATGCACCCCCTCGATCACTTCTCACTCCTAATCACCCCCCACACCCCTCTTCACACCACCCAACAACGCACTGCTCCATCCCCGACCCACGCTTCCTCCTTCCATCATACGCCACCACCAGCACGCCCTCCGCATATCCCTTCTCCCCACTCAACCTTCCCTTTACAACCCAATGCCCAACTCCTTCTCCATATCCGCACTCTCCACAACTGCTATGCCTCCCCACTCTTCTTGCACACCCCTCTAACCACGCACATCCTCCCATGCACTTCTGCTTACTACTGAGCCTCCCCACTTCTCCACACCTTGCTCATCTCCCCCACCTACTCCTATTCCATCCCCCTACTACTCTCCCTCCAACCCTCTCCCCCAAAACCGCCAACCCTCTCCACCCCACTGATCCACTTTGTGCAACCTTCTTCCACTCCATCTCCACCCTGTCTACCACATTCACTCACCCCATGCTACAACCACCCCTCCAGCCGTCCTTTCCTCATCCATCTCGTGACCACTCCACTCTTGTCATGGATCCATGAAATCCCTACACCAACCAATGTAAATTTTAATAAAAAAACACCTTTCTGCAATCTGTCAGTCACAAATAAAAATCAAAACCCCTTCCCAGTGCATGTAGCTCAATCCAAAACATGAACAGAGCATTCGACCACCACTGCCAAACTTAGAGCACCACAGCCAAACCCAGTGAGAACAACCACAACCTGAGCGAATGCAGGAGGAAATGTGACCCCAAATCCAATTCAGGTGAATGAAAATCCAGAACACAAATAGAGTACTCGACAACCCCTACCAAACACAGAGAGCACCATGACCAAACCTAGCGAGAAAAACCACAACCAGAGTGAATGAAGGAGGAAATGCAACCCCAAATCCAATTCCGGTGAATGAAAATACAATTTCAAGCGAAGGTTCAAGAACCCCAGTGAAAATCCAAAATGGTGTAGCAGTGTAGAAATCCCCACAAACACTTAGGTTTTTTATAGTTTGGATTGGTATACCATCTAGAATCTTCATAAGCCAAAATGCAATAGCCAACTTCTCAGCATTGTGTTCTTCATACCTCCATAGCTCCTGAGCAACCAAGACAATCAATCAAATAGCCATGGTGATATGTATAAGTTTAATGCAATGCTCGCGCTATCTTGATCAATTCTCCAAGAGTAGCTCGATGTGGACTAGTCAGTTCGCTAAACCGATAAACAAAAATGGAGACACAAGGCGACAAGGACAAATGTCATTGTTATTGTACGATACATGGACAAATGCCAAAGGTTCTTTGAACATATGTACATTAAGAGAGCTAATGTCATCTTGGGCAATATGCGATGTTGTGTTGTTGTTATGATCAAGTTTACAGGCTGCGTCCTAACATTGACAACTAAAAAACCCATCGACCTCAAGATTATTTGTTCACAACTGTTGATTATTTGTTGAGTGCCATTCATGCATGGAAACCACATTGCATATAATATGCTCAATTGAAAGCTAACTGAATGGGTAATGGCCTGAGCCAACTCTCGCACCATCATCCGTGGATGTAGTAAGGAAGGGTACCCGCTAAAAAGAAGGGGCATATAATGCTCCCCGTGCCCATGTGACCATTACTTCATTGGATCAGTTTTCATCTTCTCATAATGGGTGGGTCAGTTGTAAGGTATGAACCGGTGGACACATAAATCAAATTTAGATGCTTTATTTATATACCACATTTTTTATTTTTTTTTATATAAAATCATTATCTCAAAAAATTCAGTTACTTTTGGGCAAGCATGATCTATCACTAAAAAAAATAATTATGTTTAATATGATGGAAGGAAATTAAAAAAAAAAATTGTTATACAAAAATATAAATAAAATGTAATGCCTTCTTATCATTTTGAAAATATAAATACTAGCAAGCCATATTAATATTAATGAGATGGCTTATATCCACGTATATCAACCATGTCAATAGAGCCTTTTATTGTGAGTCCTATTAACAACAGTTGCATGATACTGGGCATTGAATTTTGTGTTGCGAATAGTACATTGGCGGCATTTAAGTTACGGATTGCTCAAACTTAACTATACTATCTATCGTATAGAAAAAAAAAGCAATCATGGCTGGATCCATTCCTCATGGCATATTGTATATTACATCATTGAATCAAAATTGTTTTTTCTATTAATTTAATTAGGTATCTGATGTAACCAATAGAAACTCCTAATTTGTAAATGGGGGTCAAGCCGTAGAGCTTGGATGACTAGCCCATGTAAAACAACTAAGCCCCGACATGAACAAAGAAATAATGCCTGTGCAAGTTGTACCACCTTGCCATGAATGTAGGCGATGTCAGCGGGACACTTGTCGGATGGCATCCCCAACCCCCATCACATCAAGAAAATTTGCCATCAAACATTAACTCGACCTGGCCTTATAAACAAATTACATCTCTACGTTTGAACTATTGCCTCCCTATGTGCGACGCACCCCATGAGCTTTGTATTCATCTGGAAGAGGCCACTGTCAAAAATCCATTGCGTACAAAAGCTGAGGGTTCCAGGTTGCTGAACAAAAACCACTGCATAGAGAAACTCATAATTTCAAAGCTGAGGGTTCCAGGTTGCTGAAGAAAAATCACCGCGTAGATAAACTCAGAATTTAAGGTCGTTTCCATTGTTGAAAAAAAGCCAGTGCGTTGACAGGATTCCATGTCTGTTGTTGAATAAGCCACTGCTTATAATAGGATTCCAAGTCTGTTGTTGAAGAAAAGACACCGAGGAGAAAGCTTACCATATCTGAATAAAATGTAAATCCAAGTTTCTTCAATCAAATTCAATGCGATTTGCAGAACTATACCTCTCAAACATAAACCTCAATACTTGGATGTATTCCTCGCTACTAAACGATACGACCAAATAACAAGAATAAGCACGAGTTTGTTCAATTTGGTAAAGGTTATTCCTCCTGCAGTAGAAGTGGTTAAGCCTAATGAAGTTTGGAATAACTAATCTCAACAACCGAAATGCAGACACTCCAATCACCAAATATTTCTCGTAACTTCCACGATGCTTCCAAAAGGTTTCATCTATAGTCCACAATAATTATGAATGTATAGGTGGATGCTTTGTGGTGGTTTCAAGATGTCCTAAATACAAGTAAAAAAATTGTGTTAAGAAAAAAAAACCAAAGTCAGAAAGGGAGCATCTATGAAGGATATGAAGAAATAATGCACATATAGTATAGATTACGTTCAAAAAATCGATCATGTGAGAAGCACCAAGCTAATACATAGTTTTGTCTTGCATAAATGAATTTTCATAGAGTAAATGTGATGTAGGGGCATCTCTAGAGTAACGAAGTTGGTGAGCACGTTAAATGAATTTCGTAATAAATCATAACATAAGTGAGCACAATGCATATGGGTGAAACATTCAAAGAAATTAGTGTCAGATGCTAAAATGATGAACAACACAAAGGTAAATAACAAGAAACACACACATTGTGGAAGAAATGTGCATCAAAAGAGAGTGCATAACAACGTCTAAGTGCACAAAGTATGACTTTGGTGCATGGTAGATACATGACAATGAAAGTGCATGGTAGTGAGCATGTAGAGGGATGATGGAAAGTCACAAAATGAGCTAAAGAGAACTAGAGGAAGTTGAAACAACATAAATTTATCAAGTACTAAGATGGCAATTGAAAGTCGAAAGAGTAACTTAAATTGTTGAGGAAATCGAAGAGTGAATAGGAAAAGAGAAAAAAATGATTGTTGTTATTAGAGTTAGGTTAAAGGGTCCATAAGAAAGCCCAAGAGATAGATATGTAGTGTAGAGAGTTAGTTGAGAACCAAAATAGAGCATTAAGGCACATTTTCTTAATCTATACCTACATCTTAATTTCTAATAATGAGAATGAACATATCTTATCCCAAGCTATGATCTTGTTCTTAATGTTGTGTTATTACTTTCTTTTAGCATGCGATTTCTTATAGTGTACCTATGTTATGATTTGTTTGTTGTAAACCATTGTGCTTAACTTGGGAAGTTAAACTCACTGGAGAAATGAGGTCGTTCTTCATTCTGCTCCCAATTATGTCGAGATGATGGAGGACAAATATTTTGTCATGTAAAATTAACACATTGAAGATCAAAAGTAATCCTCTCGATAGAAATGGTAAGGCTCATTTCAGCATACATAGGACAGTACACCAAGCTTAACACCACTGGAACAATCTATTTCTGATTGGCACAAATTTGTTGGACCAAAATACCTCTTAACTCGATCATGCAAGTCCATCGTAAACTTATATAATCTACATACACACAACTTTCTCTCATTTTAAATATACTAAGTTAGTTATTTTCGGCGTTTCATTTCCCCGCTTCGGGGTATGCTCGGGTATGCTAGTTATTTAAGTTAAAGAGTTGTCTAGCGATGACACGACGATTTTAATTTTAACTTTAAAATTGACATAACGAAGTCGCTGAGAAAACATAAAAAAGGGTTGTCCAGGACCTCAATTCGCGACGCTGGGAGCCTTTGCAATGGTCAAAATCTCTCATCCAGTCCAGTCATGGCATATGCATCATATTTCTCGTGATCATCATCCATCTGATTGCGAGATATTATGCGAAACTCATTAATTAGTATGATCTGAATCAGGTCAGAAAAAATGAAATTGTCTCTGAGAGGGGTGAAAGCTCCTGCTACTACACCCTTGAGAAAACAGCAAGAGAGAATCAGCGGCAGCAGCAGCCACAGAGGCAAGGCCAAAGCCATCGCATTGGAAGGACAGAAAGGAGATGTACCAACCCCAGCCACAGCCAAGCGCAGACAGAGCAAGAGCGAAGGCAATAGCAATGCCGGTGAAAATGGTGAGTCGAGTGGCATAAGCCCATACACCATTCTCAAAATGGTTAAAGCAGAGAAGGACCCCAAATGGGCGCTTAGAGTATTCAAGAGAGCCTGCAGCGCACCTGGTTACAGACCCATTCTTCCCCTCTATGATAAACTTATCGAGAAATTAGGTCGTGGGAAGCTCTTTGCAGAAATGGCTGAAATTCTAGAACAAATGAAATTAGAAAGTTGTAGGTGTACAGAAGGCTTTATCATTAATGTTATCAAAATATATGGCCTGGCTCGCATGCCCCAACAAGCTTTTAAGATATTTTACGAGATGAAGGATTTCAACTGCCAGTGGTCCATTAGGTCTTTTAATACCCTACTCAGTGCACTTTTTAGGTCAAACCGTTTGGATATGGCTGGGGAATTGTATGATGATATTAACAGTTTTGGGATTAGGCCTGATATCTGTACTTATAACATCTTAATTAAGGCTAAATGTGAAGATGGCCAAGTGGATGCTGCAAGTGAACTGTTTGATGAAATGCAGAAGAGGGGCTCAGGCTGTAGTCCTAACGTTGTCACTTACACCACTCTCATGAGAGGCTTCTGTCAACAAGGGAAGTTGGAACGTGTAATCGGATTAGTTGATGACATGGGTAGAAAGGGTTGTGTTCCTGATGTGGTGGCCTACAATACATTGATGGATGGGCTTTGTAAGCAAGGCAGCCTTCGCCAGGCAATAGAAGTCAAGAACGAGATGGCTGCCAAGGGCTGCGAGCCGGATGTCATTTCATACAATGTATTGATTAATGCTTTTTGTGAATTAGGAAAGCTTAAAGAAGCAAATTCGCTCTTTCACCAGATGTCTCAGAAAGGCCATAAACCAAACATTGTCACCTACAATGCATTACTGAAGGGGTTGTGCAAGGAGGGGAAGGTGTACGAGGCTGCCAACATGTTCCGCCAGATGCTATTCAAAGGATGCCTTCCTAACACTGAAACTCATGAGATTTTGATACACGCTTTCTGTGCTGAGGATGGCAAGTCTTTGGAAGCCAAAAAAATTCTGGATGCGATGTTGCGCGAACGTATGAACCCTTCAATGGAAACCTGTAATACTCTGATAAATGCTCTATGTAAGGAAGGCAATGTGCTTGACGCTACCAAAGCTTTAGGCCAGGTAAAGGTTAAAATTGGGTTTGATCTGGGTGATTTTGCCTGGATGAAAATAGTCAACTACTTTTGCAACAATAAAAGGTCACAGGGCAATGGAGATCTTCATAATTTACATATGATTTTGGAAGAGGAAAAGGTAGCAGCACTTCAGAAGCCTTTGCCAGTGAGATTTTCGGCAATATGGTGAACCTGTGTTCGCATGGTACTACAATGAAGTAAATAATCTGATAGTTAGCTGTGGCCACTTGCATTTTCTGGAATATTAAACGTGACTTTTATTACTACGTTGACTATGCTTCACTGCCTTTGATATGCCTGAATCTGTATTTCTGTATTTGCATATAATAGTTTTTAATTTTGCAGACTTTCAAAATTAACCCCAAGCTTCAGCTGAAGATTGTTAGTGCTTTAGTAGCTACCAGTGAAGCCACTGTGCTGTACCCCCTTGTCACAACTTTTCTCGGACCCTAATTAACTCAACCATTTGGTCAATGCCAAATAGTGAAGCTGAGATTCTTTTACTGTTTCCAAACTGTTAGAGTAAGCCCATGCTTTTCTAACAGCCTTTACACTGGTTTTTGTGTGATTTATTCTTGCAAATTTAAACACACTTCTCAAACTAGGGCATACCATTTGCTATGAATACAGTATGCCATGCACCAAAATAACTTATATAGCAACTATTCGAAGATTATAGTTTAGGATGAACAAGGGTTTCTATATCTGGGGAGTGAAAATTTTCAACTAGTGCAAAAACTCTGTTTTAGCCTTCTCAATTGGGGTGATTATAGGAGTTTTATGCAAACTGAGGTAAGGCAACTCTGTAGGCCTGCCTCTTTATTTGATGATACACACAAGGTTGTATCTTGCTTAACCCTTTTTTGAAGCTGCATCATTATTTAAATGTCAATCAATTCGATAGATATTTCAGGGTACACAAATATGTTTGATTTATGCTGACATGAAAGCTGATGCAATTAACTGTTCTGCTGTTTTTCCGATAGACTGTTGATTAGATAAGGTCAACATTAAGATGCAGCATTCTTCTAAAGATAGTGTTTTGGAAGTTCCCCTTTACTGTTTCCAGAGATATTTTTCTTGAGAGAATAAGGGACAGGGATTAAATATCTGAAGAAAAGTTTATATTGAATTAGTAGACAATGCATTTGAGATCATGAAATGTGGACAATTTTATTCTGTTAAATATCGGTAGGAAAAGCTAAAGAACCCCAGAAATTTGCAGGCTAGCCTGATGACAAAGGGAGATACAATATGAAGTTTCAGTGACAGGCAAGGGTTGTTATGTGCCGCTCATATTTGAGCTATGTTGAATACTGAACATTACTATGTCAATTTATCGGTGATTTTTAGCTGAGCTGTGCTCGAGAAGGAATTTTTCTTGTTCCTACTATGGGATAATAATATTGCAGCATGAGTGCAAATACTTAATATTGATTACAAAGTCTGGTGATTTGTTCGGAACATTCGGGGCCTATTTGTGTGAAATATAAGCCCGAGGGCATGCATTTAGAATTTCGTTGGTTATTATTTGAGATAGCGAGCCATGATACCAAAGAGTGATGGCCCTTTGCGGTGGTACTTGGCAATTTTGTTCCAGAAGCTTAGATATCTCATATGCCTGTTATTTGCACTTGTCTCCCTACCTGTTTCATATTGAAGCAAATATGGCATGTAATGCACCAATTTTCCATCATTTTGTTTAACAAGACAGTTGGCCCAAAATGCAAATTTTAGGTAAATGAAAACTAGCAGTGACGTATAGCAGAATAAGACCTCTCTCCTTTCAGGACTAGATCGAGAATATCTCCGGATGAGTCTTTGACTCTTTCACAGGTGGTGCCTAGCTGCTAAGAGTCCCCCATTTCCGGACTTAGACAAGCTCAGTGTATTTATAAACAAAATAGTTTAGAGGTAGTGTAATGTTCATTTTCTTATTATAAATGTAGGTCTAATAATAATATCTTATAATCTGTTTTTAAGGTCATTAGACACTAAATTTACACTATGAGAGTCCCTTATTTACATTAAGATCGATCATATTTATGCCAACAGTATATCTCTTTATCTCTTTATTATTGGACTCTTCTTTCAAACAACTTATTTAAGAAAATCCTGTGGATGACCTTTTGATTACACTATCATTCATATTTTTGCATATTCTGCTAAGGTAGATATGTGGTTATATCTCCATCAGTAATTGTGTGTCCATTATTTTCTGATTGTTATCATTATTTTTGGTACCAGGCATGTTTAGCGAAGTTTTTCGGGCCGGGTGCTATATTCTAAAATAGATATATGGTTATATCTCCATCTGTAACTGTGTTCATTATTTTCTGATTGTTATAATTATTTTTGGTTACCGAGCATGTTTAGCGAAGATTTTTGGGCTGGGTGCTATATTCTGAAAGTCTTGATTCAAATGTTTGGATGTGCAATAATATGGATGTACACCAAAAAAAATTCCGGTTTATTCAAAATTGTTTCTATATAAAAAAAGAAAATTTAAAGGAAAATTTTGTGAGGAAATTCAAGTGATGCTTCTCTATACTTGTAAATGGGCTCTCTGGTAAACCCGTTTGTATAGACTAGTGTGTCTGGGTCAAGAAGGCTTTGGCCATGAAGAGTTTGTGGAGAGGGGACTTATGGATCAAGGTCTGGGTCAAGAAGGCTTTGGCCATGAAGAGTTTGTGGAGAGGGGACTTATGGATCAAGGTCTGTGGGGCGAAGTCATTAGAAGTAAATACTTGAAACATCTGACTGTTCTGGAGTGGTTGAGAAAGGATAACCCACTCGAAAGGATAACAAAAAAGGCAGAGCTGTTTCTAATATTTGGAGTGGGCTGGTTGATTCATTTCCGGATTTGAATCGGTGGCTGGCTTGGATGATCAGCGATGGATACCAGATGAGACTTGGGTTCGATCCCTTCATTGGCGGCACAAACAGGTTCAAGCTTACTCATACAACATTGCAAGTTCTGCACTATAAGGGTCTCTATTTCATTAATCATGCAAAGAAAGCAGGAGTTCTTAATGATGGGCATGATTACTTGTTCTCGGCCATGGATCTACATTTAGATGCGCACATTACTGAGGACATACTGGTATCAGACTGGGGATCTCAGAAGATAAAATTCAATGGTCTTGGAATACTGCAAATGGCCAGGTGTTCACAGAATTAGCATATGAATCCATAGCTTATGAACATACTGTGTATATGCTGAGATGGTGGCTTCGCCGTCTTTGGAAGTGGTAGGCACCTATGAAGATTTTTTGTTTCAGCTGGCTGGCTAGTGAAACAAAATTCTGACCTGGGAAAACTACACTAGACGTGGTGGTATGGTCCCTACTTGTTGTCCTCTTTGCTATCGAGGGGCAGAATCTGTGGATCACCTGATGGTCACTTGCAACACTACTCGACATATCTGGGAGGAGATTACTTACAGGCTTAGAATGGCTTGGCGTTGGGATTTTGGTACACTTGATGCTAGTTTGTACCACTGGTTTATCATCAGTAATTATACTGAATTTATCAATGGAAACAAACCTGTTAAAGTACTTTCCAGGCCCCCCGATTCTATCCAGACAGAGCCCCGACAGAGCCCCATTGGTTTCTTTGATGGGACTGCACAAGGAGGGGCCTGTGGATCAGGAATACTCCTTCTCATTGACAAGGACAGATATTTACCTTTTCTTTCGGCTGGGGGCACCAACACCCGAGCGGAGCTCTTAGCACTATAGTGACTTCTCAAATTCGCTAATAGCGGAGCTCTTAGCACTATAGGGACTTCTCAAATTCGCTAATAGCTGTGATATTTTATCACTGCAAGTTCTTGGTGACTCCAGAATTGTTGTGGATTGGATCAATGGTAAAGGACAGCTTCGGGTCTCCATATTAGAACAATGGAAAGCCCGAATTCTTAATCTCCATAAGAAATATGAATTGGTCAGTGACAAGCAATTGTTGTGGATTGGATCAATGGTAAAGGACAGCTTCGGGTCTCCATATTAGAACAATGGAAAGCCCGAATTCTTGATCTCCATAAGAAATATGAATTGGTCAGTTACAAGCACATATATTCGAATTTTAACCGCCAGGCTGATCGGCTGTCAAAGTTGGGGATTGGGTCACAAGAGGGATTGGTTCATTTCAAGGAATTCCACAACAACCAGTTAGTGGAGGAAGGGCACATCATGTTTTACTAATTCCGACTTGCTCTACTTTTTGCCTACTAGTTCTTCCCGGTTTGATTTGTTGGGAAGCCTTGAGCCATATGTTGGCATTTTCTCTTTGTCTTTTTGGTGACAGCAGAACTAGTTTAGACACTTTCAGATTTTGAGTTTTTTTTCTGTCATTAAAGAACATTGCCTTATCCGTCATCGCGGGGATTTCTGTTTTGTGGTGGGGATATTTATTGTTTGTCTTTTGAGATGTATAGACTATTTGATATACAGTATAGATGTAGTGGACACTAATGATGTTTTTGGAATACTATTAGTGGTTCGATATGTAGTTTCTTTGATTTACATAGTATAGATGTAGTGGACACTAATGATGTTTTTGGAATACTATTAGTGGTTCGATATGTAGTTTCTTTGATTTACATTATGAATAGTAAGAAACTTTTTTTTCTGTTGAAAAAAAAGTTTAGTATGTCTCACTCAAGAGATTTGAATAGGCAACATTGATAACAACCAATTGAGTTGAG
This sequence comes from Larix kaempferi, assembly GCA_027924585.1. NCBI lineage: Eukaryota > Viridiplantae > Streptophyta > Pinopsida > Pinales > Pinaceae > Larix > Larix kaempferi. The sequence continues at coordinate 2,190,753 of BSBM01000517.1, read as the reverse complement.
CTAACCCTTAAACTCCTATATACAATATCTATATAAACTAGTGTAATAGTAATTGCAATCTAAACGGCAAATCATGATTTTGGATCTGATCGGTCCTCAAATGATCTGATCTGAATCTTCCTGAGCAAAAATTGCGCTGATCAAGTTTTACTCAATCAACCAAATCAAATTCGCTATTCGACTCACCATGGGCCCAATTTGCCCATAAAATCCACTTTTTCTGGGATTTACTTCATTTTTTCCAGTTTCTCCTCTGCCAGGTGAGGGACAGTGATCAACAGGTATACCAGATGAAGAAATCATCCATCTTAGGCCATCCACTGAATATCAATGAAAGAGTTTTTTTATATATATATAAAATTTATAATTTGCCAATTTTTCTAATCTGATTCAAAATCTTCGCTTTTTTTGCATAATTAGCTGATTCAGAATCTGATAACATTAATATTAAACATAATACAAATATATATGCATTTAACACTTTTTATGTAACTTGCATGTAAAAAAATGCAAATTACAGAAGGAAACGCATTTTGTAACAGCGAAAACCACTAAATATCCCCATACCACTATATTTTTTTAACTTGACACCAAAACTTTTATCATAATGCCTGCACATTTGTATTTCCATGTGTGATTGTATTCATCTTAGCCACCAATGTAAAGTTTTTTAAAAACATCTCCTTTCGGTGTGAAGCTCCTTTCGGTGTGAAGCATGTAACCACTAACTTAACTTTGTGTTTGTCCGCACAACCATCTACATGTTACTTTCTTTCGGAGACCCATTTGCAACGTGTATTTAAAAATATGGTCGTTTAAGCTTTGTGTGCGCTTGCCCTGTGTTGTCACCTGAAAAGGTTAATGGCTTAAAAGTATTATTTTATTCGTGGGTTCACCTTGAGTTAAATTATGAAGACCAGTCAAATGATATTTTTGAATGGAGGAAGTGATCATACATATTTATTTGGGTCATGGATCATCAGGGAGTTGAGATAATTCAATTATGACTGAGAAAGTGATCATACATATTTATTTGGGTCACGGATCATCAGGGAGTTGACATAATTGATTTCTGACCTCTTACAATATGAAAAAATGGTTTTTTAATAGCCTCATTTTGGGTGGAATTATGCTTACGGGTTAGATAAGGAATTCTTATATAAAAAATTATTTAAACATGGTTTTTAAGGTCACTGATAATATTTGAAGTTGATAGAATCCAATTCAGAGTTATAAAAGTCTGAGAACACGGTGAGACCTGATTTATACTAAACGGTGCATACATCCAAAGTGATCTATCTAAAGTATCCAAAGACAAGAATTGACCTCGATAAGTTTTTTTAAGGTCATTAAATGTCATGGAGGTAACGGAATTCAATTTGAAATCTAAAATACTAAAACATAACTATTAAAAAATGTCACTAAAATGTCGAATTTCCCATTCTGATTTAAAAAGTACCATAGAAAGGTATAAAAAATTATTGTGAAGCGAATCGTTATAAAGTCTTTTGTTTATGTTGCACATTGTGTCTGACGGCATATTATTTGAACTTTTTTTTTCTTCCAACGAAAAAAAGTTTCTTGCTATTCATAAGTGTGAATCAAAGAAACTTACAAAAGACGCCTATTTTGTAGATAGAGATTACAATCAGAGTATACTGACAATACCATAGTCCAGTAAAACTACTCCATGAAGCGTACAATAATAACAGTATGGCTTACACACAAACTACAATAATTCTAGATCCGCAAAGCATAAAGGACCATTCTGAACCTGAAACAGATGATCGATACAAAAGACAGACACCACTAAAGCCTAATAAAAGATAATAGAGCCTTCTGCTCTATTCTGTGGGCCACCAAAATGAATATAAGTTATGAGCCCCTACTTCTGCCGCAAGCCCTTCTTAGATAGAGTATCTGCCCTCTGGTTAAATTGGTGAGATATATGATGGAAATCCAGCTTAGAAAATATTCCCATCATAGACTTGATATGGAGCATCTAGTGACCCAAAGTAGCAACCCTTAAAGATTTTAATCCAATAGCCCACTCAATAACCACACAAGAATCTCCATGAATCTACAGATCAGTAAGTTTGAGGTGCCGAGCAAAAAAGAAAAGACCACCTAGAGCCAATAACTCTGCTCGAGTATTACTACCCAATCCAGTGTTGAAGTTTAATTCATATTACTTCGTTGGCAAGATAAACAGTAAACCTCCAACACCACCAACACCGCACTGGGCAGCTCCATCGAAGAAGCCACATGGCCAGCCAGCATCAACCTAAGGAGAAAAAAGATGACGCACATGTACCCTCCTCTGTTGAACAGGAACCTCCAATAAAAAGTGGAGTATAACAGATCGAGCACTAGCAAATGTAAGTATGAAGTTCTCAAACATAACCAAGTTACGTAATCTCCAAATGCCCCAAAAGAAAAAAAAGTGGAAAAGAGGCGTGAGTACGCTGTCTGTTAAACCATATCGACAAGGCCGACTCCAGCGAAACATAACTCCACTGAAAATCTATCTCCCAAATGCCCGAAAAATAATACCACAATTGCCGAGTTAAGTTATAGTTCATCAATAAATGTTCCACTGTCTCCGCATCCTGGTAACATAGAGGGCACGCAGATGGTCCCATACCACCTCTGCGGTAAAAATTTTCTCCCGTTAAAATTCTATTATTCAATGACAGCCAGATGAAGCACAGGATCTTTGTGAGCGCTTTCCATTTCCATAACCGGCTGAACCACCAACTGCCAACCACCGGAGCATGTTCCTGTACGATGGCCGAGTAGCCAAAGGAGTAGTAATCTCCCCATCGGATTCATGCCAACACCATATAAGTCTGTCGGATAAATCTGTAAGTTGAATGCCACAATGTGAGATAGACTGAAAATAATGATCCCATTCCTTACCACCATTACCAATTAATCCAAGGTCACCTGCTGAAAGCCAATAGTTGGATGGAGCAGAAGTCGTCCCATTCTTTGCTTGATTCAGAAAGATAATGCCTAATTGGTGAATTTCAGCCAAAGTAGTACCTGAGAGGAACATATTACAACCAACAATAGGATCAATACCAATCCGAACTTGGTAACCAGCACCAACAGACCACGCCAGGTGCTTCAATAATAAAGGAAAAACCAATAAAAGTGCCCTCCAACAAATGGAAACCCCTGCAGAGGACTTCCTGTACGAGCAAACCCAATCAATAACTGAAGCACCCTTCAAATACTTGTCCCTCATAATCCTTCCCCCAAAACCATCATGTGTAAGGGCACACCACAGACTCTTTAGATGAAGAGCTTGAGCAGTCCAAAAGAGGTTACGAATCCCCCAACCACCCAGAGACCTAGGCAGTGCAATCCGTTCACATGCCACAAGATGTATACTTTTCTTTTCAGAATCAGCAGACTAAAGAAAGTTGTAGATAATAGACCTAATACGATGGAGAACAGTCTGAGGAACACGAGCAACAATAAGCCAGTATACCGGCAGATTGGCTAAGACTGATCGAATGAGAACCAGTCGACCTCCCAGTGAGAGTCTACGATTATACCAAGCCAAAATCTTCTTTTCAAATTTCAGAATTAACCATTGTCAGTCATTGATGGTATAAGCATTAGGTTTCAAAAAGAACCCAAGATAGGTCATACCAAGATCCAATCGATGACAATCCATGGATAAAAGACTAGCCACCTGGGTTCTAACCCCTTCATCAACACAAAGATAGTAGAGACACGATTTTGGTTTACTAATAACCATACCAGTTGCCAGGTAGACAAGATCTAAAAGTTACTTGAAGTGAAGCCATTCAGTGAACAGACCAATCCCGAAGAGAAGAACGTCGTCCACAAATAATAAATGTGTAACCGAAAGATTTTTTGAGACCTTAATTCCAATAATCTTACCTTCAGCCTTCGCCTGAGAAATTAACCTGCTAAGTGCCTCAATGTACAGCAGAAACAAGAGAGGGGACAACGGGCACCCCTGACGAAGACCACGAGAGCTCCGAAAGAAATCAGTGGGACATCCATTAATGAGAACAACCAAATTAGCCAAGGAGACACAGCCGAGAATCCACTGAATACTAGCAAAATCTAACCCAGCATTCAACAGGAGCAACCTTAAAAAAGACCAATCGACCAAGTCATAGGCCTTTACCAGATCAATTTTTAAGACAAAAGAGGGGTTGTGAGAAACATTGGCTAAGTGTAAGGTCTCTTGAGCAACTCCAATGGCATCAAATATCAATCGTTGGTTCAGAAACCCGAACTATTCTTTAGAAATGCCCCTGGACAAACCAGACTTAATGCGATTTGTAATAACCTTATAGAGAAGGTTACAAAGGGAGATCGGACGGAAATCAGTAAACCTCTTGGGTTCAGTAATCTTAGGAATAAGTGTCAGGAAAGTGGCATTGAGGTCACCTATTACCTGTCCAAATAGTCTGGATTCTTCAACCAAACAGACAATCTCCAGTCCAAAAAGATAAAAAAACTGAAGATAAAAATCAACGGACCAGCCATCGGGCACAGGACTCTTGTCCTTGGCCATCTTACGCATAATACCCTCCACCTCAACCAAAGTAACCGGAATATTCAATTGAACAATATCCTCAGATGTAAAAAAACTAGGCATAGTCTGTAATATCTTCATCTGAGCCGCCAAGTCAAGATTACAAGCCTTCTTAAAAAGAGCCCCAAAATGTACAGTAACAGCAGCCTCAATCTCAGACTGGGAAGTGACCAGCCGAACCGTGGAGTTTTCAATTTCCCAAATAGCACTGTGTTTGCGACACATCTCAGCAAAGGAGTGAAAAAGGAGGTATTTCGGTCCCCAGCTGCAATCTAGAGTGCTCGACTCTTCAAGCGCCACAAAACTACCTCTTGTACAAGAATCTCGTCCTTTTCTGCCTCCAGGCTCTTCAAAACCCGAACATCCGAGCCCACAAAAATAAGTTGATTTGGGTCCTGATAAAAAATTGCTATGAGATCATCGAGTTCAGACAGCCTCGCTTGCTGTGATTTTATGTGACCGTTGGCCCACAGGATGACAGCCTATTTCAAAGTGCACAGGAACCTAGGTAAAGTGCGCATAGAATGTCCTGACCGGACATTGTAGGAAGAAGACCATAGATCACGAACCAATGACTCAAAGGAAACATCAAACGACCAGGGCGAGCAAAATTTGAAAGGAAACCGAAAAATCCGATCACTATTACCCACCTTCAGAAGAATGGGAAGGTGATCAGAAATACAAGCCAGCACAATAGAGGAGGAGCACCTCGTAACAACATCAAGAAGACTCTCACAGACGAGGAATCGGTCCAATATTTTAGAGATATGTGCATCCCCCTTTCGACCATTCCCCCAGGTAGGCGAAATAGGTTTTGGAGCCACATCCACTAAGCCAAAATGAGTGAACAGTGAAAGAAACCACAATTGTAGAGGATCTGATCGAGCCGTAACACCCCCGCTCTCTCCAGTTTGAAGGGTAAGGTTCAGATCCCCTGCTATAATCAGAGAATTAAAATCAAGAAGGCCCACCGTGGCCAACTTAGACCAAAACTGCTGACAACCCGCATAAGGCCCATAATAGTTAAGGATTTGGAGATCCATATCGAGTTCACGTGAGCGGCCCCGTAAAAGGATACCTCCACAAGTAACAGTATGGAGGAGATAGAGCATTCTGAATCTCGAAAACCAAGGAATTACACATTTTCAAGTACTTTTTGTTCTATGCAAAATGCAATGGACAGTGTTGTCTCACTGATCACCAATTCAGAAACCATTTTAGGAATGTTGAGAAGGCCTGGGGTTATATATGTTAAAATTTGTGACAACTAATTAATAATAATTAACAAAGATGGTTTCTCTTAGTTGGTTGGTTGGAAGTTTCTCTAACCGGTGGCAATTCTCCTACTATGTAACTTCTTGCACAAATGTATTTATATGTAATTTTTGAGAGAAGTACATATAAGAGAAATGTTTGGATGAGAGAATGCATGATTGTAATCTCCATTATTGCAATAAGACATCAATACTTTGCCGGGTGGATGTTTCTCCAAATTGGGGTTTTACCACGTTAATCTCTTGTGTAATTTTCTGTGTTCTATTTGTCCATTATTCTATCTATTAGTTTTTTAAATTCAGACTCAGAATACCAACAAGTGGTATTAGAGTCGATGGTGAAGCTGGAGCTGGAGAGAGTTGTCATCGTTTTTTTTGAAGGTAGAACCGGAGAGAACCGATGAGCTCGTCGTAGAGCGTTGTGTACGTTCGTAGAGCGTGTCATTGTTTTCGAAGGTGGAGAGTCCCATGGAGGAGCCCGTTGCCACGCTGTGTAAAAGTCCGAGGCATGAAGAGTAGAGTGAAGGTCGGATGCCCGCGTGAAGCAGAGCCAGCCTTGTGAAGGAAGGAAAGACTGGTTGCATGAAGCAGAGCCAACCTCCGTGAAGTAAGGAAAGACTGGCCGCGTGAAGTAGAGCAATCCATCCTTTGTCTGTGCGTTAAGCCCGCATGAAGCAGAGCCAACCACTGTCGAGTTATATAGTCGTGCGCTGTGTATTCCGTGGTGTAGGATCCCGTGGAGCCTGTGGAGGAGCCCGTCGAGTTGGTGGAGAGCTGCGTAGAGTGTTGTGTATTCCGTGGAGAGTCGAGAGGTAGAGCCCTGTTTGTGCATCCTGTAGCTGATCCGTTGAGAGTTGAGTTTGTGAAGGAAAAGACCTGAATGGGTTGCTGACCCTGTGTGCGCCAGAGATTTCCAAATAGCCAGAGTTGCAGCCTGTAGATTGTGAAGGTAGAGCCTGCATCTTTGTGGGTGTTTCCAGCAGGAGGTACTTGTTGGCTTATTAATTTTTCTTGAAAAAGATTCTGGAGTGTTTTTCCTTTGAAGTTTGTGTTAAAAATTTGATGGAAAAAATATCTAATTCTAAATTCGAAATAGAGAAGTTTAATGGCAAAAATAACTTTGAATTGTGGAAACTTAAGATGCGAGATCTTTTAGTTCAGCAAGGGTTGCAAAGGCCTTAGATGACAAGAAAAAGAAACCTGTAACTATGACAGATGATGAATGGGAGGAACTAGATGCCAAAGCACTTAGCACAATTTGGTTATGTCTTGCAGATGATGTCTTGTTTAATATCGTTGGAGAAAAGTTAGCAACAAGTTTATGAAGCAAGTTGGAAAGCCTGTATATGATGAAGTCTTTGACAAACAAAATTTACTTGAAGAGACAACTATACGATATGAAAATGAAATAAGGTACGAAGATTGCAGATCATTTGAATGTATTTAATACTCTTATTTTTCAGTTGAGTAGTATGGATGTTAAGATTGATGATGAAGATAAGGCAATAAATCTTTTAGTTACTTTACCTGAATCTTGGGGTCACATAGTATCTTCCATTAGTCTTAGTACAACTGATACTTTGGAATTTGACAATGTGGTTCGAGCTTTGTTGTCTGGGGAGTTAAGAAATAAAGCTAGTATTGAGTCCTTTACACCAAAATCTTTGTTTGTTAGAGGTCGATCCAAAGAAAGAGGAGAAAAATCAAGAGGTTCTTCCAGGTCTAAATCAAAGGAAAAAAAAAGCAAACTCAAATGTTGGTATTGCAACAAGAATGGTCCTCTCAAGAAGGACTGTTGGAAAAGACAAGAATCCAAAAAGGAAGACTCCAAATCTGAGGCAAATTGTCACAACCCCAAAACTACTCAATTTAAAAAAAAATTATATGTTACATATTGATGACATTGTTTCTTGTGTAGCAGGTGTGAAATACAAAGAGGATGTTGTGTGACTCCGCATCGTCTATTTATAAGGTATAACTTGTATTTTTGTAATCACATCTATCTTTTATTTTCTACATTCTATTTGTGGAACATAAGACAGCCTTCGCTTTGCGATGTGTTGTTATTTCATTTATATCTGTCTTCAACTAATGGCGTAATTTAGATTATTATTATATATATTTATGTTGCCATAACGTCGACTGGGCCTAATGGCCATCCATGACTCATTTGAACTAGTTTGCTTCCATTAAAATTTGTTATAGTGTTTAAATAAACTTACTATGCTCATCGAGCTTCGTGCAGGTTCATGCCAAGGTATTCATACTTATTGATAGATCATTTATTAAACTCATGGTTATAATCAACAACGCATACCAATGTTCTTATTTAGATCTTGTATAAGATGATAGTCAGTATGCCCAACTTGTGCTCGAATAGCAATTTGGGACCATGTACCATGACTCGATTTCCTTAAGGTTATGTAAATCATATTCGTGGATTTACAAACCAATGCACCCATGCAATAAAAACTATATGCAATACTAATGCATTTAACTACTCTATATGACTATGTCGAAACATAGTGCTTGATATAATCATTGTGAAATCTACACAATTATGTGCACTTCATATCTAGCTCTATGCTTATAGTGGAAACATTATATTCCATAATGAAATGTCGTAACTTGACTTTATACATTTGTAATGTATGTTATAACTTTGAGCTAGGATCATAGTGTCAGTATGATCCTATGCCAGCTTTAATATATTAATGGTTCGTAATATACCTGGCATCTAACTTGATCCACGAAAGCATATGATCGCTGGTTTGTCGTGGAGTTGAATTTAAACGTTATGTTTATACTCCTACGGATTTGAATCCCTGAGCTTGCATACGTGGAAATCGTAATGCTGTATGTTAGCTCAATGTTATGATTTCGTATTAAATTGATGTACATGTAAACTCATTATGATCTTTGAGTTGATTCGATGTATTATTTCGTATTAATGGCATATCCGTGTTGTGATCTCTGCATTAATTTAATATATCATTTCAGATTTATGATTTATGATCTCTGTGTTAATTCAACGTATTTCTTGGTTAGTGCAGGTCATCGATGAGTGCCAACATGGACCGGGTTTGGTGAAACCATGTGATGGATTAGACGCAAGACGATGTACCGTTTGGCCATCCTCGCGTGGCATACTTTGGGTCGTTGATCGATGATCCTTGGGATCGTAACCGATGTTTCCCAGGGTTTTGTTATGCAAAGGTTTACACCTTTACCATTTGTTTACCGAGGATTGCAGCGTTATGCTGCTACGTTTGAGCTTTGGCTCTGTGAAGAAAATATTCACGCTTATGAAGTTTGTAAAGATGTAATACTGTGTAAATAAAATGTTTACATTTGGTTAGTAACAAGGACCGCTTCTATGACCTCCCTTTGGAGTGTTCGTAGAGCTTCCCTGAGGGTTTCATCCCTCTTCGGTCGGGTTAAACAATGTAGATAGCCTTGACTCTGTAAAAGTTTGCTAGTGGGTGATGCTTGGTAGCAAGGTCTTCAATGATGCACTGTGTGCAAAAACCTTGGCATCATGGTAAACAAATATTCGACCCTTCTTACTACGATTTGGTAAAATGTTTGGGCAACCGTTGTCTGTTTTTGTATTATAATATATACAATTTTTTTATGACGCACTTGTTAATTAATGTGCAGGGTTTCGTTGTGCTGGACGGACATCAATGTAGCATGTTGAACCGCACTGCTCTGTGGCTTGGCATTTGTAGCCGTCTACTAGATTCACAAGGTAAAATCTTGTTAATCCTTTACAGCTTTACTGTTTTTGAACTTAATACACAAAGTTCTTCTCAGTTATTGTTACTGTATTTAAAATACTTTAATATTATATCTAACTTGTGTAAACTGGTTGGCTTGCAGGTTGGCCACGGGATATACCGACGAGTTGGCTACCATAACCCTGGTAAGCCATCCTTATGGCATTTCTTTTTAAATTTTTTCAGTTATTAAGTTATTAAATCTCAACCCTAACTAACTTGTATTCAAAACGTGTCCACAGGTGGTCGTGAGATCTCCAGGTAACGTTTGTGGACAATGAATGCAATGTCGGCTTCGTGCTCACACCTAGCTTTTAAGCTAGTAGCAAATGCTGTAATGGGTACATTATCATCGTTTCTGTATTATGAAATTTTACATTAAGCTATGACAGCCCTGCATTTTCGTCATTTAATGGTTTACTTGATATGTAAAGAGCTTGTAGGCATACATACTCTGTTTATGAATCGTTTATTAAAAGCCTATCGACTCTCTTCATGAGTTCGTTGCATTCGATTAACTTCTTATTTGCACAAGATATTATTCATTTAAAACCCTAGATTGATTATGGCTCTATTTGGATACTTGTAAATAAAATCGTGAAGCCTTACGGCTCTGTTTATCCAAGTTTGTTTGTTTACAGAAATTTACTTGTCAATTTATTTCGTTGTGGCCTCACGGGTTAGTTAAGTCCGCTATAATATTTTTATTTAACCTATTAATGTAGGTTCGAGCCTCGCGGCTCTTCCTTGTATGCTCAGTGTTGATGCGTTTTTAAGCCTTGTGGCTCTGTGATAACATTAGGTTATCTCTTAGTGTTTTAACTTCTAACTAAAATCGAAATGGTTATTGTTTAAAGCTTTAATGCTATGGTTTCGCATGGCATTTCAACTCTGTTGTATTCATCAAAATATTAACGAGCGTCGTGGCTCTGTAATATTATTAGCTTGATTAAAATACTCATGTATGAAAACTCGTGTTTACTTAGTAATGTTTTGAATACGATTGCTTGTGAACTTATACGGAAATCGTACTTAGTGGTTAAGTGTAATAAAATTGTTGGACTTCTTTATATTAATATCTATGTAAGATATTATAATTGTTTATATAATGGCTTTGTATTATGTGCTTATTTTACAGTTAGATGATACTATATTAATGGAATTTGTAACTCTGATAACCGAAATACAATGATATTTTTATAAATACAAATGCTAGGTTTATAAATTTGTCTACTGAATAACAATCATTAATAATAATATTTAACAACAGTTTAAAATGGCTTTGTCCTAGAATAACCAGAGATAAGTAATGCAGTTATTATGGACAATAAATATAGTAAGCATAATAGAAACCTTAAATAAAATACTTCTCAGAAATAAATCACTAGCAGACATCTAAACCAATAAATTACAGTTCATCGTTTGTAAATATCCTACACAGTAAATAGTAATAGATAATAAGAAAATGTATAGAATACTACTGAAACAATAATAGAACTTGATTGAAAGAATAGATCGAATCCAATCTGAAGCTCGTCGTTCCTCCCAACCAATCTTCCAGAACAACCAAGTTTACTTGTTTTGAAACCCCCGATCCTGTTTGCCGGACCACAAGGACAAAGATAGTTGAAGCAACCCAGAACTATCACTCAGTTCTCATTCTCATCTCAACAAAATAATTTCCCTCTTCCATCCAAGCCTCCTGTTTGTCTGATGGGAATTGCTTAATAAAGCATTACCTAGGACTTAGGTCTATCATGAGCCTCCTGCTCTAGAACCTCCATATGGAGTTCTGACCTTAAAAATATGGATGATTCCTCCTGCACATGTTGAGGTATTAATTAGTGGTTTTCACCACTATGGGCAATCTTCCCAACACATGTCGTTCCTCCTTGTGGGCCATAAAACACTCTTTCAACAACTACTTCAGATTGGATTCTCCTGTTTTATTTATTAAATAATAAAATAATACAATATCCTCAAACAAGTGTCTTTGACCACACTTGGTCAAATAATTGTTCAACAATAAATAAAAACATTATTACAAAGTATTTAAACTTTAACTAAGGTTCTAGGGGTATTACACAAATTCAATTGAAATTGATTCAGGTACGATTGACGAGGTTTGTCCATTTGTATTGTTTCTGAATACAATGAAGAATGGTTGTTAGATTATGGTGCTTCGCACCATGTCTGTCCTCATAAAGAATGGTTTACTTCTTATCAAACAATTAATGATGGTGTAGTTCTTTTGGGAAACAATTATTCATGTAAAACTGTTGGGGTTGGAAGTATTAAAATTAAAATGTTTGATGGAGTTATAAGAACACTAGCAGATGTTAGACATGTGCTTGAATTAAAGAAAACTTAATCTCTTTGGGAGTGTTGGATTCTTGTGGTCATAAGTTTGCAGGTTTAAGTGGGGTACTAAAAGTATCTAAGGGTGTTTTAGTGGTCACGAAGGCATTGAAAATAGGAAACCTTTACAAACTAGTTGGAATAACTCAAGTTAATGAAACAACATTGGTATCTGAAGAGGCATCAAAATCCACTCGATTATGGCATCGACGACTTGGTCATATGAGTGAGAGAGGACTACAGGTATTAATGAATCGTAAATTACTTCCAAATCTGAAATCTTTGGATTTGATGTTTTGTAGACATTGTATATTTGGGAAACAGTGTAGACAAAAATTCAAAGTAGGGATTCGTGTTAGTAAAGGTGTTCTTGACTACATTCATTCTGATGTATGGGGTCCATCTCCTACTATTTCCTATGGAGCAGCATATTGTGTGTTGTTTGTGGATGATTTTTCAAGAAACGTTTGGGTCTATGTTTTAAAAAGAAAGGCTGATGTGTTTGATACTTTCAAACGTTTTAAAATTATGGTTGAAAAAAGAACTGGCAGGACAATCAAATGCTTAAGAATAGATAACGGAGGTGAGATTACTTCTTTAGAATTTGAAAATTATTGCAAAGAAGAAGGGATCGTAAGACATAAAACAAATGTATACACTCCTCGGCAAAATGGTGTTGCAGAACGCATGAATGGATTCTCTTCTAGAGAGAGCAAGGAGCAAGCTCAACGATGCTAATTTGGGTCAAGAGTTGTGGGCATAAGCAATTTCCACTGCTTGTTATTTAATAAATCAGTCACCGTCAATTGCAATAAATTGTAAAATTCCAGAAGAGGTATGGACTAGTCAGCCTTGTAGTTATTCGAATTTGAAATTTTTTGGTTGTGAAGCTTATGCACTTACTCCTAAAAATCAGTGTTCTAAGTTAGACCCCTGATCAAAGAAATGCATCTTTGTTGGTTATGATGATGCAACAAAAGGATATAGCTTGTAGGATCCTACTGCTCGAAAAATTGTCACTAGCAGAGATGTAATTTTTTATGAGTCTTCTCTTATTAAATCAGGAAATGTAAAAGTTGATGTGGAACAAGAACACATATCGTCAAAACAACTAGTTCAGTTGAAGTCCCCATCTTCTCATGACTCAAAGAAACAAGAAGACTTTCTAGTGATAAATAAATCATAGAAGATGAAGAAATTCAGGAAATTGTGGAAACTCCACAACCTACACCAAGAAGATCTACGAGGGAGAGAAATCCTCCTAAAAGATATACCGATTTTGTTTCGTCTGCTACTTTATTTACTGATGATGGAGAACCTTCTTGTTTTCAGGAAACCATTGATTGTGTTGACAATGCTAAATGGAAGATAGCAATGAAAGAAGAAATGGATTATTTGGATAAGAACAAGACATGGAACTTGGTTGAACTCCCTGAAGATAGAAAAGTTGTTGGATGTAAGTGGGTCTTCAAGTTGAAGAAAGGTGTTGATGGTAAGATTGAAAGATACAAAGCCAGATTGGTTGCGAAAGGGTACTCTCAAATGAAAGGTATTGATTATCATGAGATTTTTTCATGAGTTGTCAAGCTTGTATCTATTCGTATTATGTTAGCACTAGTGGCAGTGCTTGATTTGGAGTTAGAGCAACTAGATGTTAAAACATTTTTACATGGAGATTTAGATGAGGAGATTTTTATGGAACAACCAGAGGGTTTTGTGCAAAAAATTAGTCTGCAAGCTCAAAAAATCATTGTATGGCCTGAAACAGTCACCCAAGAAATGGTACAAGAAATTTGATTCTTTCATGGTGAGTGAAGGTTATACTAGAAGTGAGTATGATCATTGTTTGTACTTCAAAAGGTTGAATGGCATATTCATTATCTTAGTATTGTATGTTGATAATATGCTTATTGTGAGTAAAAGCATGGACGAGATTGACAGGTTGAAGGATTAGATGGCTAGGGCATTCAATATGAAGGATCTTGGAGTTGCAAAAGAAAATTGGGTATTGAAATACACAGAAACAGAAGAAATGGTAAGCTTAGTTTTTCACAGGAGAAGTATGTTGAGAAAATACTTGTAAGATTCGGAATGAATATGGTAAAACCTGTGAATGTTCCTTTGGCTTCCCATTTTAAGCTTTCTTCAGGTTTATGTCCTAGTAGTGATGAAGAAAAGGATTATATGTCTCATATTCCATATGCCAATGCAGTAGGATGTTTAATGTATGCGATGGTGTGTACTAAACCTGATATTTCACATGCGGTAGGTGTTGTCAGTAAATACATGGCAAATCCGGGAAAAGAACATTGGAACGAAGTGAAATGGGTGCTTCGGTATCTAAGAGGCACAAGTGACTATTGTATCACCTTTAATAATAATAGTGATTCTGTATGCGGTTTTGTTGATTCAAATTTTGCAGGTGATTTGGACAAGAGAAGGTCTACTTCAGGTTATGTTTTTACTCTTGCACGTAGAGCTATAAGTTGGATGTCAAAGCTTCAGGAAACAGTTGATTTATCCACTACAGAGGCTGAATACGTTGATGCCTCACATGCTTTCAAAGAGGCAATTTGGCTGAAAGGTCTACTTGGAGAAATTGGAAGGTTGCAAAACAGTGTGTCTATTTTCTGTGATAGCCAAAGTGCAATACATTTGGCTACAAATCCTGTTTACCATAGTAAGACTACAAATATTGATGTAAAGTATCATTTTGTAAGACAAGCTATTGGTGAAGGTGGAGTAGATCTGAAAAATGTTCATACTCAAGAAAATTGTGTAGATATGTTTACAAAATCGGTGTTATTAGAGAAGCTACGATGGTGTGTGGATTCTCTTGGCTTAAAAAAGAGGTGATGAATAGTCTTCCGCAAAGTATTAGATAATTTATTGTCAAGGTGGAGATTGTTAAAATTTGTGACAACTAATTAACAAAGATGGTTTCTCGTAGTTGGTTGGTTGGAAGTTTCTCTTGCCGGTGGCAATTCTCCTGCAATGTAACTTCTTGCACAAATGTATTTATATGTAATTTTTTAGAGGAGTACGTATGAGAGAAATGTTTGGATGAGAGAATGCCTGATTGTAATCTACATTATTGCAATAAGACAGCGATACTTTGCCGAGTGAATGTTTCCCAAATTGGGGTTTTACCATGTAAGACAACAATTGTCACGTCCCCATCTAGACCCTATCACTTTAACATTTTAAATGATGTAATATTGTTATGAAATTGTGGTGAGGAGCTCAAGGCCAAGGCCCCGCCATCGATTTATTGATGCATATGGTTTGCGTGCTAGCCAGGCACATTGGAACTTCAATATCATGTAATATGCATTTTAATAAAAATACCCACAACTAGCTATGCAATGCAACAAAGAGATGGGGGCATGATTTCACAAGGAATTGGAAGGGAAAACATTCAAACCCTTGAGCCAATCAGGTCAAGCCAAGTGTCAATAAGAGAACCCATCAAACCCTCAACTACCCATGTTGACTTTTGTACCCAACCATTGATTTCTCCCAAGAGTTGGGTGAAATAGTTAATGCCTTGGGAATGGAGAGGTATGGCTGTCCAAATTCGGGTATAGGCAAGCCACCCTTCATGGAAAATCATTTTTGTCTTCTTGGGCAAGAAAAAGAGCCATGAATGGCTCCCCAAGCCATTACCCATAAACCAGTTCCTCTCCCTCACGAGTTGGGAGCTACCTGGACGTTTTTCCAGCCATGTTTTTATGGTTTTCCTTGATCCTCAGCTGGGAGAGGGGCGTTTCTATGTTGTATACCAGTGGGGAAGAAGGGGAAATCGAATGGGGATTCAATGGAGACCGTTTTGGGCTGTTGAAGGCTGAGATATTTGGGGAGGAAATCGTTTTTCCTCCCTGTGGTTGTTTGTTCCATCCCAAATCCGTTTTTGGTTGGGAACATTTTTGGGAAAATCCATGGCCATCTTATTCGTAAATCCCATTGTTTAAAATGTGTATCTATGCCCAATGTTGTGCTTGCTATGTGAGAAAAGAGTATGTTGGGGTATGGGTTATGGGTATCCATTGCTTTGGCTTGAGCTTGAGAATAAGCATCCATGGTTCAAATGTAGCCTGATAAACCCAGCTGTGGACTGGCTTGGCTGAGATGAAATGAGTAATTGGCAGTGAACAAGCTGGAATGTTCCCTTTCCTTGTGAGAATCATGCCCAGCTTGGGGGTGGCCTTCGGACGGACTCAGTCTAAGTTGTCGAAGAGCCTATGGTTGGGTGGAATGTTGCAGTGACATAGCTAGTTGCTTGGGGCAGTTGCAAAATGAAGATAAGTGTTTTTATGTCTATATATTTACTTCTGCATTGTTTTAATTAATTGCTGACTAATATTGATATATTGAGTGCATATGAAAATATGTGTGTGGATGAATTTATTTCTGCTGTGCATATTTGTTTGATTTACATCTGCACATTTTTGTTTTTAATTATATGAATCTAATGAATGGGCTGAGATCATGTGAAAGCCCTGAATTTGGCATCATGTTCCCTGCCTTGCATTGGATGAATGGGTGGGTACGTGACAGCAATACTTTGCCGGGTGGATGTTTCCCAAATTAGGGTTTTACCATGTTAATCTCTTGTGTAATTTTATGTGTTCTATTTGTCCATTATTCTGTCTATTAGTTTTTTAAATTCAGACTCAGAATACCAACAACATATGACACAGTGCATTCTGCTCCATGTAGAGCACACAGGTGGTAGAAAAATTATAAACATGGGTCGCATTCGTGTGCTCGAAAATTGAGTTTCAATGCTTCAAACTAGAGCTGAAACAGGTTTTCTCAAGTCTGGGCATCAGGATCATTTGTTTCAGTTTTCAGAAGCCAGAATCACAGTGAGAGAACAATACAATTATAGTTTTAACAGTGGCACTTTGCCCACGAATTCGCACTGTAAAATTCTCCGAATCCACTGGATTATTTGAGAAATCATCAGGAGAAAGTGTAAGTTTGCCTGAGACTACCCTATGCCTGAATTTTTCATGGCCTGAAATCAGCCACAACTCCTGCTGCGATCCAATAAAATTTACAGACAGTCTTCTCTACCCACACGCTGCATAGTACATGGTTTTGCATGCTTCCAGGCTGAATCGCATGCTCTTGGCAAGAGGAAGGCCCTGTGCAACAGTTGCTAAGTTCCATCGTCAATTATCAATTTCAGGGAATATCGCTGAAGGAAGTATGAAAAAAGAAAACACAGAGGCCGCGAACGACCCACAATCACCCCAACCCAAATCCGACGGTGCTCATTGATTTGACATTGTGAATAAGGGAGGAGTCAAGAACAGCTGTGCTGCTCCAAGAGTTCAGGTTTCGTCACGATGTTTTTGGGTGGCACTATGGTGAGTTGTAAAGGCATTGCTAACGGTGTAACCCATTGGCGAGGGCTGCTTTGTATCACAATGCTGTGGGCGGCCTGCTTTGAATAATCATGTGCCTTATATGTAACACTTGTATTAACGCGCCTTCCACCCTTCAACATTCATAAGATGGGCACCATTTTGAGTATTGAAATTATTGCATTTCTTTTATGTTAGGGATCTCAACAAATTACGCCATTCGACCTCCAATATGCGCCATCATAATGTGACGATTAAAAGATGTCTAAGCACTTGATTAAGTGGATTTAACACTAATTTAAAAGTCCATTTGAGTTTTTGAAAAGGCAAAAAAAGGTCACGAGTCCCATTCTTGCTCATTTCAAAGTAGATGTTACAACTATGCCTTTGAGATCAAAGGGTGACCAAATTAACTCCAAATAAGCTCATTTTTTTTCTCAATCTACTTATTTTTCATTTGGAATGCAACTTTTAGATTGGAATTTGCTTGATTTGGAGATAAAGTGTGTGGGTAATGAATCAAGCTTGCGACACATTGTAAAGAAAGCCAATTACAACTAAAATAGAAAAATACAACACCAAATTAGCCTATAATTTTTTTGGGAAGCTATTAAGCCTCTATTCTAATTAAAATTGACAAAAGCACAAAGTACTTTCATTGGTGAAGGAAAAAAAGATTCTAACCTAAGTTTGGGGGTTGAATTTCTCTCCCAACCATGTATAATAGAGATATTTTTCTCATTACAAACAATTAGAGGTTCAAATTTGAGCTCAAAAATATATATGTGTGTGTGTGTGTTGTGACCATAACATCCGGGTACAATAATTACATAAGTGCATCATCTATTTGTTTGTGTTGTGTATAAACCAATGTTACCACAACCATATCGGTTTAGGCAAAACCGACCGGTTAGACCGGTTCCGGTGCCTTTCCGGTCTGAACCGGAAACCTGAACCGTTTTGGTCTGGTTTTGGCCTAAACCGGCCGGTTCACCCATCAAACCGGTCAAAACCGGATTTATCTGCTCGGAACCGGTTTTGCAGTGAAAACCGGTCGGTCCGTACAGCAGTGCGTATGGCTGACCAGAAATTGATTTTTTTTTATTTAAAAAAAAAGAAGGAAAGTAGGTGGGGGAGGATGAACCTAGACTACCCTAAACACTCCCCCTGAGCTATAAAAAGACACCCACCCCCTCTCTTTCACTCACACTATTTATTGGAGTCTTTCCAAGGTTTCCAATATTCCATTTCTGAGTTTGTGCTTGGGGTCTTTGTCCTTCGATTGTTTGAACGTTGATTGCTGAGGGTCTTCTAGTTGGATGATAGGCTGATTTGAAGAGAGGATTGAAGGAGTTTTTTCCAGAGTGAGTGGGCTTATTTGTGTTGGAGACAATTGCAGCTGATTTGGAGTCCACTCAAGGCTGAATTTCTTCAGTAAATTTGGAGGCGTCTCACTCTCTTCAAGGTATGTAAAATCAACCATGTATTCCTTTAGTTATGTAGTGACTAGTCTCCAAAAATTTGAAATCATTTTTTTTCATAGGATTTAAATTTTAAAAAAGTAGGGTTTTGCTTTTTATTTGCAGATTTTTATTGCTTTCCATGGCTCCCAAAGATAGAAAGGATCCTGCATGGGTACATTGTCAATTAGTTGAGGGGAAAATGGGGTGTAACTATTGTCAGAAGGAGGTTGGTGGGGGAGGTATACATAGGCTGAAACAACATTTAGCGGGTGCAAGGGGGAATGTAAGACCATGCCCAAAATTGTCTGATGACCTGATAGCTGAGATGCTTGGACATATTGAATCCTACCAAGCTGAAAAAGTTAGAAAAGGGAGGATCCAAAAAGAGATAGGGAGAAGTTGTAGTTCTGATTTTTCTGAGAGAAACCCTAGTTTTGAATAATCCTCTAGTTTTCCAAATCCTACCCATGATACTTATACCATACCTTTGGAAGAAAATGTTGTTGGTGGTGGTGTTGGTAGCAGTACATCCCAATTTAAAAGGCCCCGTGGCAACCTTGAGTCTTTCTTTCAGCCTCGAACTACTTGGTGCTCAGCCCACCATTGATGCCAAATGGAAGAAGGTGGAAAAGGAGGCTGCTTGGGAATGCATTGCTAGATGGTGGTATGATGCAGACATACCTTTCAATGCTACAAGATCTGTTTATTATCAACCTATGCTGGATGCTGTAGCTTCATGTGGTCCAGGCTTCAAGGGCCCCGGTTATGAGGATATTAGGGGGCCACTTTTAAAAAATGAAGTGGAAAGAGTACAAGAATACCTATTAGAGTTCAAAAACTCATGGAGTAAAACAGGGTGCACAATCATGTCCGATAGATGGACTGATACAAGGGGTCGCACCATTGTGAACTTCCTTGTTGCTTTCCCAAAAGGAACTATATTCCTTAGATCAATGGATGCATCTGATCAAGTTAAGGATGCACATTTACTATTTCGTCTTTTGGATGACATAGTTCTGGAGGTGGGGGTGGAAAATGTAGTACAGATTATCGCAGATAATGCCTCCAATTATGTTGCAGCCGGAAGGATGTTGGAGGAGAAACATCCCACCATTTGGTGGACTCCATGTGCAACCCATTGTTTGGACCTCATGCTTGAGGATATTGGGAAAATGGAGTGGGTGAAAAAGTGTGTGGAACAAGCAAAATCCATAACAAGATACATTTACAACCACACATGGGTTTTGACCCTTATGAGAAAATGCACTGGTGGAAAGGAGCTTGTCAGGCCAGCTATCACAATATTTGCAACAAACTTTCTTACATTGCAGTCCTTGATTGAGCAAAAGGCCAACTTGAGGAAGATGTTCTCCTGTGATGAGTGGAATGCTTCTCAATATAGCAAGAAGGCTGAAGGAAAAGACATTGTTGACAAAGTCTATGAGAAAGGATTCTGGAAAAAGGTAGAGGAGATTGTACTTTTTAGTAAACCTCTTTTGAAAGTTCTGAGAATGGTGGATGGTGATAAAGCAGCGATGGGGTTTATTTATGAGGCCATGGATCAGGACAAGGAGGCAATAAAGGAAGCATATGATGGCAAAAGACAAAAGTATATTCCTTTGTGGAAAATAATTGATGATCGCTGGAACAGACAACTCCATCGGCCTTTACATGCTGTAGGCTATTACTTGAATCCAAGGTAACTACTTTCAAAGTTTTTAAGTTATTTTATTAAATTTTAATTGCAAAATTTTATCATCTTCTTAAGAATTAAATTGATCATTTGCTTTGTCTTGACTCTTGTAAAGGTACCATTACACAAAATATTTTGAAGCAGATGGGGAGGTAAAGAAAGGATTGTACAAATGCATTGAGCGCATGGTATCTGATCCCGCTAAACAAGATGAGATCCACAACAAGCTCTTGCATTTCAATGAGAGTCTTGGTATCTTTGGCATGGCTACGGCTATACGGACTAGATCTAAAGATCCTCCAGGTAATAATAGAATTTAGAAAGTCTTTAAAGTTTAGAATATGAGTAAAATAATTCTTTTGCTAATTTTTTTGTCTTTACAATGTACATGCAACATATTGGTGGCAACAATTTGGTAGCCAGTGCCCTGATTTGCAGAAGTTTGCAGTTCGAATACTGAGCCAAACATGTAGTGCTTCTGGTTGTGAACGCAATTGGAGTGTTTTTTACCGTATTCACACCAAGAAGCGTAACCGTTTAGAGCAAAAACGGTTAAATGATATGGTATTTGTTTAGTACAACCTTCGGTTGAGGCGCAACCAATTGCAGAATAGGACCCCTGAATCGTCTTCCATATTCCTGGATGATAGTGATGCCTCAGCAGATTGGTTGTGGAGACGCAACCACCAGCATTTGACACTGAGAATGAAGACCTTTCATGGATGGATTTGGACCCACTTCCACAACAGCATGATGTGGAAGGTGATGTTGGACAGGTGCCTTCTAGACCAGGGGAGTCAAGTTAAGTGGCCCAAGCCCAGACTCTGCAGATTGAGGATGAGGATGTAGATGATGGCTCAGAGTATGAGTCGGAGACCTCTGAGCTTGAGGATTTAGATGATTAGATTGTTTAGTCTTTGACTCTAGTCTTTTTTATAGGCCATTTAGAGCCTTTTTTGATGATCGATTTTGATTTAGACATGTATTGCACTCAGTGCTAACTGCTATTTTGGTTCTATGCACTCTTATTTTCTATATAAATGAGATACTTTTCATATTTTGTGTATAATGGTTTGAATGCACATGGATGCACATGAATATATTTATAATTTTTCAAAGTTTGAATATTTTATGTATTTTTGGTAATCCGGTTTTATGATCCGTTTTTTTTTTTTTTTTTTTTTGGTCCAGTTTCGGTTCACAGGGTCGGCCGGTTCGACCACCGGTTCGGTTTTTGTAACATTGGTACAAACCATCCATCTTAGGTACTATGCTTTATGTACATGAGTCGTTTTGTTTAGAAGCTCATGATTTTGTGATAGTGTAATAGTTGTGAAAGGGCCACTTTAGTATACTAAGTGCCCAATGCCCTTTTTAATGAGTTAAGTCTTTAGTTAGGGTTTTATTAGTCTTTGCACATTTCTATAGCTCTAACTAACTACTGCAATTTGTTTCACCCTTGGGTGCATTGGTTTGTCACAATCATTGTGTGCTTGTACTATGATATCCACAAGGTCCCTGTAATGAGGTCATACTTATCTTCTTGCTTAAGTGTCCCATTCCACCCAAGAAGTCTAGTCCTGGTCAACACCATTGTGACATGTTGGTGTTTCTCTAGTTTGCAGCATCGAGCAAACATTGTCCTAGATTGGTCATGCTGATTTGATTAAGAGGGAATGATACATTCACGCTCAAATCATAATTCATATGGCTAGAGGTGAATGGCCCAGGTAGGGACAGTCCTTCTCCCATTAGCCTGAGTCATATGGCTTGGGGAGATTGGCCCCAAGGTGCTCTCACATTGTTTGCTCCAGGACGGTGTGATCTATTCTATATTAGAGCAACTTTGACTTGTTTATTTGATAGGGGATTTCATCCCCTTCTAGAATATATAAGTCTAGTCTAATGTTGAACTGACATAGACTCTAAGAACTATATGGGACTTCTTAGTGGTTCTATTCAACATTAGAGCCTTATGTGAATAGAAGTGCATGTGAGGAGAAGAATGACATCAACAAGGCTCATGGACAACTTTTCTAGTAAAGAAGAAATAACCAAGAAGACAAGAAAAAGGAAAATGAACCATTGAAGAAGCCCTAGAAAGCATTAAAGAAGCCCCAGGAAAGATTGAATACAAAAAGAACAAGTCGGCTCCAACAAAAGTACAAGTCGGCCCCACAAAGAGAATTAAAGGCAACTTGAAGTGTATAAATAAGCAGTTAACACTTCATTTTCATCATCACATCACAACTTATCTTCTCAGGTAATGTGCACGTCCAAGAAGGCCTAACAAAGGTACAAGGAGCAAATTTCTTGGGTTATTATCATCTCTAGAGGTTCACTATCTCAATCTAGGGTTTCCTCATGAAGGGTGAAATTATTTATGGATAGGGTTTCTTCATAAGAGGTGATGTACTTGGTACTTGTAATATTGGATTGATTTCTTTTGAGAAAAGTTGGCTAGGTTTTCTCCCAAGTTTGGGTTTCCCAGGCTAAATTTTTTGTGTCTACTTTGCATGGCTATTCTGTGATTCTCTTTTGTTTCTGCTGCAATTTAACGTTGAAGTTTTTAGTGTGTAATTATTTAATGATAACAGTGGGATGAAATCACTATTTGAAAATCATTAGGAAGTAATTATCAGATCTGAAAATTGGTTTTCTACTGCTATAAGAAAAATTCAACATGATATCAGAGTAGTGTTAACTGCATAGTCTCAAACCTAAACTTTTTCTGAAGGTCATTGAGCATTTATTGGAGTTGTTGGGGCTAAATTTGCTATAAGACAACTCGCCTTTCCCTAGCACATCTATTGGTGCTCTGAGATTAACATTTGATCAAGGTTGAAATTTTAGGGTTTCAAGCTTGGACCCTTTTTGGTTGAACGTTGGGTTCAAGATGGTGACCAGTCTCAGAGTAGAAGACAGATTGGATGGTGCTACAAAATTTAGATCTTGGAAGACCAGGATACTCTTCATCTTGGATGAAAACGAGATTCGGGATTATGTAAAAGAATATGTCTTAGAACTAGAAAGTGCTGAGGAGAAAGTCAAGCACAAGAAGAGTGAAGCAAAGGCTAAGAGGTTCTTGATAGATTCCATAAAAGATCATTTGATTCCACACATTGTTGAGTTGGAGACTTCCAAATAAATGTTTTATGCCTTGGTGGGATTGTTCGAGAGTAAGGACATTAGCAGGAAATTAGCCTTGAAGAATCAACTCCATTGTATTATGATGACCGAATCAGATTCAGTTGCCACTTATTTTATGAGAGTCTCCCAGTTGATAGATCAACTTAAGGCCATTGGAGACCCCATTGATGATGCAAAACTTGTTACGGTGAATCATAATGGATTTCCTTCTTCATGGGATTCATTTGTTCAAAGAATTTGTGGATGATAGGAGTTACCCAAGTTTGATAGGCTATGGACTGATTCTGTCCAAGAGGAGGCCAAAATATTATCCAAGAACAGCTTGCAGAGACCTAAAAATGAATAAAATCAAGCTCTTGTAGCTCATGCAAGAAAAGGAAAAGGAAGAAGTAACTTTGGGAAGAAAAATACAGCTGGAGGATTAGCTCCAGTTCAGGAACAAAAGAAGAAGGATCTTTCAAAAGTTAAGTGCTTCAATTGTCATATGTTTGGTCACTATGCTTTTTAGTGTCCTCAAATGAAAAGAAAGGGAAATCATCATGCATCAATAACCAATGTTGATGAGCATACACCATAGAAGAAGACAAAACTTGATGAAATTGTAGATGAACTTTGGAAAGAGTATTTCTTTGTCTCTGCTCTTACAAGCACTTTTACAGATAGTATTGATACCTAGTTGGTAGACAGTGGCGCTTCTAGGAACATGACAGGTTATCAAGAATCTCTTAGAGATTTGACAGAGAAGGACTCAACATTATAGGTGTAACTTGGAGATAATACCAAGTATGCAGTAAAAGGAATTGGGACAACATTGTTTTAGCTAGAGTCTGGAGATTCTCTACACATGAGAGATGTATTGTTTGTACCAAGATTGAAGAAGAACTTACTCTCCATTTCAACATTGGAGGATAGAGGTTATAGATTTTCATTTGTGGATAGAAAATTTCTTGTATGGCCCAAGGGATCGAGCATATACTCAGCATTAGTGATTGGTGTTCAAGAGGGAGGACTATATAGATTGTCAGGACATCCATCCCAGGCATTGGTACATGACAGTATCAGTTTATGTGAGTTATGGCATCAGATATTTGTTCACTTGCATTACAACGCTTTTCCAACATTGAGGAGGATAGTTACAGGTCTTCCAGAGCTCCAAGTAGAGCATGAGGGTGTTTGCAGGGGTTGTGCACTTGGAAAGAATGCCAAGGGTTCTTTTTTTAGCAACGATAGTAGGTCCAAGGGGGTCTTGGATCTTGTGCATTCAGATGTATGTGGAATGATGACAGTATCATATTTGGGTGGCTTCTTGTACTATGTGACATTCATTGATGATTTCTCCTAAAAGACATGGATCTACTTCATGAAGGCCAAAGATGAGTTCTTCAGTAGGTTCCAAGAGTTTAGGGATCAGGTAAAGAACTTGACAGGAAACAAGATCAAGGTTTTGAGGTCAGATAATGGAGGAGAATATACTTCCAATAACTTCCATGATTTATGTAAGGAAGCATGGATCAAGAGGGAGTTGATAGTTCCTTACAACCCTCAGCAAAATGGGGTTGCAGAAAGGAAGAACAGGTCCATTGTAGAAGGTGTGAAGGCAATAATCCATGATCAAAATTTACCCATGTTCTTATGGGCAGAGGCATCCAACACAACAATTTATATTCAAAATAGGAGTCCTTCCTGGATATTGGGGGACAAGACTCCTGAGGAGGCATTCATAAGAGTTAAGCTATAGGTCATTCATTTGAGGATCTTTGGTTGTCCAGTATACATCCACGAGCCCAAGGATAAGAGGACGAAGTTGGAACCTTCTGGGATGAAGGGTACTTTTGTGGGATACAATGAGACTTTGAAGGCCTATAGGATCTACATTCTAGGACAACACCAGATTGAGGTTAGTCAGGATGTTACTTTTGATGAAGAGGTAGCCTTCAAGAGGTCTAGAGAGTCTCACATGGAGATTGATAGTGAGGAGCAGGATGCTCCAAGGGACGAGGGTACAAATATCTCTAGTCTAGTTGTTCATCCTTCATACTATCAGTAGGACTCAGTAGCGCCAATAGAGCCAGTGGCTAGAGATGTTGCAAAAACTAGGAAGAGGCCAACATGGCTTCATGATACCTTGCAGAATGCAGAGAGGCATGCAACTCCCAATGGTACTTTCAGGGAGAGAAAAAGACCTCACAGTTCTCGAGTTATATGGCGTTGATGAGTCACATCATTGATTTTGAGTCTTCTAGTTATGAGGAGGTAGCAGACCAGTAGGTTTGGAAGGATGCCATGATGGAAGAGTATCAGTCCATCATGAAAAATGATGCGTGGGAGATAGTTTAGAGACCTGAGGGGAAGTTAGGGGTGACTTATAAGTGGAACTATAGGATCAAGCATGCAACAGATGGCAACATAGAGAAGCACAAAGCAAGGTTTGTGGCAAGAGGATTCTCCCAGAAAGATGGAGTGGACTATGAGGAGACTTTTGCTCCGGTTTCCAGGCACACTTCCATCGAGACTATTATTTATATTGCTTTAGTGATGGGATGGAGATTACATTAGATGGATGTAGAGATTACATTAGATGGAATAAGTGTACATAGAGAAACCTCAGGTCCTTGTGATACATGGAAATGAGTCTCATGTTTTTCAGATTAAAGAAGGCTTTGTACAGACTCAAGCAGGAACCTATGGCTTGGTTTGCTAGGATTGATGGGTACTTGATGAGTTTGGGATTCACCAAGACTGTATGTTGATGATTCGTTCCTTACAAAGGAAGAGAAGCAACAAGGTTGTTGATGGTGATCCTTTGATCTTGGTGTTGTATGTTGATGATTTGTTCCTTACAGGGGCATATAAGCTCATAGTCGAGTGCAATAGGGCATTGGCCTCTGGGTTCGAAATGAAGGATCTTGGATTGATGCATTATTTCTTGGGATTAGAGGTGTGGTAGAGACACGGGGGGTTCACCAGTGAGGCAATATCATATCACGTCCATTCATATTGGGGAGTTGAATACTCTTAAAAACCTCAAAAATATATTGCCCCATATTAAGGGGTCAAGGGGGGTTTTTAATTTGACATAGTAATATAAATATTGGGGGTTATTTTATTTGGGAGTGTTGAGGAATAACCTCCAAATCATCGGATTGATTCATACGTCCAAATCATGGGATCAATTCATAACGACCTAAAACTTAAGGACCTTCCATTTTTATTTGATATTGCTTATGATCCTAAGGTTTGCATAAATTTGATAATAGTGTACCAATGATAATATCGATGGAAGTCTCTTTGGATTATTGGCCTTCAGCAATCCTCATTTAATAGATTATTTAGGCTTGGTTTGAATTGATGTTATATTGTTTTCCATCTTTAAGTTAAGAGATATAGTTAAATGGGAGTTCCAGACTTGAACAATTGTATTGTACTTTTTGTAGGCATCAGGTAAAAGATTTACATCTTCATTTTTTAGGTTGGGGTTTAGGTGGGCATTGAGATTCAATTAAACCTTGCTCCACCACAACCAAGAAAAGTGAGACCAATCTTTCTTGGCTCACTAGAACCAAGAAAAGTTAGATCAATGTTTCTTGACTAATTATTTTTTTCAACCTTTTGTATTCTTCTTTAATATTTTCACATTGCCACTTAGGAATATTTGTTAGATTGAGTTATATTCGACACGTTCATAATTGTAATTTCAATTCTTATATGGAAGGCATTTGTCTTAATATTGTATTGGAATTAACATGAACATAGGTGAAAATATAAATTCTTATTTACATACCCTATGTGTTATCATTACCATGAAATGGTATCATATAAGTTTCACCATTTGTGTATCTTTATAACTATTGCATGCTTGAAACCTAACAATGGAGATTTTTTCCTATCCTTTAAAGATAAAAAAACTAGATATAACCCAAGAAAAGGTAACTAAATGTTGTTAATTCCCGTGATTGCAAGAATAAATGTAGAGGAATTGGAGGTAATTCATTGGATATTGTGAATGACCCAAATCCAAGATATGCACATGATCATATGGTGTTATTGAAAAGTAAAAGGAATTTGTCTATGTTCATTTGGGTTCAGACATCAATGATGTTTGTTTTGATAGGAAGGTAGGGGTGTCCCTCCACAAAAGGGTTTCAATTTTGCATGTTTATGGAGTTTAATTTATTAAGCTTATAGAAAACATGAGTTCTCTATGGCTATATTTGTATTTACATGATATAAAATTGGTAGATTGGCAGGTTGTGGTGTGAAACATTTTCAATTCTCATATTTTCTAAGAATTGCACTAACAATTGGACTATCAGTCTTTTACATTCTTTGTTATGTTGATCTCTTGACTAGGTTGTGTTTTATGCATTTTTCCTTTGCAAGTACTATTTCTTTGGGTGTTCTGCTATCCAATGCTACAAATTGATCAGTCGCCCTTGGAGTCCTAGTGGGATCATTATTAGCATTATACTATTATTTTATTTAGCATCTTGTTTGCTTATACTAAGATGTGTTAGGGCTCCTATTTGTTACAACTTGGTAATATGATATAAAGGGGGTGTTAAAAATGGGTTGATAAAAATGGATACCTAAAATATCTGGTGAAACTGGGGGTTTTCTTAATTAGAAAGGCATATTGGGAGGGGGGTTCAACAATACAATTTTAGGATGCATTTTCCAATATTTAGTGAAAATAGGGGTATTCTTTAATATCATGCGAACGATCGTGCTATGTAACAAGTTCACTGAGTGAACCCCCCGTGGGTAGAGACCAGATGAGATATTCCTCGGCTAGGGGAAATACATGGTTGAGATCTTGAAGAGATTCAGTATGATGGACTGCAAGCCCATGGCTACACCTATGGAAACAAATCTGAAGAATCTAAGTGATTCCGCTTCATATTCATATTTGGAGGATCCCACTATGTACAGGTAGTTGATTGGATCCTTAATGTACCTGGTTAACACCAAGCCAAATATTTGCTTTGTAGTGAACACCCTGAGCTAGTTTATGGTTGAGCTGAGGCACTTCCATTAGGTTGCATCAAAGCATGTGTTGAGGTTCCTACATGGTACAATTGGATATGGTCTGAGATATGTCTCAGGTGGTGAAGTGAGGCCGCAGGGATATGCAGATTTTTACTAGGTAGGGAGTGCAATGGACAGAAAAAGCACCTCGGGGTGTTGCTTCAGCTTGGGCTCAGCTATGATATCCTGGTTTAGCAGGTAGAAAACTTCTTTCGCACTCAGTGAGTCAGTACAGTAGATGTAGAGTATTACACAGCCATTGTCGTAAGTCGCGAAGCAGTGTGGATTCAGAATATTATTGTAGGACTATTTGATCAGGAGCTAGAGACTACCCTGATACATTGTGATAATCAAAGTTGTGTCAAGCTTTCAGAAAATCCAGTATTTCATGACAGGTCGAAGCACATTGAGATCAAATATCACTTCATCAAATACATGGTGCAGAAGGGAGCAGTGAAGCTTCAGTACATATCCACAGATGAGCAGATAACATACATTCTCACCAAGCCTATGTCTAAGTCGAAGTTTGTATACTTTAGAGACAAGCTTGGCATGATGCAAAATGTCTCCCTCGTTGAGAGGGAGTGTTGATGTTTCTCGAGTTTGCAGCATCGGGTAGACATTCTCCTAGATTGGTCATGTTGATTTGACCAAGGGGGAATGATACATTCACCCTCAGAGCCTGAGTCATATGGATAGAGGTGAATGGCCCAGGAAAGGGAGGTCCTTCTCCCATTAGCCTAAGTCATATGGCTTGGAGAGATTGGCCCTAGGGTGCTCTCACATTACTTGCTCTAGGACAGAGTGATCTATTCTATATTAGAGTAGGTTTGACTTGTTTATTTGATAGGGGCTTCCATCCCCTTGTGGAATATACAAGTCTAGTCTAATGTTGAATTGACGTAGACTCTAAGAACTGTATGGGACTTCTTAGTGGGTCTATTCAACATTATAGCTCTATGTGAATAGATGTGCAATTGAGGAGAAGAATAACACCAACAAGAATCATGGAAAAATTTTCTAGTAAAGAAGAAATAACCGAGAAGACAAGCAAAATCCAAATGAACCATTAAAGAATCCCCATGGAAGGTTGAAGAAAAAAAGAACAAGTCGGCTCCATAGAGAGAAACAAAGGCAACTTTAAGTGTATAAATAAGCAATTAAGACTTCATTTTCATCATCCCATCACAACTTCTCTTCTCAGCTAATGCGCAAGTCCAAGAAGGCCTAGAAAAGGTACAAGGAGCAAATTTCTTGGGTTCTCATCATCTCTAGAGCTTCGCTATCTCAATCTAGGGTTTCCTCATGAAGAGAGAAATTATTTATGGATAGGGTTTTTTCATAAGAAGTGATGTAATTGGTACTTGTAATATTGGACAGATTTCTTCTAAGAAGAGTTGGTTGGGGTTTCTCCCAAGTTTGGGTTTCCCAAGTTAAAATTTGTGTGTCTACTATGCATGGCTATTATGTAATTCTCTTTTGTTTCTGCTGCAATTTAAAGTTGAAATTTTCAGTGTGTAAATATTCAATGATAACAGTGGGATGAAATTATTATCTGAAAATAATTAGGAGGTAATTATCAGATCTGAAAAATTGGTTTGCTACTATTATAAGAAAAAATTAACATGACCATGCTAGTTGAGCATGACCAACAGTTGCTTGTATCATGTGGACTATGCCTCACCAACACATCTCAATTGAACCCAAGTCAGGCACACCTTGTACTTGTAGAATTTTAATGTGCTCGTTTCACCATAGGAGTTGTTGCATCATCACCACCCAAACATAGGTATCTCTTCATGCTTCCCTCAAGCCAACATAGTCGAACAATTGATCACCTAACGTATGATGATGTTGTCACCCATCTATTCCAATACTTGAAAATGCTCGAAGGTCATGTCCCTCCCAAGCATTATGCGTTTACATACCTTCCTTCCCCACCTCAACGTTGTTGACCTAGCATGGTTGACACACCATCCACACATTACTAATCGCATTGTCCTATGTCAAAGCCTAAATCACAAGGTCTCACTGGTCATCTACCATCTTACTAGGAAAAACATCCTTGGTCCTCCCAACCCATGTACTAGTACATCGTCATAACCATCTCGTGACTGCCACACATAAATTGGTCACCAAGGTTACCAAAATATAGACTAGCCATGTTGACTTGCCAAGTTTGCTCGACGCCTCCTCTACTACGGGAAAGGACTCAGGCACCCAAGTCTTCGTCAAAGTCTAGGGTCCCAACATTCTCCCCCACTTAAGGATGTTAATGTCCTTTTCAATGCTACTCCATGAACAAATCCAATGGAAGGGATGTCGGTGGTTAAGAGACACTTCCACAAGTCCCATGTCTTAACATGGATCTAATACCATCTGCAACAAGGCTAAATTTGACATCCCGCTTGAGCATCCCTTTTAACTTAAGAAGTCTAGTCACCGCTCGACACCATTGTGACCTTTCTCTTTGAGCATGACCAACAACCACTTGTATTATGTGTACTAGGCCTCATTGATAGCTCATAACCGAACCCATGTTAGGCACACCTCATATTTATGGAATATCGACGTGCTCATTTCACCATAGGAGATGTTGCATCATTTCCAACCAACCATAGGCACCTTGTTAAACCTCCCCTGAGCCAATACAATCAACAACCAATCACCCAATGTATTATGACGCCAACCAACCATAGGCACCTTGTTAAACCTCCCCTGAGCCAATACAATTGAACAACCAATCACCCAATGCATGATGATGATCTCACCCATTTAGTCCAATACTTGACAGTTCTCGAAGGTCATGTCCCTCCCATGCATTAGGTGTTCACAATGCTTTTGTCTTAGCATGGTTGACACACCATCCATACATTGCCAATAACATTCCCCTTTGTTGAAACATTAACCATAGGGCCTCGTTGGTCATCTACCCTCCTATTGGGCAAGACATCCTTGTTCCTCCTAGCCCATGCATTAGTACACCATCATAACCATCTTGCAGATGGCACAAATGAGTTGGACACTAAGGCTACCAAAACATAGGCTAGTCATGTAGACTTTCCAAATCTGCCTGGTGCATCCTCTACTACAGATAAGGACTCATGCACCCAAGTCTTCCTCAAATTCCAAGCTCTAAATAGGTCCATTGTGAGCTTGTTAAGTATCGGGTTTACACTTGTTGGTTGCATGACCCATTGGTTTCCAATTTTGGGTTGTGGGTCATCATTGTTCTTGCTATGACCCAAGGGGGGCATATATGGGGTTAGATGTATACAATATGACCTCATATGCAATGAGTGAATATATATGTATTATATAAAAAGGTAATGTATTCATCATTGAGGTCTTATTACATGTAAGGTAATGTATATACATGTGAAATTATTACATGAATGTCTTGGGGCATTTGGAGAAGGAATTCCTATTATTTAAGGAGTTATTGTGTAACTTATAAATTTTTTTATCTATTTTGGAGTTATGCTCCATGCTTATTGTTTTGTACATGGTGTGTACTCTTGTTATCTTATGATATCTATAAGAATTTGGTTCATGACATTTGGTATCAAAGCTTGGATGCATCCAAAACGAGTCATATTAGAATTTTTGCTATAATTTTTTTCAGAGATATTTCAAACAACGAAACTTGGAGGGGCCTTAGATGACATATTGACATATCTGTGGTATGAATTTTAGGTCCTGATACATGATAGGTTCAGAGTTGTACCCTATGGATGTTAGAGATTTTTACTAGTCCAAAAACTAGTCTCAAACATATGTTCTGGGTAAAAGTGTTATATTTGAAGCTTGGGAGATCCAAATTGATTGAGACTTGTTGCATAAAAAATAATACGAACCATAGTGTTTGTGGTATGAATTTTAGAATCCGATTTAGAAAATTGAACACGTTGAAGATTGCACACTTTCGCTCTCCTGAAAGGGAAAAAAATAGCAAGTTTTGGGAAAGTTACCATAATTTTTTTTTGGCACATCATAATTAAGTCAAACCCATGGCATTGTAGATAAAACATATCAAGCTACTATAGGAAAAAATTGCATACTCATAGGAGTTGAAATTACAAAGTTACCTCAGCTGGAAGGTTAGCAAGAAATACAATCTCCAAACTAGGGTTTAAAAGGTATGTTATTTTGAAATTTGCATAACTTTTGACACTATGTCAAGGAAAAATCATATTATCAATTTTTTATACTGATTTCAATATGTTGAGGCTGGAAGTTGAAGGTTTTATTTGGTCTTCAGTTAATGGCAATACCATTTTTTATTGGAGATGAAGATAAGGATGAAATCCAGCCAATAGAGAGGTTGAGTATAATAAAGGAAACTGATTTGATTCCTTATAAAACAATGTTTTTTCTTATGGTTCCTTTCAAGCATGTTAAAAACATCAAATT
The DNA here is from genome assembly GCA_027924585.1 of Larix kaempferi. Classification (NCBI taxonomy): domain Eukaryota; kingdom Viridiplantae; phylum Streptophyta; class Pinopsida; order Pinales; family Pinaceae; genus Larix; species Larix kaempferi. The sequence continues at coordinate 2,157,644 of BSBM01000517.1, read as the reverse complement.
TTGTGAAGGCTTCAATTCCTTCTAGGCAAGTTTGTGAAAGATTCAATGCCTTTCAGGAAACTGAAAAACATCAAATTTTGGAAAAGCCTCGATCCTTTTTTAGCTTGTTAAAGAGATCGAATTTAATGAAGAACATGATGACCTTTATGTTAGGATAATTAATAATCCAACCTTTGTCCACCTTAGTACTTTTTGCTTTTTCCTAGTATTGGATGATGTTATTGACCTCCTAGTGGTGTTCAGTTGTCATCTAGGACTCATTAGCCACTTGATGCACCCTCCATGCATGAATTTAGGCCATGCATGCATGCATGCATGAATTTAGGCCATGCAGAGTCAGTTACCTATATTTTAGGAGCTAACTCAGTGATCTGGTTCAGTCCACCTGAGTTCATGACTGTGGTGGGGGGTTTGAGCTTCGATTGCCACTGATTGTCAACTAATGAGCCCTCTCTAGCCTGTTTTGCATGAAAAACTCACTGATGCGCCCTTCATGACCAGTTAACTGATAGTAGCTTCAGTGAACTTACATTCAGTTGAGTTTGTAACTATCAGAGCCCTGTAGTGGGGATAATTACAATGCTAGATAGTGTAAATAGAGATGGATCGAATTCCTCCTGGGTAGTCGAATTATGTCCATTGTACTATATTCTTTTTCTATACAGATTAATGGAATATGACACAAGTTTTGATGCACATTTGAGTTTCTTTGCATGTTTGATTTTACTGCTCAATTCTTGCTAGATTTCACTGTAATTCTTCTCCTTTACTAATTCTGTCACTGTGAGGTATTCCCAGGCTCAATGATCTGCTGTATTCTAGAATTTCACATGGTATCAGAGCTCAATAGATCTGGTTTATCTTTGTTTTAAGAGTTTTCTACAGGATTTTGAGAAGTTTTCAGTGTAGCAATAGAAGCAATAGCAGTTTGCATTCGCTCCAGTAGCTATAGATGGATAATTCGAATTCTCCTTTGACACCAATAATCCTAACACCCTTCAATTATATGGATTGGAGGGAAGATATGCAGATTGTGTTGCGCAACAAGAGTCTATACAGGGTCACAATGGGCAAGGAAGTCGAACCTCAGGTAGTTGTTGAGAAAGCAAAGTACCTGAACAAGTTAGATGAGGATTTAGGTTTTATGTGTATTCACATCTCCAGAGACTTGTTGTTCCATCTTGATGGATTGAAAACCCCAAGGGAGGTTTGGAAGAAGCTTGAAACTCTCTTTGGTAAGCAAGATGAGCTGAGAGGCCACCATCATTTTGTAAAATGAATTAATTGCTCTTCAACCCAACAATTTTGAAACCATACAACAATTATTTTCAAAGTTCAAGTCCTTGGTTATGCAATGCAAACAATGTGGAATTGAAAATAAGGGTGAACAGTCGGTGCTATCCAGCTTGAGTATGCTTGGCCCTGAATTTTCAATATTTGTCTCTACCTTTCACTCTGGGAGATTGTCAATCCCCAATTGGAAAATGCCTTCTTCAGATGCATTCACAGAATCCCTGATCCAAGAACAAGACAAACTGATCCAAATGGGCGTCTTGAAGGCCTCCAAGAATTAGTCTCTTATGGCTGGGAAGTCCAAGAATTCGAATGCGAAAGGGAAGCATAAGGGAAAGGATAAGAAGCAATTTGAATCCAAACCAAAGGAGAAGCCTAATCCATCAAAAGGAGACTCCATCTCCAAGAAGGATAAGCAAAATAGGTTTGAGAAGACCAAGTGTACCTATTGTAAGAAAGGAAACCATCTAGAGAGTTCTTGTATGAAGAAGAAGATAGATCAAATGACCAAACTTCTTGAATATCACAACATTTCCCTCCCAAAAGGTGCAAGGGAGTCTGATTCTAGAAGCGAGACATATGATCATGAGAGATTCCATGCACTGAAGGCTGGATTCTCACAACACAAGCCTTCCTAAAATATTTTGGAGCCTCCAACCACATGGTTTCCTCTAGAGGGTCTTTTCCCTCTCTAGATCTCACCAATGGTCCCAATATTCACATGGGAAATGATTCACAGATCTCTGCTGAAGGGAAGGGCATAATACAAATGGAGCATGGAAATTTAAAAAATGTTATGTATGTGCCTTCTTTGGAAGCAAACTTGTTATCTATTTATCATATGACACACACAGGTTCACCGAACAAAGTTGTTTTGGACCTGACACAGTTGAGATTGCAGAGATCTCATCTGGAAAGCTAATAGCTAAAGGTGTTGGAAACCATGCCTCAAAGGCATATGAGTTCTCTCATTTTTTTCCATACTCTCTGCCTACTCCATTTGCATCTAATGAAGATCAAAATGATGTCTCTTCTGATGATCCATATTCAAATTATGAAGATGAGGACCAAGTTGAATCAGATCTTGATGTTGAGTCTGAAGTTCAGGCATATCCAGATCCAGATCTAGCACCTTCTCCCAATCCAAGGCCAAAATGGGCTCACAAAGTCCTTAGAGTTGTTGGGAACGTAGCTGGGGATCCATCTGACCATAGAATAACCATATCTCAGTATTGAGATGCAAACCTTGCACTATGTAATATAGATCCACTTCTCCCGGGGAGGTGCTACATGATGGTGGGGTTTTATCCACAATCCTTCAAATAGGCTTTCCATGATCCAATATGGTAGGCTACCATGGATGAAGAATATGAGCCACTGCAGAACAATGAGACATGGGATCTTGTCTCTCTTTCCCCAGGGAGAAAGCTAGTCCAGTGCAAGGGGATCTACAAAACAAATCTTTCTTTTGATGGATCTACAACCAAGTACAATGCTTGGTTGGTTTCCAAGGGGTACTCACAAGTTCATGGCTTGGACTACAATGAGACATTCGCCCCAGCAGCAAGAATGGATTATGTCAGACTTGTTTTGACAACTGCATCTTCGAAACAGTGGGAGGTACATCATAGGAGTAGATCCAGATCCAGATCCAACACCTGCACTAATATCCTACAGAGGAGCATACTGCAAACATCTCTACAAAGTCTTTTACTCAGAAGAGATTTTCCTATCTCAGATCTCTGCTTGGTGTGAAGGCTGTTTGAGTTTCCTGCTGTTCATTTTTTAGGGTTTTTTTTCCCATGACGTTTTCCCCATTTCCTTAGTTTCGTGAATAGTTATTTTTTATTATTATTGATTGTATGGGTGACATTTGGTCTCAATTACCAGGGCCCAAGTTGTTTAAGTTTGGATTAAGGGGGGGGGTGTTAGGATAATTAATAATCCAACCTTTGTCCACCTTAGTACTTTTTGTTTTTTCCTAGTATTGGATGATGTTGTTGACCCCCTAGTGGTGTCCAGTTTTCATCTAGGACTCATTAGCCACTTGATGTGCCCTCCATGCATGAATTTAGGCCATGCAGAGTCAGTTCCCTAGATTTTAGGAGCTAACTCAGTGATTTGGTTCAGTCCACCTAAGTTCATGATTATAATGGGGGGTTTGAGCTCCGATTGCCACTGATTGTCAACTAATGCGCCCTCTCTAGCCTAATTTGCATGAGAAACTCACTGATGCGCCCTTCATGATCAATTAACTGATAGTAGCTTCAGTGAACTGACATTCAATTGAGTTTGTAACTATCAGAGCACTGTAGTGGGGATAATTCCAATGCTAGACTGTGTAGACTGAGATGGATTCAAATTCCTCCTTCATAATCGAATTCTCTCCATTGTACTATATTCTTTTACTATACAAATAAATGGGATATGATACCAGTTTTGATGTACATCTGAGTTTCTTTGCATGTTTGATTTTACTGCTAAATTCTTGCTAGATTTCACTGTAATTTTCCTCCTTTGCTAATTTTGTCACTATGAGTTATTTCTAGGCTCAATGATCTGCCGTGTTCCATAATTTCACACTTTAAGCACATTGACATATTGAAATTTCCTCAGAAGATGTTTCCTTTCGTGAATATTAAAAAGATTAATTTTTTTGAAGAACACAATGCCTTTAAAGTTAAAAAGATAAAAAAAGATTTGAAGGTCTCTGTGCCTTTCAAGTGTGTTGAAATGATCAAATTTTGTGAAGATTATGATGCCTTTTGGGCATGTTAAAAATATCAAATTTTGAGAAGGAATCAATGCCTTTCTCATGTACTAAAATTATAAAATTTTGGGAAGAACATGATACCTCAATCAAAGTTTCAATGTTTGGGTGTGTTAAAAGGATCAAAGTTTGTCAAATATTCAATTCCCTTAACGAAATTTAAAAACATCAAAGTTTGTGAAGACCTCCATACATTTTAAGCATGTTAAATTAATCGATTTTAGTGAAGAACATTATGCCTTTCAAGCGGATCAATAGATTTAATTTTTCAAGAAAGTTGATGCCTTTCATGAATATTAAAAAGACTAATTTTGTGAATAACATGATGCCTTTCAAGCAAGTTAAAAAGGTCAAATGTTGTGAAGATTACGATGCCTTTTGTTGTGTTAAAAAGATTAAATTTTCAAAAGAACATGATGCATTCCAAAAAAACAAAAAGATCAAAAGCTTGGGTTCTTTTGTGAATGATTCAATGCCTTTTAAACGAGTTAAAAAGATCAAATTTTGCAAAGGCCTCTATGCCTTTCGAGCATGTTAAGAGATTGAATTTATTGAAGAACATGATGCATTTTAGAACATCAATAGATTCAAATTTTCATGAATTTATTGGAGAACATGATGCCTTTTAGAATATCAATAGATTCAATTTTTCAAAGAATATGCTGCCTTTCCTAAATGTTAAAATTAGGATTAAATTTTGTGAAGAGAAGTATGACTTTCATTCATGTTAAAAAGATCAAATTTTATGAAGGTTTCAGTGCCTTTTAGGCCAGTTACAAAGTTGTAATTTAGGCCAGTTACAAAGTTGTAATTGTTTGAGGGCCTCTATGCCTTTAGATTGTGTTAAAATGATCAAAATTTTCAAATGATGCCTTTGGGGTATGTTAAAAAAATTATGCCTTTACATTGTGTTAAAATGATCAAAATTTTCAAAGATCATGATGCCTTTGGGGCATGTTAAAAAAATCAAATTTTGAGACAACGATAATGCCTTATGCTAAAAGGATCACATTTTGGCAAGAAAACGATGCCTATTAAGCAAGTAAAAAAGATTATGGGTGCATGAAATGGAACAATGTTTGTGAAAGATTTAATGCCTTTTTAGAAAGTGAAAAAGATAAGTTTTGTGATGGCTTCAATGCCCTTTTAGCATGATAAAGAGATCAAATTTAGTGAAGAACAACCTTTCAACACATCAACAAATTGAGTTTTCAAATAATACAATACCTTTTGTGAATATTAAAAAGATTAATTTTTGTAAAGAACATGATGTCTTTCAATCAAGTTAAAAAGATCGATTTTTTTTTAAGGTTTCAATGTCTTTTAGGTAAGTTTAAAATATCAAAAATTTTGAAATCCTCTATGCCTTTTGAGTGTGTTAAAAAATCAAAATTTGTGAAGATTATGATGTCTGTCGAGCATGTTAAAAAGAATGAATTTTGAGAATTCCCTTACACCTTTTTGGTATGTTAAAAGGATCAAATTTTTGAAAAACCATGATGACTTTCAAGCAAGTCAAAAATATTAAAAAATTTGGGTGATTTAAAAAGATGAATATTTGCGAAAGATTCAATGGCTTTCACATACAATGTTCAAAAGATCAAATTTTACAAACACTTCAATGCCTTTTGAGCATGTAAAGGAGACTAAATTTAGTATAGATAAAAGGATCAAAGTTAAAAAGATTTAATGCCTTTGAGCAAGTTAAAAAGATCAAATTTTGTGAGGTTCTCAATACCTTTTGACCATGTTAAAGAGATCAAATTTAGTGAAGAACATAATGTCATTTAGACATGTCAACAAATTGATTTTTTTTTAAGAGAATATGATACTTTTGTGAATATTAAAAAGATTAAATTTTGTAAAGAACATTATGCATTTCAAGGAAGTTAAAAATATCACATTTTTTAAAGGTTCAATGTCGAAGTTAAAAAGTTCATGTTTTTCGAATACCTCTATGCCTTTCAAATATGTTAAAATGATCAGATCTTTGTGAAGATCATGACGCCTTTTGGGAATGTTAAAAAGAGAGAAGGCCCCTATTCCTTTCGAATGTGTTAAAAGGATGAAATTTTGGAAAGAACACAATGCCTTTCAAGTAAGTGAATATGATCAAAGTTTGGGTGTGCTGAAAATATCAAAGTTTGTGAAGATTCAGTTAATTGCGAGGGATTCAATTCCCTTTGAGCGTGTTAGAGAGAGAAATTAGTGAAAAACATGAATCATTTGCACATCAACAAATTGAAATTTGTGAAGCACGATGCCTTTAAAGCATGTTAAAAAGATCAAACTTTTTGAAATGATCAAATTTTATGAAAATTACGATGCTTTTCAGGCACGTTATAAACATCAAATTTTGAAAAGGCCTCGATGCCTTTGTAAAAAGATCAAAAGTTGGATGAGTTTGTAAGAAAGTTAAAAATATAAAATTTTGGGTGGATTAAAAGGATCAACGTTTGTTATGCTTTTTGGAAAAAGAAAAATATAAAATTTTACGAGGGTCTCAATGCCTTTTGAGCATGCTAAAGAGATCAAAGTTAGTGAGGAACATTATCATGCCTTTCAAGCACATCAACATATTTAATTTTACAAATAAGATGATGCCTTTCAAAAATATAAAAAAGATTAAAGTTTGTGAATAACAAGTTGCCTTATATCAAAATTTGTGAATTTTGTGATGCCTTTTGGGAAAGTTAAAAACAACAACATTTTTGAAGGTCGGTATGCCTTTTGAGTGTGTTAAAATGGTAAAATTTTGTGAAGATTATGATGCCTTTCTATCATGTTAAAAATATCAAATTTTGAGAAGGCCTCGATGCCTTTTTGTTGTGTTAAAAGGATCAAATTTTGGAAAGAACACGGTTCCTTTCAAGATCAAAGTTTGGGTGCATTAAAATGATCAAAGTTTGTGAAGATTTAATGTTTTTCAAGCCAGTTAAAAAGATTAAAAAAAAAATTGAGCTACCCTTTTCGAGTGCGTTAAAATTATCAAAGTTTGTGAAGATACTATGCCTTTTAGGCATGTTAATAAGATCAATTTTTGAGAAAGCCCCTATGCCTTTTTGATGCACTAAAAGGATCAAGTTTTGGGAAGAACACAGAGCCTTACAAGAAAGTTAAGAAGATCAATGTTTGGGTGATGTAAAAGGATCAAAGTTTGTGTAAGATTCAATGCCTTTCATTAAAGTTAAATATATCAAATTTCACAAATGCCTTTTAAGCATGTTAAAGAGATCGAGTTTAGTGACATATTTGATGTCTTTCAAGCACATCAACATTTTAAAAATTTTCAAGAAGATGATGCCTTTCATGAATATTAAAAAGATTAATTTTTTTTGAAGAACATGATGCCTTTCAATTAAGTAAGAAATCTCAAATTTGTGAAGGCTTTGATGCCTTTCAAGCAAGTTAAAAATATCAAAAAATTTCAAGGCCTCTATGCCTTTTGAGTGTGTTAAAACAATCAGTTTTTTGAGGATTTCAATGCATCTTCAGCATGATAAAATGATTGAATTTTGAGTAGTCCACAATGCCTTTCTAGTGCGTTAAAATGATAAAATTTTGTTAAGGCTTCAATGCGATTTAAACATGTTAAAGAAAACAAATTTATTGAAGAACATGTTTCCTTTCAAGCAAGTCAATAGATCAAATTTTGTGAAGAACATGATGTGTTTTAAGCAAGTTAAAAAGATTGACTTTTTTTAAAGCTTCAATGCCTTTTAGGCAAGTGTAAAAAAAAATATATAAGTCCTCTATGTTTTTCTAGTGTGTTAAAATGATAAATTTTGTGAATATTATGATGCCTTTAGGCAATGATAAATAGATCAAATTTTGAGAATACCCCGAGGTTCGTTAAAAGTGTCAAATTTTACAAAGAACATGATGCATTTCAAGCATGATCAAAGTTCGGGTTTGTTAAAAGGATCAATGTTTGTGAAAGATTCAACGCCTTTCAAGAAAGTCTAAAAATATCAAATTTTGTGAAGGCCTCAATGCATTGTGAGCATGTTAAAGAAATCAGATTTCTTGAAGAAGATGATGCCTTTCAAGCACATCAACAAATTGAATTTTTCAAAGAATATGATGCCTTTCGTGAATCTTAAAAACATTAAATTTTATGAAGAACATGATTCCTTTCAATAAAGTTAAAACAATCGAATTTTGTGAAGATGATGATGCCTTTAAGCCATGTTAAAAAGATTGAGTTTTGAGAAAGCCCATATGTCTTTCTAGTTTGCTAAAAGGATCAAATTTTGGGAAGAATAGGATGTCATTCAAGCACATAAAAAAAGATGATGTCTTTTAAGCAAGTCAAAAGATCAAAGTTCAAGTGTGTTAAAACCTCCAAAGTTTGTGAAATATTTAATGCCTTTCAAGGAAGTCAAAAAGATAAAAATATTTAAAGGGCACTAAGCCTTTTGTGTGTTAAAATGATCAATTTTTTTTTAAGATTACGATGCCTTTTGGGCATGTTAAAAAGATCAAATTTTGAGAAGGCCCCAATGCCTTTTTGGTGTGTTAAAAGGATAAAATTTTGGGAAGAACATGATGCCTTTCAAGCAAGTCAAAATAATCAATTTTGGGGTTCTTTAAAAGCATAAAAGTTTGTGTAATATCCATTGCCTTTCGAGCAATTTAAAGATATCAAATTTTGTGGAGTCCTCGATGCAGTAAAGAATGTGATGCCTTTCAAGCACATCAACAAATTGAATTTTTCAAAGAAGATGATGCCTTCCATGAATATTACAAAGATTAAATTTTGTGAAGAACATGATTCCTTCCAAGCAGGTTAAAAAGATTAAAATTTCTCCAACAGTTGTTGAAGAAGGAAGACTCCAAAATGTAGAAACAACGGGTACATTTTCCGAGTCACGAAAAAGTAGTAGATGTCAAACCTCAAGGTACATCCTAGAAACTTATTAGTATTTGGGTTAATCTATTTGTTTATATTTTGGTTCCATATATATTATTTATATTGAGCAAAAGTGCAACTTTATAATAGCTTTTGCTAGACTTAGGCTTAATGAGGGCGAAAATAGGTCGAAATCTAACAAAAAATTGAGTGCTTGCTTATCTCCCAAATGGGTATCCAAATCTACTTTCAAATTTCAATTTTGACAAATTGGACAAAAGTGCAACTTTATAATAGGCTTTTGCTAGGCTTGGGATTAATGACGATGAAAATAGTTTTGAATCCTGTGGAAGTATGTGTGCATGCTTATCTCCCAAATGGGTATCCAAACTTCTATGATCAAATTTAAATTAGGATAAATCGATGAAAATATTTCGCTAGACTTGGGCTTAGCAAGGGAGAAAATAGCTCAAAAATCCCACAAAAATTTGCATGCACACTTATTTCTGAAATGGGTATCCAAATCTATGATCAAATTTCAATTCCAAGAAATTGGGCAAAAGTGCAACTCTATAATAGGCTTTTTCTAGAATTGGGCTTAACGAGTTTCAAAATAGCTCGAAATCCTGCAAAACGTTGTGTGCACGCTTATCTCCCAAATGGGTATCCAAATCTATGATCACATTTCAATTCCGAGAAATTTGTCAAAAGTGCTACTTTATAATAGGCTTTTGCTAGACTTGGGCTTAATGAGGGATTAACGAGGTCCCAACATATATTCTCATCAATCAGGTGTATTATCATCACTTGAGTCTCTTGTTTCAAGGTAAGAATTGGATCATATACATTCTAGAGAGCGGGCTTAGAATAAATGCAATTGCAAACAACAACTATACCTGGTCTTGTCCCACAAACTCCACAACCCATGATCAACTCCTCTTCATTTATAGAAGGCTGATTATAAAGATCGAAAGTCACCTCTACCATTTTGTTTTCTCCAAAATTTAATTGATGGACATGTCAATTTCGAAATTGAAAATAGTGGGAAATATAAAGGTCTAGGAGAAGGCCTTTCAAGGACCAACATTTTGCATAGTCTGAAATCTTAAGGTAAATTTGTATTACTACTGAGATACTTTGAAAGGTTGTTTATAGAACATTTTAGTAACCCTTGGCTCTAAGATAGTAGTGGAAAGGGATTTTTTTATCATGACAGGGTGACAAGTTCTACAAAGCATTTGGATGGTACGAGGGTACACACACACTTGCTTGGACGTATGTGTGGGTCCAAAAGATTATGTTTCTTTTTGAAGCATTGGATCAATAGTTGATGATGTAGGTTGGATGTCTTGCTGGTGTTTTTCTTAGTTTCTTAGGTTGGATATGCATTACACTTTGTTTCTTCACTTGCATAACATGGTGGAAAATATGACACTTTTTCCCCTTGGTGTGAGATCACCCTACTCATAATGCACTAGGTTGGAATCACATTTCCTGGTGGACAAGAGAGTATGGCATGATATCCATTCCTCACATGATAACATATTATTGACGCCTGGGGTTGTCCCACACATCAACGCAAATGAGATAACCCAGCTGAAGGCTTCAAATAACCTTACGCAATGATTACCCTATACCAAAGTTGTTTGATGTAGCTAACTCCGACGGGTTTTACGGCTCCGTTAGCGGCTAAGTAAGCATTGCTCCTCAAAGATGAGACTTTTGATCATAACTAAAACTAATTCCTACATGCAAATTAAATCCTATGAAAACCAACTTTGTTGTAACCAGTTCATATCGTTTTGTCAATCTAGATAAATGAAAAAAATGCTCATTTAGATAGATTAACAAAATGAAAGTTGTTGAGATATTGTAACTTCAAAGAATATTATATTTGTACTTTATTATTCTGGATATGATTCATTCCTCCGTGAAGATCTTATTGTATATCCGGAGATGTTTATTCCTCCGTCGGAATGTGGTAACTTGGGTTATTAGACTTCCCTAGTGGGGGTCGGCCCTGTATGTGCTATGTGGGTCAAAGGGTTATTATACCACCCTAGAGGGGTTGGCCCAGTCAGTTGTAGTGGGGTATTTAACCCAGTGGTTAAATACGAGCCTACATGATTTATGTAAAAGACAAGTCGGAGTAGTGTATAAATAGAGGAGGTGTATTCCTCATTTAACACACACTCACTCACTTGAGAGTAGCGCACTTGTGGAGGAGAGGTCTGCTATGGTGGAGGAGGAGATCATGTATTTTGTTTGCATCTTTGTATATTGCTGGTCATCTATATTGAGGAATCTTTGCTGGGTTTTCTACCCCATGAGGGTTTCCCAGGATAAATCTGTGTCTCTTGTGTTTATGCTATGCTTGTTGTTTCTTCAGTGATCCTGTATATGCTATTATTGTGAAATGGAATGTAATTATGCTATTTTCTGTCTTAGCATATTGAATTTTAACATGGTATCAGAGCTAACCTGAAGGAAGGCAATGTATGGCACTTACGACACTTGCTTCTCTTGCGACAATTTGAAGGTTAGGGTTTTATATAGAAAAAAACCAGTCATCGTGGAACTTTCGCTATAAATACATTTTGGAAATGTTTCAGGATCTAAAACCTTTACAGGTCGTATATTACATCCCCAGGTACCTTGTGTCCAAAGGGCACCCTCAGATTCGTTGTACTTTGTGAGTTATGATCAGTACAAGTTAGGGTTTCTGACTCTTCCAGATCTCAGTCAAAATCAGGTGACCTAGGAAAAAAGGTCATAACCTGGGCTAGGAAGCTCCAAATAAAATTTCGTAAATAGTGACAGGTATTACACAGACTGTACTATCTCAGGAAACGTTTTCATAGGCCAAAGCGGAACCAGTGACACGTGGTACGCCGTACAAGTTCACTCTCCTGTTTTATCACATAAACAGGTCACGTTGCGACACTTGGCATAACTTGGGCTAGGAAGCTCCAAATGAAATTTCGTTAAAAGTGACAGGAAGTACATAGACTGTAATATCTCAGAAAACGTTTTCAGAGGCCGAAGCTTAACCAGTGACATGTGGAACGCCGTACAAGTTCGCTCTCCTGCTTTATCCCATAAACAGGTCATGTTGCGACACTTGGCATAACTCTCTCTCAGAAAATCCAATTAAGGTCAGACCTGTTGAGATGGAAAGATGACAGGTCAGGCTACCACAAAAAAGGTTTTCAGACCCTGTGGAGCGAAAATTTTGGAGTTATAACATAAACAATCAGGTACATATTTCTGTCAAAACAGAATTATTTTTGGAGCACCTTCATTCATGGCTTCCGGAATTTAGGGTTTCGGAGAAAGTTAGAATTTTTGGAATCGGAATCCACGGCTGAATGCTACTTAGGAAAATCGAAATTTAGAGACCAAGATCGAAAATTTTGGTTGGGTAGATTACCAGGCTTGATCAAACCCCAGTTCGGGATTTTGATCGGAAAGATGGAAAATTAGGGCTTCAGCAAAAGTTGGAATTTTTGAAGTCTGTAACCACGGCTGGAAGCTCCTCAGAAAAATAAGAGTTTAGAGCCTTGGATCGAACCTTTTGATTGGACAAAAGGGTAGGCTTCATCAAACCCTAGTTCGGGTTCCTGTTCAGAAGATCCAGAAGTTTCGAAGGCAATTTTGAGTTGTCAAATTTTGGATATTTCAAAATTGAAGTATGCTAGTTTGATCAGCTCAGCAAGACACATCCTTCCATCCATTCAGAAGTGTGAATGTCAAAGATTGAATTTCTAGGGTTTCTCTAGCAAACCCTAATCAAGCTCCAGATCAAGTTTCAGGGGGAGTTGAGGCTAAGGCCTTATATAAGAAGACTACAAGAAGTCTCGACAGGTATGACTTAAGGAGGTTCAGGTATGTCTTGAAATCTGATTCTTGATTAAGTTCATAATGTGTTTGTCTTCATATTATTTATTATTACAATCTTGATTAATGTTAGAATTGTCTTATCACCCTAGTAACAGTATGAATGCATACATTCATTGATTAGGGCTATATGATTGTACTAATACATTATGGTGTTGTGTGAGGTTGATGTTGTCTGCTAACAAGATACAGGTACATCACAAAAGACAAATCAAGTTCCATGACCATGACAACATGAAGACAAAGACTCATCCATAATCTTTGTTCTACTTACGAGGTATGTATGACTTTGTTATATTATGCTTAACCTATGATACATGCAGGTTCTAGCTCAGGATCTCTAAATCAATGAAGAGATTGTTTAGGTATGTTGTACATAACTAAGCAGGTATACTAATCCAGGTATGTTTTCCTATGTCAAGTTAGAATCTTACCTTGTGTTAGGATCCCTTAGATAATTATACTTGGTATGATTGGTTATGCTTATTCATAAAGTTAGTAATCAAGGGTTTATGCATATTATGTCTCTTATCTTGATGATTTAATTAACCAGAAGAGTACTATGATCAAACAAGAATATGCATGAGTAAAAGAAGACTTCCTTGAAACCCTGAATACTAATGATCATGACTATACATTTTCAAGATTATTTAGAACTATAATGTTTTGATAACATTGAGAATATACTAATGAATGTATGTTTGTGTATGAGATCATGAGGATGACACTTGAGCATGCACAGTGGTACAGAATGAATAGAAGTTCAAAATACATACAGAAGATCAAGCGGGAGGCAACCACACAAACATAAAAGATAAGTATTTGAGTTGTTATTTGAAATAGTAAATGATATAGCCTGTAATAGGTTGTATGCATATTTGTATTCCTAGAATATATGATGCTGAGTGTAAACATTCATAGAGCATTGAACAGTATACTACTAATATGCATATGATTGGTAAGTTGGACAAACATTCCATTGTTGCTTGTCTAGAATGAAACCTCTTTGCTGACATGCTGAGAGCTGTGCACACTCTCGATAGTATGTTCTGGTAGAGATGGAAGGCATCTAGATAGCCACTGTATGCATACATGATATGGGAAAGTGTTGTGCCAACGTATTGGTCAAAATAGTTGCATAACTATGTAAATGATATCTGTATGCATAATAGGTGATCATGTCAATATGATTTGATGATTATGAAGTATTACTAATCATGTACTTAATTTTGATTTGTAGGAAAGATCATGATGAATGATGAACACTGAACAAGCGATGGATGTTCAACAAAAGATTTACAAATCAAACACACTATAGAAGGCTTGTGGCTAGAAGATTCTCTTAGAAAGAGGAAGAGAATCATGATGAGATGTTTGCTCCAAGTGGCTAGATAAGACCATTCGCTTAATGGTGTAATTAAAGAAGAAGTGTGAATTAGGTTCTGTATGGGTACCCAGGATCGATAGTCAATTGATGAGCTTAATGATCATCATGGGTGATGTGGATCACAACCTTTGCTACAAGGTTGAATATGGTTTCCATACACAGATGAACTGGATGATGTTGAGACGGCTGCAGAAATGAAAATGAAAGATCTCATATCGATGCATTACTTCCTAGGTCTGGAAGTATGGCAAGGATCAGAAGGAATCTTTCTCAACCAGGGAAAGTATGCCGAGAAATATTAAAAGGACTTGAGGTGTTGGAATGACCACTCTTATGGATTGCAACTTGAAGCTGTTAGGGGATGACTCATCAGAGTTAGTGGATATAACTCTGTACAGTAAATTTATTGGGTCATTGATGTATCTAACATATACCAGGTTAGATATATGCTTTGCTATGAACACCTTGAGTTAGTATCTAGTGGAAACTAGATGTGTTCACTTGATAGTTGCAAAGCATGTGATGAGGCACCTAAAGGATACGATAGACTTTGATCTATGCTATCTTGGAGATCATGACTTCAGATGGCTACTCAGATGTTGATTGGGTAGAAAATGTATCAGACAGGAAGAACACATCGAGAGGATGTTATTGTCTGGGATCAACCATGATCTAGTGGTTTAGATGGAAGCAGTCTAGTGTGGCTCTCAGCACAAGCGGAATATATGGCTGCTTGCTCTGCTAGTTGTGAAGAAGTTTGGCTTTAGGATTGTTTGACTTAGAGATAGAACCAACTGTGATCCTATGTGACAATTAGAGTTGTATCGAGATGACAAAGAATCCAGTGTTCCATGATAAGTCAAAGAACATAGGGATCTAACAAGATATGATGCAGAAAGGAACTATGAAGTTTGAATTTGTAACAGGTTACCGATGTACTAACCAAACCTCTACCTCAAGTGAACAAGTTACCAACATACTAACCAAACCTCTACCT
This sequence comes from Larix kaempferi, assembly GCA_027924585.1. Classification (NCBI taxonomy): domain Eukaryota; kingdom Viridiplantae; phylum Streptophyta; class Pinopsida; order Pinales; family Pinaceae; genus Larix; species Larix kaempferi. The sequence continues at coordinate 2,142,448 of BSBM01000517.1, read as the reverse complement.
CAAGAAAAGTTTGAGTATTTTCGAGACAAGCTTGGAAGGACCCTCCTTGAAAGGGGGAGTGATATGGTCACTGATGATGAGATTTCCTCATCATAAGCAAGGTCGATGATGTGGATACTTGTTTACTACACTTGGATACTTAGATCATTTAGACTTAGGACTCTTATACTTAGAATACTTTTTTACTTGCTTTTACTTTGATGATATATGTATCGATGAGGATACATGTGTTGTTGATGTATCGATGAGGATACATGTTTTGTCGATGTATCGATGAGGATACATGTTTTGTTGATGTATCTATGAGGATACATATTTTGTTCATGTATCAATGAGGATACACGTTTTGATGATATCTGTATTGATAAGGATACAGGTGGGGATTGTATCATACCAGGCCTTTGGTCCCTGAATTGATCCGTAGACGTATGGTCTCTGAGAATAAAGTCCTTAGTTGACAGGTGGGGATTGTATCATCCTCGGACTTCGGTCCCTTGAATTGATCCGTAGACGTATGGTCTCCGAAAATGAAGTCCTTAGTGGACAGATAGGGATTGTATCATCCCTGGACTTTGGTTCCTTGAATTGATCCGTAGATGTATGGTCTCCGAAAATGAAGTCCTTAGTGGACAGATAGGGATTGTATCATCCCTGGACTTTGGTTCCTTGAATTGATCCGTATACGTATGGTCTTCGAAAATGAAGTCCTTAGTGGACAGATAGGGATTGTATCATCCCTGGACTTTGGTTCCTTGAATTGATCCGTAGACGTATGGTCTCCGAAAATGAAGTCCTTAGTGGACAGATAGGGATTGTATCATCCCTGGACTTTGGTTCCTTGAATTGATCCGTAGACGTATGGTCTCCGAAAATGAAGTCCTTAGTGGACAGATAGGGATTGTATCATCCCTGGACTTTGGTTCCTTGAATTGATCCGTAGACGTATGGTCTCCGAAAATGAAGTCCTTAGTGGATAGATAGGGATTGTATCATCCCTGGACTTTGGCTCCTTGAATTGATCCGTAGACGTATGGTCTCCGAAAATGAAGTCCTTAGTGGACAGATAGGGATTGTATCATCCCTGGACTTCGGTCCCTGAATTGATCCGTAGACATAAGGTCTCCGAGAATGAGGTCCTTAGTGGATAGATGGGGATTGCATCATACCTGGACTTCAGTCCCTGAATTGATCTGTAGATGTATGGTCTCCGAGAATGAGGTCCAAATTGGACAGATGGGGATTGTATCATCCCTGGACCTTGGTCCCTAAATTGATCTGTAGACGTATGGTCTTCGAGAATGAAGTGATGGGGATTGTATCATCCCCGGACCTTGGTCCCTGAATTGATCCGTAGACGTATGGTCTTCGAGAATGAAGTGATGGGGATTGCATCATCCCGGAACCACTAGTTCAAAATGTACGTGATGGGGATTGCATCATCCCGGAACCACTAGTTCAAAATGTACGTGATGGGGATTGCATCATCCCGAAACCACTAGTTCAAAATGTACGTGATGGGGATTGTATCATCCCCGGACTTCGGTCCCTAAATTTATCCGTAGATAGATGTCTCCGAGAAGTGGTCCCTAGTGGATGAGAGGGGATTGTATCATCCCCAGACTTTGGTCCCTGAATTGATCCGTAGACATATGTCTCCGAGAAAGTGATTCTTAAATGATGTGGTTACTTGTATCGGTATGGATACTTGTATTGATGATGTGGTTACTTGTATCGATATGGATACTTGTATTAATGATGTGGTTACTTGTATCGATATGGATACTTGTATTAATGATATGGATACTTGTATTGGTATGGATACTTGTATTGATGACGATACTGACGATTGTGTGATGACGATGCTGATGATCGTGAGATGACGATGCTGATGATCGTGTGATGACGATGATGATGATCGTGTGATGACGATGCTGATGATCGTGTGATGACGATGATAAATTGAAGAAAGCTTCCGATGATTTATAGATGTATCATGTATGATGTTGATGACTCCTTGCTCGTGTAGATGCTGTTATAATATCCTTCTCGTTAAGGGGGAGTGTTGAGATATTGTAACTTCAAAGAAAATTATATTTGTACTTTATTATTCCGGAGATGATTCATTCCTCCGTGAAGATCTTATTGTATATTCGGACATGTTTATTCCTCCGTCGGAATGTGGTAACTTGGGTTATTAGACTTCCCTAGTGGGGGTCGGCCCTGTATGTGCTATGTGGTTCAAAGGGTTATTAGACCACCCTAGAGGGGTCGGCCCAGTCAGTTGTAGTGGGGTATTTAACCCAGTGGTTAAATACGAGCCTACATGATTTATGTAAAAGACAATTCGGAGTAGTGTATAAATAGAGGAGGTGTATTCCTCATTTAACACACACTCACTCACTTGAGAGTAGCGCACTTGTGGAGGAGAGGTCTGCTATGGTGGAGGAGGAGATCATGTCTTTGGTTTGCATCTTTGTATATTGCTGGTCATCTATATTGAGGAAGCTTTGCTGGGTTTTCTACCCCATGAGGGTTTCCCAGGATAAATATGTGTCTCTTGTGTTTATGTTATGCTTGTTGTTTCTTCAGTGATCCTGTATATGCTATTATTGTGAAATGGAATGTAATGCTGCTATTTTCTGTCTTAGCATATTGAATTTTAACAAAAGCAAAAATGCTCTTTTATAAACTATCATTGGAACAATTGGTATTCGAAATGTGCAATTGATTATCAAACTGATAAATCATATCAATATCAATCAACAATTTAGAAAAAAAAGTCATGCAATAAACAACGATCATAAAGACATTCGGGATCATGTTTATCACAAGTCAAACAAAGTTAATACTGCAATTGATTATGGCTTCTGAATTCTAAACATAGCCAACATAATATGAACATAAGATAACAATCAATACATTATGAAGGTAAATTGCATAATTGAATAAGAAAATGAGAATTAATAAATGCAAAACAAAATCAATCTATTGATAAAGTTGGTGTCAACAATACATATTATCTACAAATCTTATCAACTAGCTCTGAGAGAAATCATAGAGTGTCATCTACAGGTCGAACAGTAAACCATCAATCATAAAAATGCTTAACAAGTTTATATCACAGAGAATGAAAAATATTTTTCTTTAGATACCCCCCTCATCCTCTCTCTGCATAGCAGGTAGGTATTTATACAAAATGAATGATAGAAAAGATAAGATCAGTTCCCTCAATCCCTGAGCTAACTCGTTGAGTTGTCGCACTTAGCAAATCCGTCCATGAGAAAAATATGGGAAAATTCATTTTCAAAAACCAGTTGGATCTCCCAAATGAAACACTTTCTGAGGATTCTACTCTTGTGCCAGCTAATTGGGGTCATTCTGCACAAAATCCATGTCTCGGATTTTATAGATTCATCTCCATCGCTCCAAAAATCACATCTGAAAGTCATTGCTTTTAGCTTGACGTTTTTTAATTATTCATGATGCAGTATGTTAATGGATTTCTGTACAATTCAAAAGATTAAATTAGAAACAATAAACAACATTCTAAATCAAATGAAACAAATCCAAATCCATAAAAATCTATTTGCAAATGAAATAATAACAAAAATAGGAAAATCTAAGTCAAATCCGAAATTGATTTTTCAAGCAGATTTTCAGGGTGGTTAAGCTATCCATTTGGCAAAAAGAATGTTCCCAAATCATTCATCATCTTACTAGATTTCCAATGAGTCGTCCTGGGATCGATTTGGACTTCTAGAACTCAATATATTGCTTCCGGAAGCTAACACTCAACAACCATTGATTTTAATGTTGGCGAATCGTGACTGTTGATTTGGATGTCAAAATCAATATCCCACATGCATTGAGCAAAATAAATTTCAAGTGTTTATAATGTATTTGCCTCACATAGTAACAAAAGCTAGGGAAGAAGACCATAGAGGCCACCTAAGAAAAATGTAAATGATAATAAAATGAGAGAACATCTAATGTTAAAATATATACCTTTCTAATTCTTAAGAAAGTAAATGTTGGAAACAAGTTACCTATATAGGATAAGAATCACTCCTAGAATATAGGAGAGTTAATATGTCCCACAAATAGATTTCCAACATAATCATTTTCTAAGAATGGAAAACCAAAAATAAAACATATGTATTTTTTGTTAAAAATATTGGTTTCATTAAATTAAATTGTGTGAGTTTAAACTATAGACTTAATAAAAAATATTTTTCAAATTCACAAATTAATTTAATCAAAACCAAATCACGATCACAAATATTAAAAACGAATTTTAATAAGCTTAAATTAAATATCCAAAATATTAAACTAGCCTAAGCAAACAAACTTAAAGAGAATAAGATTATTTACAAAGTATCATGATTCTAGATATGTGAATGTAGAAAGAAGACTTGAATATCAGATCAATGCAATATCTAGACTCGTGATAGGTGAAATCAAATGATCAATCAAAATCCCGAAACAAAGGTACTAACTAGCCATCATCTCGAATAATCAGTTTATGCAACGAAGACCAAATCTAGGTGGGGAATGTGAAGAATAACATGGTAGCCCACCAACAACATGGAACCAACTCAATCAAATCCAAAAATCAAATACATGCTAGAGAACAACAAAGAATGGCAATAATCCAAATGATGCCAAAGATGCGGAAGACAGATCAGCGAAATGATGCAACTAATCGATCATCGAAACATCAGGCACATGAATGAAATGTCTATAATAATCATGTCTCGAGATATCATACCAGAGAGTCAAACAATACTCAGATAGATCATGTCAAGTCAATGTGAAAAACGTGGACCCGAAATACCAATTAGAAAAATTATAAAAAAAAGTCTCCAGGTTCACAATATCGGCCATGCCAAAGTCGAGATCAACAAGTCGACATTGTCAAAGTCGGGATCGAGGAGGAAATTAATATAACGATTAATAATACCAACTTCCAATTTCTGCGATGAATAGGAAAAGTTGGGATTCAGGAGTTGGGATTGAAGGTTGACCGTGACAAATAGCTCCCCTACTACTGACTGCCGAAATAGAAAAATCAGAATGGGGAAGTCGGCAAGCTTAAATAAAAAATTTCATGCAGACTTCCGACTTCTGCTAACATCAGAGTCACAAAATCGAGATTTAAAATTTAACGATAAAATAAACTCCCTACTTCCGACTGCTAAACTTTAGAAAATGGAGATGTTGGGGAGGTTGTTACAAGTATATGATAATCCTGAAGTGGTGACTTGGAGACAATATTAAATGAAGCAAAATGCATATCCGATTTGACCTGGATCATTATAAGGCATGGGTAAAAGAAATCATAACCCAATATAAGAATCAAAGAACAATCAAGATAAAAACATGATCCCAACACGATGGATTCAAAATAGTGGATTAAAGAATGAACTGATTAGATGAATATCGACTGTCAAGCAAATCAACCCAAAAATGAGGTGAAAAATATGTCAGATGATAAAATCAAAAGTCATTGAACCAAGATCTATCAAACTGAAGAAGGGTGATTATTAATTTTGAAAATTTAAGTAGGAGACCCTTCATTTGATAAAAAATGTAGAGGAGTTGTTGTAGCCACAACACATATGTGGTCTCAACTCGTGTCTCAACTATGGGGTTTGATTTCTTCTTTTGTCATAATATCATAGCATCAACTCTTGGTTCCATTAATAATTTATGAATTGCCATTGATTGTTGTTCCTAAGGGTTGGTTTGAACACGCTCATGTAGCCACATATTGTGGCATCACTATCCAATGCAACCAATAAATGTTACATGGCATATGCAAGATGACCGAACAATGAAAGATACAAGAATTATGGTTGGTGTACCTAATGAATTTGAGGGCATTTCCCAACTCAGATCTCAACAATATGACATCATTCTGAACCAGAATATTAGGGTATTGTTGAGGGTTTTAGGTTGTTGGTTTGAGGACAAAAAAGAAGCTAAGTGTTGTAGTTAGCAGAGAAGCCGGACATAAAACCTTCTCTAGTCAAATTTAGGCAAAAAACTCCAACAAACATGTAGTAGTTTCTCCATCATATTGTCACCTAAAAGCTTATAGTGTGAACAACAACAAATTGTGACATGTGCACGGCCTGCAACATGAAAAGTCCAACAATGTGTTTGTCGCGATACAAACCGGCAAAGGGTTATGTATTAGCATCAACAACAATATTGAGATGCCCCCATCATGTGTTAGGTATCATGTATGTGCATTTTGCTAGAGCGATCTATCTTCGAGGGATCCTTGACACACTTTCTCTTTGGTTGTATCATGGATTGATGGCAACATAGGGATCCTTGGCACACTTTTACTTTCTCTAATTTTATGTTGGCAAGTATACCCAAATTTTTGTTCCAACTCCTTGTAAACGTGGTGTTTTTGGGACCATATATTGTCTAAAACACCTACAAATTGAGGTAAGTTGAATTCTTGAATGACGTGAATTCTTTTGCCACTCCACACTCAAATTGTTTGAAGGGCATCTGCAATCATGGCACGAGTAATCTTGAAGACTTGGAACTTAGAAAACATTCACAAATCAAATAACAAGCATTACCTCCTGAGGAGATAATGTCGCTTCATTGTATTGTTGCACCTTAAAGTGTAACCCCTCCTACCACTTATTAGGCTATTGGAAGAACTAGAGAATGAACTTAGAATAAATGTAGTTACAAACCAAAACTATACCTGGTCTTGTCCCTCCAACACCGACCCCCTTGATCAGGTCCTCCTCATAATTCATAAAAGGTTGACCATAAATATGAAAGGTCACCTCTATCTCTTAGTTTTCTCCAAGAATTAATAGATGGAGATTTCATTTTCGAAATTGAAAGTAGTGTGTCTAGGAGAAGCTCTTTCATGGACCAATGTTTTGCACACTCGAGTATCTTCTTAAGGTAAATTTGTATAAAATATGTTGAATTTTGTAAAGAACACAATGAATTTTTGGCATGCTAAATATATCAAATTTTGAGAACAACGTGATGTCTTTCAACAAAAGATCAAACTTTGGGTGCCTTGAGAGGATCAAAGTTTGCGACATATTCAATGCCTTTTTGGCAAGTTTAAAATATCAAATTTTACGAAGGCCTTGATGCCCTTTGAGCATGTTTGAAAGATCAAATTTAGTGAGAGGAACAAGGTGCCTTTCAAGCCCTCTAAAATATTGAATTCTTCGCCAATACGATACCTTTCATGCTTATTTAAAAGTTCAATTTTTCTAAATAACTTAATGGATGCCAAGCAAGTTAAAAACATGGAATTTTTTTAAAGAACATGATGCCTTTTAGGTAGGTTACAAATATTAAATTTTTTTAGGGGTTCTATGCGTTACGTAGTCATTTCCCTTCACATTGCCTTGACCACCATTGCTTATTGCTCTAGTATTCCTATCTTTAGGGAATCCCTTATTGAGTTGGAGAAGAACAATTGCTAGCACTTGTTAAACTTCAGCTAGCCTTAAATACTTCATCAAAAGATCCTATGGTACTTATTCTTGAGGTCGTCCATAAGGAAGGGGCCTGGGCATTCTTTCATTGTGTTTTCCAAGGAAACCTTTCCTTTGGGAGGAAGAAGGGAAAGCGGGATGATTTATGAAATGCCCCATCTAATCAATTAAGTATAATTGTGAGTACCAATATTAATAAAATAAGAAATTAAATTATGTGCATACTCAATATTAATTTGGGGTACATTAAGCTAAGGGGTAGATTAGCGTATGGATGCCCAATGTCATCCATGCAAATTAAATCTTATTTTTAATAATAAGGGAAATATAGTTTATAAGAGGGAGGGAGGACTTCATAGAGGGCTCGCTTCCTCTAGGGGGGGGAATGTGGCTTGCAAGCCTGTTGATGCATGAGGCATGATTGGGGTTGAGGAGGATGAGGGGATTTTTTGTTATTGGTGAGGAGATAGTGTTGTATTTTGGGCTTGCATTGTTTTACTGATTGAGGACTTGGGGGTTCTCAGTCTTTGACTAATAAGCAGGTTGGGTGGAGAGTTGTCCTCCACACTTTGTTCCTCGTCGTTGTTGTTGCTACTATTGATACGACCCTCCTACACACTTCTATAAGTCAAGTTATTTTTCTTATTTTCATACAAATATGCCTTACTCCTAGACATTTCATTAATTCAATTACCATTTGCTTGATTCATTTTTAAATGTAAATGAATGTAATCCATGTAAGGTTATTCTGGCTCTATATTAGATTTTTGTGAAATGAATAATTTACTCCTATCAAATTCAAATTTTAATATGGAAGATTTATGACAAAGGTTAGTATCTTAGTTTAAATAGGTTGGGCTTTACATTTGTGCTATGTTCAAGCCCCAGGGCCTAGAGCTTTTGTTTCCTTTTTAACAAGATGGAACTGGTTGAGAAATTAGAAATAATGGATGGCCAACGTTCTCTCTCTTTTTCCCCAGTCCGCAAGAGGAAAAAACCCTAATACAGTACAAGCATTTTGTATTTCTTCAATTCCCCATTACGCAAACGGAAAAAACCCTAATACAGTATAAACATTTTGTATTTCCTCAAGAAATCGTAAACTCAATGATTAGCCATACGAGCAGCTTCGGGTAGTGCTTATATAGTGATCTCCCAGATTCGAACACAGACTAATTGTTAAAAAAAAAATCCTCTGATTTCTACAAAATCGCATTAAAAACCAACCGAGTACGGCCTTATGGAGCTATCCTAAGGCTGAAACAACGAAGGAATCACAATTTATAGCAGCTCTGAATATTTATTGACAATCAGGTCTACTTTCTGTGTTGAATGACCGGGATGCGGCTCTGATAATGTCTAAAACCTTTTGCCTTACGCCGTATTTCAGCTGCTCGGCCTGCGAGTTTGAAACTCGTGGCCTCGCCAACCGTAAAACCCTAGGTCTTTAAGAAAAGGACGTGACAAACAACGAATTGTGTTTGATCGAACTTTCCCCGGCTTTGCAGGGTTTTGCTTCCTACATATTTTATTTACTTATCGTTGATCTTGTTTATGGCTCCATTGCTTCCATTCTAAAGTTCCTTGTTTTGCTTTTAGTCCTCTGGCTTGTCAAGTTTCTTTCCTGTCATATCTCGGTTCGATCCCCTTCGCTGAATCCCTAGTTTGCCAGAAATACAAAGGCAAGTGTGAATTTAGAAATTGCTTGGATTTTGAGGTAATGACCGATGTTAAAGTGAATAGAGAGGGCAAAACTATCAGAGCTCGAAGTTCGCGCCACCCCTTTGGCCATTCTTACATCTGCTCAGGACCTTTTCTTCTCTCATATCCTTTATCTAATCTGTCATGGCATTTTGGCCACAATCCGATCAATACCGGGTTATGGATTGGATTTGAAGAGCAGAGCAGAGAATCAGAGGAAAAGGGCATTTGGGGCTGAAGGATGAGACATTTTTCCTCGTGGGTGGATTGAGAAGCAATATTAATGGATAGAGGGCCGCTTGCTAAAAGTTCATCAACATTTCCATCATCCATGGATATCATGCCCATCATGCACGGATCTCGTTGCTGTCATATGCATTGAGCGGGGCGAAAATATTGATAAAAACATGAAGTGAGAGATCATCGATCACCGCTTGCTGCACCACCCAAACATCAATCCATTCAAAGAGGCAAGCATAGCTGCAAAACTCTCCTCTCACTCTCGAGTATCAATGTTCCTGTTTGTTCTTTTAGTGAACTGAATGCTTTCGGTTAACATGAGCAAGCTACAACTGTTCTATGTTAATGTTATCGGCCAGAAGGGTTTCGCAGTTAAATAAGTCACCCTTTGTCTAAGAGGAGGGTATTTATTCCGCGGAAGTCACCCAGTGCTGTACCTGGCTCCATTAACTACATCCAACTTTTGCAAGCATTGGCATAAACATAAACATGACCTGGCAAACCACCCTCGACAATATTCCCTCTTCATCCATGATCCTACCGACAAAGCCTTAGTTTCACTAATATGACATTGCACTTATATAACCAATGTGATATTTTGTGTCAAGAGACTGAAGCACTCCTCATAACAGCAGAAATAAATATACGAAAAACAAGACCATACACCTCGGATCCTGCCTGCTTAAGCACTAATTGTCCGTTTTCTTCTCATGTTACCTGACATGCTTTGCTTCCCGTTTGCATGTTAGCTCTCTTGTGATGAACCCCTTCCCTTGCAGTTGTGATGAACCCCTTACCTTGCAGCTATGAGACTATGGTGGAATTAGATCCATTGCAGCGACTAGCTAGAAATGCAATCAAACTGCCTATAAGAATCATAATAAACTCCAGCTACGCAAAGTGGTAGAAATTGGAACTTAATGGCTGAGTGCATCTATCTCCAACATATGCTGATTCTTAAGTGAGTTTAATCATGTAACTTAAAAGCAATGTTCCCCAAGTTTCCGGGATACAAGTTTCCGGCATACATTGGGGACATGTGGAGACCACCCCCAACTCGTCCAGGTCATAATAAAAAATATAATAATTAATATTATAAAATATTAAATCCCAGCAATAACAATTCAATGATTCATCCCATGTAAATCATTAAAAGTAAATAATAAATACTAAATACTAAATTCTTCATTGTGCAATGTAAATTAGAGTGTAACAAATTAATAATACAAACACGTTACACAATTCATCATGATCTTTTTCAAATTTGTCATTTGAATCTTGATATTCATATTTCTAATTTCGGTCATTCTACTTGAAAAATTGAATCAGTGATATTGCATACTAAAATAATAAAATAATAAATTACAAAAGACTTATGAAATAGAGACTAAAATAGCAATTAAAATTAAAATTTCGTATTTTTAAACTGAAATTGGGAAAATCATGGGGGGCATCTAGGAGCCCCCTAGTTTCGAGAGGGAGCGTGTGGGAGCCCCCTTCACCGGAGTGGGCTGCAGAACAGCGGGACGCGCTCCCTTGTGTGTTTCCGAGAGTTTCCTGATTTTGGGGACGCTGGGAAACGTTTCGCCACGAGTCCCCAAGTCCCCGGGAGCGAGGGTGGCGCACCCCCAACCCTAGGGGACGAGTCCCCGTGGAACACTGCTTAAAAGTGAGTCTAACAATTGACAAACACTACAGTGTTCACAATTTTAATTCAACTATATGTTTGAATTACACTCCAATGGGGATTTAGGAGACCACACAACAAATATGTTGATGTAAGTTTTACTAAATCATGGAGGAAAGAGAAGTTTAGATGAAAAGCATACTACTTAGTCACTGTGCCTTCATCATAGAAACCAAAAACATATATTAGTGACAACTTACAAATCATGGAGGAAAGAGAAGTTTAGATGAAAAGCATACTGCACTATTGTTTAGCCACTGACTTCATCTTAGAAACCAAAAACATATATTAGTCACATTTGCCAGGATGGAATGTTTCATGTTGCTTTAAAAATATCTCAAGATTTCCCTAAATTTTCTTGTATCAAGTCTAAATTTTCTTGTATCAAGTCTGAACTGGAAACACTTTAAAAGTTTTACAGCTTCGTTTCTTTCAATATGATGTCAAACAGTCCTTTGACTTTCAAGTTAATAGAATTTTTCATATCAAACATGTTACTAAAAAAAGTCACTTTCAATCTAACATGATTAAAACAAAATGCTTTTCCTGTGAATGAAAGCATCATTAAACAAACATAAAGCCAAGTCACAGAGTCTTAACAGGAATAGAGTCTACTAAGCATGGCACTTAAAAGACTCAACACTGAATGATATGAACTAACAACTCATTACCTTGCAAAAGAACTATTTTCTAGAAAGCATGTGGTTGTCAGAAACATGAAATAGTAACTTAAATCCACAATAAGCCCAGGTTACAGGTTTGCATTTCATTAATATGTTTGGCCAAAGGGACTGGTTCCCTTTTCCTTTTGCAAATGTTCCATCTTATGCCTCATCTTTGCTCCCAGGTGATCAGTTAGGTGGGGAGACTGTTAAGAAGATGGAATCAGATTTTGGCAGCCTGTTTGGCAACTTTCTCAAATTCCCTTTTAGTTAGCATCCTCATACACAGGAGTGAATTTATCAAATAGAATCAAACATCTAGTTTAAACGAGTTAGCAGAACTGCAAATCATAATTTCAATCAAATTCAGCCAACACTTTTTATGTATAATCTTCTTGGGTCTTCAGACATTTCCTGTAGTCAAGTGTTATGCTCAACATAAAAACTATTTCAATTGTCTACTGGTGTCTTGCAAAATGATCTTCAAAGTAAAGGGATTACCCCATGTTTTTACTCCATTCAACTCTTCTATGTAGTTCATTGTTCTCATAACTTGTTGTACAGGAAATCTGTCGGTTTGGCTCTTTTAATTCAACTCGTCGCTGACATTACAAATCACCTTCATCTCCCCATCGAAATCCTCTGAAACAAAACCTGAATGACAAGAAAGATACCTCCTAAAGCATGGTATCACACACCTTGGCCCAGGGAAAATGTTCCTCATAGCCAAATTGAATAAGAGAGATTGAACCAAGCTTGCTTGTGTTGTTCATTACTCATTCCAATTTTGTGTGAGCCTTCCTTTTATTCACCCATTTAGCAACAGTAGACTTGTTTTAATGTCTCCCATGCATTGGTGTACTTATGAAAGTCAGCTTGACTTTAAACTTAGAATGGCTGGTCAAGCAAGTTGAACTGTTGAACCATTCCCTTTCAGTTTTCATCTTCAGCATTTGATTTTCAAGATTATCCTTAGTTTGCTAACTTTATCCCATTGACATTTTCACATTGGATGAAGCCAAAATCAAAATCAATTCCTTCCTAATCACAGGAGTTAGCTTTAAAAAATACTATTTCACTATTCTGTGCCAAAATGCAGCTGTAAAATACTTATTCCAACTTGTTGCAACATTGATTATATTGTAGAAAACAACCTAGTTGTTGTTAAGATTTAATATGCTAAGACATAAAATATCAGCATTACATTCCATTTCACAATAATAGCATATACAGGATCATTGAAGAAACAACAAGCACATCATAAATACAAGAGACACAGATTTATCCTGGGAAACCCTCATGGGGTAGAAAACCCACCAAAGCTTCCTCAATATAGATGACCGGCAATATACAAATATGCAAACCAGAGACATGATCTCCTCCTCCTCCATAGCAGACCTCTCTCTCACAAGTGCACTACATTCTGAGTGAGTGAAGTGTGTGTATAATGAGGAACACACCTCCTCTATTTATACACATCTCCGACTTGTACTTTATATTAACTAGGTCGGCCCCAACTTTACCACTGGGTTAAACACCCCACTACAACTGACCGGGCTGACTCCACTAGGGTGGTCTAACAACCCTTTGACCCACATAACACATATAGGGCCGACCCCCACTAGGGAAGTCTAATAACCCAAGTTACCACAATCCAACGGAGGAATAAACATCTCCGGATATACAATAAGATCTTCACGAAGGAATGAAACATCTCCGAAATAATAAAGTACAAATATAATATTCTTTGAAGTTACAATATTTCAACACTCTCCCTTAACAAGAAGGATATTATAACAACATCTGCACGAGCAAGGAGTCATCGACATCATACATGATACATCTATAAATCATTGCAAGCTTTCTCAACATCATCAGTAACTCAAGCAGTTACTCGAACATCTTCAATACGGGAACATCAACATCTTCAGTACTGAGTCTCTATCGTCTACAGCACTCGAATGGCTACAACAACATCAACATCTGGATCCTCACGATCATAAACATCGTCATCACACGATCATCAACATCGTCATCACATGATCATTAGCATCGTCATCACACGATCAACAACATCGTCATCTAGACCATCACGATCAACAACATCGTCATCTAGATCTTCAGTATTAGTACCCACACCAATACAAGTATATACATCATCAATACAAGTATCCTCATCAATACATATCCTCATCAATACATATCATAAATATCAATACAAGTATCCTCATCAATACAAGTATCATCATCAGTCAAGTATACACAATAGCATCATACTCTACAATACACATGATCCTTCCTTTCGGAATTACGGGATTTATGGTCTAAGGATGATTAATCCACACCATTCATATAGGACTATGTCCAAGGATGATTTAATCCACACCATACATTTAGGACTATGTCCACGGATGATTTAATCCCCACCGTACATTTAGGACTATATCCAAGGATGACTTAATCCCCACCATACATTTAGGACTATGTCCAAGTATGACTTAATCTCCACCATACATTTAGGATTATATCCAAGGATGACTTAATCCCTACCGTACATTTAGGACTATATTCAAGGATGACTTAATCCCCACCGTACATTTAGGACTATCTCCAAGGATGACTTAATCCCCACCGTACATTTAGGACTATGTCCAAGGATGATTTAATCCCCGCCATACATTTAGGACTATATCCAAGGATGACTTAATCCCCACATGTCCATCAAGGACTTCATTCTCGAAGACCATATGTCTACGGATCAATTCAAGGGACCGAAGTTCGAGGACGATACAATCCCCACTTGTCCACTAAGGACTTCATTCTCGGAGACCATACGTCTACGGATCAATTCAAAGGACCGAAGTTCAAGGATGATACAATCCCCACTCGTCCACTAAGGACTTCATTCTCAGAGACATATGTCTACGGCTCACTTTAGGACTGAAGTCCAAGGATGATCCAATCCCCACCTGTCCACTAAGGACTTCATTCTCGAAGACATATGTCTACGGATCAATTTAGAACATGTGTTCAAGGATGATGCAATCCCTCTTCTTTCTCGGAGACATATGTCTACGGATCCTTTTAGAACATGTGTTCAAGGATGATGCAATCCCCTCGTCAACTTAGACCCTGTCTAAGGACCATCCACCAACCTCTCTGTCGGCATCACCAATATAGGTATCCACATCATCGACCTCACTGTCGATGCAGGAAATCTCATCACAAGTGACCACATCACTCCCCCTCTCGAGGAGGGTCCTACCAAACTTGTCTCGGAAAATACTCAAACTTTACTTGAGGTAGAGGTTTGGTTAGTACATCGGTAACTTTTTGACTTGAGGTAGAGGTTTGGTTAGTACATCGGCAACTTGTTACAAATTCGAACTTTATAGTTCCTTTCTGTGCCATATCATGGAACACTGGATTCTCTGCCATCTTGATACAACTCTGTTTGTCACATAGGATCATAGTTGGATCTATCTCTAAGTCAAACAATCCAAAATCCATACTGCTTCACAACTAGCAGAGCAACCAGCCATATATTCCGCTTGTGCTGAGAGCCACACTAGACTGCTTCCAGCTAAACCATGAGATCATGGCTGATCCCAGAAAATAACATCCTCTCGATGTGTTCTTGCTGTCTGATACACTGTCTTCCCAATCAACATCTGTGTAGCCATCTGAATTCATGATCTCCAAGATAGCATAGATCAAAGTCTATCGTATCCTTTAGGTACCTCATCACATGCTTTGCAACTATCAGGTGAACACATCTAGTTTCCACTAGATACTGACTCAAGGTGTTCACAGCAAAGCATATATCTGACCTAGTATTTGTTAGATACATCAATGACCCAATAATTTGTCTGTACAGAGTTATATACACTAACTCTGATGTGTCATTCGCTAACAGCTTCAAGTTGGAATCCATGAGAGTGACCATTCCAACATATCAAGTCTTTTTAATATTTCTCGGCATACTTTCCCTGGTTGAGAAAGGTTCCTTCTGAGCCTTTCCATACTTCCAGACCTAGGAAGTAATGTATCAATCTGAGATCTTTCATTTTCATTTCTGCAGCCATCTATCTGTGCCATCTCTTGTCAGATGGGTCTATTGATATGAGCCTCAACATCATTCGAACTCTGTGGTGAGTTCCTTCTTGCAATAATGTCATCTGTGTATAGAAACCATATTCAACCTTGTAGCAAAGGTTGAGATCCACATCACCCATGGTGAACAAAGCTTTCTTCAATTACATTATTAAGATAATGGTCTTATCTAGCCACTTGGAGCAAACATCTCATCATGATTCTCTTCCTCTTTCTAAGAGAATCTTCTAGCCACGATCCTTTTATAGTGTGTTTGATTTGTAAATCCTTTTGTTGAACATCCTTCGCTTGTTCAGTGTTCATCATTCGTCATGATCTTTCCTACAAATCAAAATTAAGTACATGATTAGTAATACTTCATAATCATCAAATCATATTGATATGATAACCTATTATGCATACAGATATCATTTACATAGTTATGCAACTATCTTGACCAATACTTTGGCACAACACTTTTCCATATCATGTATGCATACAGTGGCTATCTAGATGCCTTCCATCTCTACCAGAACATACTATCGAGAGTGTGCACAGCTCTCAGCATGTCACCAAATAGGTTTCATTCTAGACAAGCAACAATGGAATGTTTGTCCAATTTACCAATCATATGCATGTTAGTAGTATACTGTTCAATGCTATATGAATGTTTACACTCAACATGATATATTCTAGGAATACAAATATGTATACAACTATTACAAGCAATATCATTTACTATTTCAAATAACAACTCAAATACTTATCTTTTATGTTTGTGTGGTTATCTCTCGCTTGATCTTCTATATGTCTTTTGAACTTCTATTCATTATGTACCACTGTGCATGCTCAAGTGTGCACTAGTGTCATCCTCATGATCTCATACACAAACACACATTCATTAGTATATTCTCAATATTATCAAAACATTATAATTCTAAATAATCTTGAATATGTATATTCATGATCATAGATAATAAACATTAGTATTCAAGGTTTCAGGAAAGTCTTCTTTTACTCATGGATATTCTTGTTTGATAATAGGACTCTTCTGGTTAGTTAAATCATCAATCAAGATAAGAGACATAATATGCATAAACCCTTGATTACTAGCTTTATGAATAAGCATAACCAATCATACCAAGTATACTTATATAAGGGATCCTAACACAAGGTAAGATTCTAACTTGACATAGGAAAACATACCTGGATTAGTATACCTGCTTAGTTATGTCTAACATACCTAAACAATATCTTCTTTGTTCTCTTCAATGATTCAGATATCCTGTGCTAGAACCTACATATCTCATAGGTTAAGCATAATATAACAAAGTCATACATACCTCGTAAGTAGAACAAAGATTATGGATGAGTCTTTGTCTTCATGTTGTCATGGTCATGGAACTTGATTTGTCTTTCGTGATGTACCTGTATCTTGTTAGCATACAACATCAACCTCATACAACACCAAAGTGAATTAGTACAATCATATAGCCCTAATCAATGAATGTCTTCTATCATTCACATGCATTCATACTATTACTAGGGTGATAAGACAATTCTAACATTAATCAAGATTGTACTAATAAATAATATGAAGACAAACATATTATGAACTTAATCAAGAATCATATTTTAAAACATACCTGAACCTCCTTAAGTCATACCTGTCGAGACTTCTTGTAGTCTTCTTATGTGGGGCCTTAGCCTCAACTCCCCTTGAAACTTGATCTGGAGCTTGATTAGGGTTTGCTAGAGAAACCCTAAAAATTCAATCTTTGACTTTCCCACTTCTGAATGGATGGAAGGATGTGTCTTGCTGAGCTGATCAAACTAGCATACTTCAATTTTGAAATCTCCAAAATTTGACCCCTCAAAATTGCCTTTGAAACTTCTGGATCTTCTAGACAGGATCCCAAACTAGGGTTTGATGAAGCCCACCCTTATGCGCAATCAAAAGGTTCGATCCAAGGCTCTAAACTCTTATTTTTCTGAGGAGCTTCCAGCTGTGGTCACAGACTTCAAAAAATTCCAACTTTTGCTGAAGCCCTAATTTTCCATCTTTCCGATCAAAATCCCAAACTGGGGTTTGATCAAGCCCAGTCTTCTACCCAACCAAAAAATTCAATCTTGGTCTCTAAATTTCTATTTTCCTCAGTAGCATTCAGCTGTGGACTCCGATTCCAAAAATTCTAACTTTCTCCGAAACCCTAAATTCTGGAAGCCATGAATGAAGGTGCTCCAAAAATAATTATGTTTTGACATAAATATGTACCTTATTGTTTCTGCTGTAACTCCTTTCGAGCCACAGGGTCTGAAAATTCTTATTGTGGTAGCCTAACCTGTCATCTTTCCATCCCGACAAGTTTGACCTCAATTGGATTCTCTGAGAGAGAGTTATGCCAAGTGTCGCAACGTGACCTGTTTATGGGATAAAACATGAGAGCGAACTTGTACAGCGTTCCATGTGTCACTGGTTCAACTTCTGCTTTTGAAAAAGTTTCCTGAGGTAGTACAGTCTATGTACTACCTGCCACTTTTTCCAAAATTTAATTTGGAGCTTCCTAGCCCAAGTTATGACCTTTTTTCCTAGGTCACCTGATTTTGACTGAGATCTGGAAGAGGCAGAAACCCTAACTTGTATTGATCATAACTCACAAAGTACAACGAAGCTAAGGGTGTCCTTTGGACACAAGGTACCTGGGGATGTTATCTACGACCTGTAAAGGTTTCAAATCCTGAACATTCGCCAAAATGGATTTATAGTGAAAGTTCCACGATGACTGGTTTTTGCTATACAAAACCCAAACCTTGGAATTGTCGCAAGTGAAGCAAGTGTCGTAAGTGCCATACATTGCCTTCCTTCAGGTTAGCTCTGATAACATGTTAAGATTTAATATTCTAAGACATAAAATATCAGCATTAAATTCCATTTCACAATAATAGCATATATAGGATCACTGAAGAAACAACAAGCACATCATAAATACAAGAGACACAGATTTATCCTGGGAAACCGTCATGGGGTAGAAAACCCTACAAAGCTTCCTCAATATAGATGACCAGAAATATACAAAGATTCAAACCAAAGACATGATATCCTCCTCCTCCATAGCAGACCTCTCTCTCACAAGTGTGCTACATTCTGAGTGAGTGAAGTGTGTGTATAATGAGGAACACACCTCCTCTATTTATACACATCTCCGACTTGTACTTTATATTAACTAGGTCGGCCCCAACTTTACCACTGGGTTAAACACCCCACTACAACCGACTGGTTCGACCCCACTAGGGTGGTCTAACAACCCTTTGACCCACATAACACATATAAGGCCGATCCCCACGAGGGAAGTCTAATAACCCAAGTTACCACAATCCGACGGAGGAATAAACATCTCCAGATATACAATAAGATCTTCACGGAGGAATGAAACATCTCCGGAATAATAAAGTACAAATATAATATTCTTTGAAGTTACAATATTTCAACAGTTGTATGCCTATGTCATGACATTGTCAAAATCTTGAATCACTGTAAAAATGCCCCATTTATAACTAACCCCACATCAACCAAAGGAATTATTTTCAGTTTTTTATAGGCCAGGTAAGGATGTACCAAATCAGTGATCATTACAATTTTGATATTGACCTTCGTAATCAACATTTTTATATTGGCCTTCATTGTAGCGAACATTCTTATAGTTGATTCCTCTTGTTTCTACCCATTGTTACCGAAATAGTAAGGTCTGTGTCTCTTGTTTCTTTGTTCCATGTAATGTGGAATGTGGATGAAATGTAATGTTGTTTCTGGACCCTCGGCGATATCTTCTCCGACACTGAAATTCGTAACTTTGAAAAAGAGTCCTGATTGAAGATGGATAAGGCACGTCAAGAACATGATGCCTTTGAGGCACCTCAAAATATTGAATTTTTCAAAGAAGATGTGAACAAAACCATGGCTTTTTGGCCTATTTAAAAGATCAATTTTTGGGAAGAACACATTGCTTTTAAAGTTAAAAAGATCAGATTTTTGGAAAGTCTTAGAACAATTTGGAGGTGTTAAAAATATTGAATTTTATGAATAACACAGATATTTTTGGGTTTTTCAATAGATTGAATTTTGTGAAGAACATTATGGCTTAAAGATCAAATTTGGGGAAGAACACAGTGCTTTTCAAGAAACTCAAAAAGATCAAAGTTTGGGTGTGTTAACATTATCAAAGTTTATAAAAGGGTCAATGCCTTTAAGGAAAGTTAGAAAGATCATATTTTTTTAAGGCCTCAATGCCTTTTGATCATGTGAACTGATCGATTTTAGCGAAGAAAATTATGCCTTAAAGACTTGTCAAAATGCTAGTATTTTTGAAGAAGTTGTATCTTTCAATCCTATTAAACAGATTAAATTTTGTGAAGAAAAAGGTGCCCTTCGAGCAAATTAATAGTATCCAATATTCTGCAGGATTTGACGCATTTCAAGCGAGTTAAAAGATAAAAGTTTTGGAAGGCCTATTTACCTTTCAAGTGTGTTAAAATGATCAAAGTTGCAACTAGATAACCCAGTCTACAACACATACAAATTAAGGAAAGGGGAATCCTCGGACAACAAGAATTCTTTTACTACTCCACATTCAAATTGTTTGAAGGGAATATTCAATCATGTCATGATTAATCTTGAAGACTTGGAACTTGGAAAACATTCACAAAGCAAATAAACAAGCATTAACTCCAGAGGAAAGAATGTTGCTTCACTATATTGTCGGACCTTAAAGTGTAAGCCATCCTACCACTTATTATGCTATTGTAAGAACTAGAGAATGAGCTTAGAATAAATGGTGTTGCAAACCACAACTATACCTGGTCTTTTCCCTCCAACACCCCCCGCCTTGATCAGGTCCTCCTCTTCATTTATAGAAGGCTGAGCGGAAAGATGAAAGGCCACCTCTACTTCTTAATTTTCCCCAAGAATTAATTGATGAAGATTTCATTTTCGAATATGAAACTAGGGGGAAGTATAAAGGTCCAGGAGAAGGTCTTTCATGGACAAGCATTTTGCACACTATCTTCTTAAGGTAAATTTGTATTACTATTGAGACACTTTGAAAGGTTGTTTACCAATGCTCGGCACACTTCCACTTTCTCTAATTTCACAACGGCAAGTATACCGAAATTGTTGTTTTATTAATGAGTTCCTTTATAGTCAGATAACCCAGTAAAGTACTAGCAGTCGATCGGACTCCCTATAAATGCGATGTTTCTAGGACCATATCTTGTCTACAACACCTAAAAATTAAGGCAAAGTGAATCCTCGTATGATGCAAACAACTATACCTGGTCTTGCCACCCCTTTATCAGGTCCACCTCTTCATTTATAGAAGGTTCAACGTAAAGATGAAAGGTCACCTCTACCTCTTTGTTTTCTCCAAGAATCAATTGATGGAGATTTCAATTTCGAAATTGAAAGTAGTGGGAAGTCCAAAGGTACAGGAGAAGACCTTTCATGGAACATTATGCCTTCAAAGCAAGTTAAAGATATTGAATTATTTGAAGGTTTCAATATCTTTCTAGTAAATTAATAAGATTTGATTTTTTCTAAGGCTTCAAAGTATTATACATAAAAATTGATTAGTAATGCATGTGCGAATATAACACTAGTTAAAATATCACGAAAAATAGAAGATAAACATGTCGTAGTGCTTACATGATTGTTTATAGAAAAAATCAAATAATATACCAAGAGAATTAAGGCACATGTATACCCAAAATGTTGTTTATTAATGAGTTCCTTTACATCCAAATAACCCAATAAAGTAGTAGCAATCGATCTAGATCCTTGTAAAAGTGATGGTTGTCTACAACACCTATAAATTAAGTCACAGTGAATCCTTAGACAACCCGAATTCTTTAGAGACTCTGCACTCAAACTGTGTGAAGGGCAACTGCTCTCATGGCATGATTAGTCCTTAAGACATGGAAAAAGGAAAACATTCACAAAGAAAATAAACAAGCATTACCTCCAAAGGAAAGAATGTTGCCTTCACTATATTGATGGACCTTGTACTCTCACTACAATACAGACAACAATAGAGACCATCACTGAAGATAAGATGATTCCCTATGACCACAAAGATGAATCTGATATAATAGACACAACTGGTGAAGATAAAGTTTTGGGTGACATGTCGACAAATAAAGGTAAAAAGGAGAGGGGTCAAGAAGAGCTCAAGATAAATAGATCTAGAAACGAGTCTGCTTGGACTCAATTCTCTAAAGGCTTCGATGCCTGTAAAGCATGCTAACTTCAATATACGATTAAATTTGGTGAACAACACGATGCCCTATAAGCAAGTTAAAAACATCAAATTTTTTCAAGGCTTCAATCCCTTTTCAGGAAAGTTAAAAATATTGAATTTTTTGAAGGCCTATATGCCTTTCAAGTGTGTTAAAACAATCAAAGTTTCTTAGAAGGATAAACATTGGCTAAGAAAGAGAAAAAATTAGATACCCATTGGAGATTTGACAAGTATTAACTTTTAGAAGTATCAACTTTTGTAAAGATTATGATTTCTTTTGTGCATTTTAAGAAAGATCAAATTTTGAGAAGGGTTTGAAAAAATTTGGGCTGGTTAAAAAGACTGAACTTTATGAAGAACATGATGCCTTTCAAGCATGTTAAATAGATTGAAATTTTAGAATGCACGATGGATTTCAAGCTTGTTAGAAAGATCAATTTTGTATGCTCGATAGAATTGGTGGTGATTGATATTTTGAATAATAATATTATTGTAACAAACTATATTTATCTCCTTGTTAGGATATATGTAGCCTCTTTTTAATATCAATATTTAGTTGATCTTGTAAAAATAAAGATTGTCATTTAGGGTGGTCAAAACATTGAAATTTTGTTAGACTTGGGATTAATCGGGGAAAAAATAGCTCAAAATACCACACAAATTTGCATGCACGCTTACATCTCAAATGGGTATCTAAATCTATAATCAAATTTCAATTTCGAGAAATTGGTCAAAAGTGAAACTTTATAATAGGATTATGTTAGACTTGGGCTTACCCAACACAGAATTAGCTCACAATCCTGCCAAAATTTGCATGGATGCTTATCTCCTAAATGGGTATCCAAATCTACGATCAAATTTCAATTCCGAGAAATTGGGAAAAACAACTTTATAATAGGATTTTGCTAGATTTGGGCTTAACAAGGGCGAAAATAGTTCGGAATCCCACGAAAATTTGCATGCTTATTTCCCAAGTGGGTGTCCAAATCTATTTTCAAAATTCAATTTTGAGAAATTAGGCGAAAGTGTAAAACCTTATAATAGGCTTTTGCTAGAGTTGGCCTTAATGAGGGCGAAAATAGCTAGGAATCCCACGCAATAGGATTTTTCTAGACATGGGCTTAACGAGGGAGAAAATAGCTCGAAATCCATGAAAATTTGTGTGTATGCTTATCTCCTAAATGGGTATCCAAATCTACTTTGAAATTTCAATTTCGAGAAATTGGGCAAGTGCAAGTTTATAATAGGATGTCACTAGACTTGGGCTTAATGATGGGGAAAATAACCCAAAATCCTACACAAATTTGTGTTCACACTTATCTCCCAATTGGATATCCAAATCTATGATCAAATTTCAATTCTAATAAATTGGTCAAAAGTGCAACTTTATAATAGTCTTTCGCTAGACTTGGGCTTAATGAGGGTGAAAATACCTCGGAATCCCACAAAACATTGCATGCACACTTATCTCCCAAAGGGGTATCCAAATCTATGATCAAATTTCAAATCTAAGGTAATGATCAAAGGTGCAACTTTATAATAATATTTTGGTAGACTCGAGCTTGATGAAGGAGAAAATAGGTCGGAATCATGTGAAAGTTTGCATGCAAGCTTAATTCCCGAATGGGTATCCAAATCTATGATCAAATTTCAATTTTGAGAAGTTGCCAAAAGTGCAACTTTATAGTAGGTCTTCGCTAGACTTCGGTTTAATGAGGGCGAGAATAGCTCAAAATCCCGTGAAATTTTGCATGCATGATTATTTTCCAAATCGGTATCCAAATCTATGATCAAATTTCAATTACGAGAAATTGGTTGAAAGTAAAACTTTATAATAGGATTTCGCTAGACTACTATAAAGTTGCATTTTTTACCAATTTCTCGAAATTGAAATTTTATCATATATTTGGATACCCATTTTGGAGATTAGTGTACATGAAATTTGTTTTGCGATACTGAGCTATTTTCACCCTTGTTAAGCCCAAGTCTAGCGAAAGCCTATTATAAAGTTGCACTTTTGACGAATTTCTCGAAATTGAAATTTGATCATATATTTGGATACCCATTTGGGAGATAAGCATGCAAGACTCTCATGGGATTCCAAACTATTTTTTCCCTCGGTAAGCCCAAGCTTAGCAAAATGCCTATTATAAAGTTGAAGTTTTGACCAATTTCTTGGAAATGAATTTTGGTCATATATTTGGATACCCATTTAATGGGAAAATTTTAGGGGCGAAATTTAGCCCATGGGCTAATTTTTCGAGGTTTTTTTCCAAAACAATATTTGTCATTTTCCATTTTTTTGCAATATGATTCACCCAAATTCCATAAGAAAAAAAATTTTAACTCTAAAAATCGCCAAAATTGTTCAAAAACTATATAAAACCCTCAGAAATTTGTCTATTTTTAAGAAAATATCGCCAAACATTTTATGGTTGGAAATTTGATAATTAGTAAAATTCGCCAAGGTTTTTACACTTTAAGAAAATTATGGAGCCTTAAAATTTTCTCTACCCATTTGGGAGATAAGCATGCACGCAAAGTTTCACAGGATTTCGAGTTATTTTTGCCCTCGTTAAGCCAAAATCTAGCAAAAGCCTATTATAAAGTTGCACTTTTGACCAACTTGTCGGAATTGAAATTTGATAATATATTTGGATACCCATTTGAGAGATAAGTGTGAACGCAAATTTTCGCGAGATTTCGTGCTATTTTCGCCCTCGTTAAGCCCAAGTTTAGCAAAAGCCTATTATAAAGTTACCCTTTGACCAATTTCTCGCAATTGAAATTTGATCATAGATTTGGATACCCATTTGGAAGATAAGCGTGCATGCAAACTTTCATGGGATTTCGAGTTATTTTTGCCCTCGTTAAGCCCAAGTCTAGAGAAGGCCTACTATAAAGTTGCACTTTCGACCAATTTCTAAGAATTGTAATTTGAGCATAGATTTGGATGCATTTGGGAAATAAGCATGCACACAAACTTTTGCGAGATTCTGAGCTATTTTCACCCTCGTTAAGCCCAAGTCTAGCGAAAATCTTCAATAAAGTTTCAATTTTGATTAATTTCTCAAAATTGAAATTTGATCATTGATTTGGATACCCATTTGGGAGATAAACGTGTACACAAGCTTTCACAATATTTCAAGCTATTTTCACCCTCGTTATGCCCAAGTGTAGGAAAATCCTATTATAAAGTTGTGTTTTTTACCAATTTCTTGGAATTGAAATTTGATCATTGATTTGGATACCCATTTGGCAGGAAAGCATGCACACAATGTTTCGTGGGATTCTGAGTTATTTTCACTCTTATTAAGCCCAATTCTAGCTAAAGCCTACTATAAAGTTGCACTTTTGACCAATTTCTCATAATTGGAATTTGAACATAGATTTGGATACTCATTTGGGAGATAAGCGTGCATGCAAAGTTTTGTTGGATTTTGAATTATTTTTGTCCTCGTTAAGCCCAAGTCTAGCGAAGGCCTACTATAAAGTTGCACTTTTGACCAATTTCTTGGAATTCAAATTTGATCATACATTTGGATACCCATTTGGGAGATAAGCATGTACGTAAATTTTCATGGGATTTCAAGCTATTTTCGCTCTTGTTAAGCCAAGTCTAGCAAAAGCCTATAGTACAATTCCACTTTTAACCAATTTCACGAAATTTAAATTTGATCATAGATTTGGATACCCATTTGGGAGATAAGAATGCAAAAAAAAATTCGTGGGATTCCAAGCTATTTTTCCCCTCATTTATCCCAAGTCTAGTGACAACCTATTATAAAGTTGCACCTTTCACCAATTTCTTGGAATTGGAATTTGATCATAGATTTGGATACCCATTTGAGAGACAAGTGTGCACACAAAATTTAGTGGGATTCCAAGCATTTTCTCCCTCGTTAATCCCAATCCTAGTGAAATCCTATTATAAAGTTGCATTTTTGACCAATCTCTCAGAATTGAAATTTGATCATAGATTTGGATACCCATTTGGGTGATAAGTGTGCATGCAAACTTTTGCGAGATTTCGAGCTATTTTCGTCCTCGTTAAGACCAAGTCTAGTGAAATCCTACTATGAAGTTGCAATTTTGACCAATTTCTCGAGATTGAAATTTGATCATAGATTTGAATACTCATTTGGGATATAAGCTTCCATGCAAACTTTCATGGGATTATCTATTTTTTCCCTCGTTGATCCCAAGTCTACCGAAATTCAACTATAAAGCTACATTTTTCACTAATTTCTCGAAATTGAAATTTGATCATAGATTTCGACTATTGGACTATCATGGTTGGACACACATTCTTCAAAATTTATGCCACAATCCTGCATTTTTGGCTTTCAAATGAGCTAAATATCTGCCACCTTAGGGCTAGAGGACATGTAGGTTCCCCCCTAGAGTATCAGACAACCAATCATATTTTCACACTCAAATCCATTATTGAGGTGGCCCATTATCGCTCTTCGAAAGTCTATTGTTGCTTTGTATACTTCTCAAAATCATTTGACAAAGTTTCGAGAGAGGCATTGCTCCAATGACTTCGTGATTTGACATATATGAGATCCTTCAGACGACCATCATGAGATTGTATGAGTCAGTTTTGGGTTGGCTCCGGTTGACACATTTCCTTTTTTACTTCATCTAGAGTACCATTGTGGTAAAACACAGATGTCCCCTTTCACCGACTCTCTTTGGGATCTATATTGATGAGTTGGAGTCCTTCCTCCATGAGCACATATAGGAGGGAGATGGTTTCCTTCTACACGAGGTGTTGATTTCCCTACTCCTCTTTGTTGATGAATTGATCTTGTTGGACTTTGCTCCTAAGGGCCTTCAGAGGTATATTGAAGTTCTAGCTAGCTTTTGTGATCTCCGAGAGTTGATGGTAAAACAAGGTTATGATCTTCAACCCATCGAAAAGCCTCCTTTTTTGTTACGTGTCCACTTTCAAGCAGAAGAAATTGATATCACGACAACGTACACCTACATAGAGGTCAAATTCATAGGAACTTGTTTGAGTATCCGTTGGGCCCTCTAGCCTAGGCTCAATAAAGGTTATGGATCCCTAGCCCTCATCAAGAGATAATGCTTCCAGGGCCAGTTTCAGGACATCTAATCCAAACTTTACCTCATGGAGGTGATTATCATACCCACAGTCCTCTGTGGTTTAGAGATGTGGGGACCAAGTTTGCTCCATTCTAACTGGGCCAATACTAAGAGGGTTCAGGTCCTACTTCTCAAGCGCATCATTCGATGCAAACGTACAATTGAAAAACCCATCATCTAGGCAGGGTTCAAATTCCACCCCTTTCATCTCGAAGTCATTTTTCGTCTGGTCTCCTTGTCTAAAGGTATAGGAGAAAGCCTTTCATGGACCAATGTTTTGTACTCTCTGAGTATCTTCTTAATGTAAATTTTTATTACTATTGTGACACATTGTAAGGTAGTTTATCAATCATATTAGAATCCCTAGGCTTCAAGCTAATAGTGTAGGGGCAAAGTTGGACGAGGACAAGAAAATTTGGACAAGGGATTTAGACCACATGTGATTTGATCTCACTTCCTTGTGATTTTCATCACATTACAGGGTGGCAGGTTCTATGGAGCATTTGGGTGGTACAAGGGTACACACTCTTGCATGGATGTATGTGTGGATCCAAAGGATTATGTTGCTTTTGAACCCTTGGATCATTAATGGATGATGTAGGTTGGATGTCTTGTTGGTGTTTTGATTAGATTCTTAGGTTGGATATGCATTACACTTTGTTCTTCACATTCATAACAAGGCGAACAAGATGACACTTTATCCCCATGGACTAGGCTAGCATCACATTTCATGGTGGACATGAGTGTATGACATGATCTCCTTTCATCACATGGTCTCAACTATGGTGTTTGATTTATTATTTTGTATCATGGCATTAACTATTTCTTCCATTAATAATTTGATGGCATTAATTGCCATTGATTTTTGTTCCTTATGGCTAATCTAAACACATTCCTATAGCCACAGATCGACAAACCTATCCGATGAAACTAAGAAATGTTAGATGGCATATGCATGATGACTGAAAAATAAAAGATACAGGAATTCTATTCAGTGTGCCTATTGAATTTGAGGGCATTTCCAACTCAAATCTCACAACAATATGGCAACATTCTTAACCAAAATATTAGGGTGGTATAAGGGTTCTAGGACAAATGTACTTTAAAATTTTCAATTTCAAGAAATTGGCCAAAAGTGTAATTTTATAATAGGCTTTCACTAGACTTGGGCTTAATGAGGGAAAAAATAGCTATGAATCCCACTAAACATTGTGTGCACCCTTATCTCTTAAACGGGTATCCGAATCGATGATCAAATTTCAATTATGAGAAATTGGTCAAATGTGCAACTTTATAATAGGCTTTCGCTAGACTTGGGATAAATGAGGGCAACAATAGCTCGAAATGCAAAGGAAATTTTCGTGCAAACTTATCTCCAAAATTTGTCTCCAAATATATGATCAAGTTTCAATTACAAGAAATTAGCCAAAAGTATAACTTTATCATATCCTTCTACTAGACTTGGTCTTAACGAATGCGAAAAAGGATTGGAATCGTGTGCATGCTTATCTCCCAAACGGTTATTCAAATATACTTTCAAATTTCAATTTTGAGAAATTGGGCAATAGTGCAACTTTATAATAGACTTTCACTAGACTTGGGCTTAACAAGAGCAAAAATAGCTAAAAATCCCGTGCAACTTTCCCTGCCCTCTTATTTCCCAAATGGGTATCCAAATCTCTGATCAAATTTAAATTCTCAGAAATTGGTCAAAAGTGCAACTTTATAATAGGCTTTCACTAGACTTGGGCATAACCAAAAGAAAAGTAGCTTTGAATCTTGTGAAATTTTGTGTGCACACTTATCTCCCAAATGGTATCCAAATCTTTGATCAAATTTAAATTCTGAGAAATTGGGCAAAAGTGGAACTTTAAAATAGGCTTTTGCTAGACTTTCACTTGGAAAGGGTGAAATTAGCTCAGAATCCCAAGAAAATTTGTGTGCTTGCTTATCTCCCAAGTGGGTATCCAAATCTATTTTCAAATTTCAATTTTAGTGAACATGCAACCTTATAATAGGCTTTCACTAGAATTAGGTTGAACAAGGGAAAAAATAACTAGGAATCCCACACAAATTTGCATGCATGCTTATCTAAGCATTTGTTAGGGATCCTCTCTGAGCCTTTTGTTGGAGCATTCTATCTTTAAGGGATCCTGGGCACATTTTCTCTTTGCTTGTATCAAGTATTAGGCTATTGGAAGAACTAGATAATAAGCTTAGAGTAAATGTAGTTTCAAACCACAATTATATCTTGTGAATATTTGTGTGCATGCTTATCTCCCAAATGAGTATCCAAATATACATTCAAATTTCAATTTTGATAAATTGGACAGGAGTGCAATTTTATAATAAGATTTCGCTAGACTTGGACCTACAAGGGAGAAAGTAGCTCGGATTCCCATGTAAATTTTGGTTCACGCTTATTACCCAAATGGGTATCCAAATCTATGATCAAATTCGATTTTCGAGAAATTGGTCAAAAGTGCAATTTATAATAGGTTGTTGCTAGACTTGGGATTAACCAAAGTGGAAATAGATTGGAATCCCACCAAAATTTGCATGCACACTTATCTCCTAGATGGGTATCCAAATCAACGATCAAATTTCAAATCCAAAAAATTGGGCAAAAGTGCAACTTTATAATAGGATTTTTCTAGGCTTGGCCTTAACACGGGCGGAAATAGCTTGGAATCCCATGAAAATTGTTGTGCATGCTTATTTCCCAAGTGGGTATCCAAATCTACTTTTAAATTTCAATTTTGAGAAATTGGGCGAAAGTGTACACCGTTATAATAGGCTTGGATACCCATTTAGAGGTTGCACCTATGACCAATTTCTCGGAATTGAAATTTGATCATGGATTTGGATACCCATTTGGGAGATAAGCATGCACACAAACTTTCGTTGGATTCCGATCCATTTTCACCCTCATTAAGCCCAAATCTAGCGAAAGCCTATTATAAAGTTGCACTTTTGACCAATTTCTTAGAATTGAAATTTGATCATAAATTTGGATACCTATTTTGGGAGATAAGTGTGCATGCAAATTTTCATGTGATTATGATCTATTTTCACCCTCGTTAAGCTCAAGTCTAGCGAATCCTATTATAAAGTTGCACTTTTGACCAATTTCTCGGAATTGAAATTTGATCATAGATTTGGATACTCATTTGAGAGATAAGCGTGCACGTAAACTTTTGTGGAATTGTGAGTTATTTTTTCCCTTGTTAAGCCTAAGTCTAGCAAAGGCATACGATAAAGTTGCACTTTTGACCAATTTCTCATAATTGAAATTTGATCATAGGTTTGGATACCCATTTGGGAGATAAACATGCACGCAAAATTTCACGAGATTTCAAGCTATTTTCGCCCTTGTTAAGCCCAAGTCTAGCAAAAGACTACTATAGAGTTGTACTTTTAACTAATTTCTTGGAATTGAAATTTGATCATAGTTTTGGATACCCATTTGGGAGATAAGCATACACGCAAACTTTCGCAGAATGCCGAGCTATTTTCGCCCTCGTTAAGTCCAAATGTAGCAAAAGCCTATTATAAAGTTGCACTTTTAATAAATTTCTCAAAATTGAAATTTGATCATAGATTTGGATACCCAGTTGGGAGATAAGTGTGCACACAAACTTTTGTGGGATTGCAAGCTATTGTTGCCCTCATTAATCCCAGGTTTGGCGAAAACCTACTATAGCGTTGCACTTTTGACCAATTTCTTGAAATTGAAATTTGATCATAGATTTGGATATCCATTTGGGAAATAAGCATGCACACAAAATTTCATTGGATTTTGAGCTATTTTCGCTCCCATTAATCCCAAGTCTAGGGAATCCTACTATAAAGTTGCACTTTTTACTAATTTCTAATAATTGAAATTTGATCATAAATTTTTATACCCATTTGGGAGATAAGTGTGCACGCAAACTTTCGTGGGATTCTGAGCTATTTTTTCCCTCATTAACCCAAGTCTAGAGAAATCCCACAATAAACTTGTGCTTTTAACCAATTTCTCAAAGTTGAGACTTGATCATAGATTTGGATACCCATTTGGGAGATAAGCGTGCATGCAAAATTTTGCGGTATTCCAAGCTATTTTCACCCTTGTTAAGCCCAAGTCTAGTGAAATCCTACTATAAATTTTTACTTTTGACCAATTTCTCGGAATTGAAATTTGATCATAGATTTGGATACCCATTTGAGAGATAAGCACACACACAAACTTTGACGAGAATTCGAGTTATTCTCGCCCTCGTTTAGCCCAAGTCTAGTAGAAATCCTACTAAAAAGTTGCATTTTTGAGCAATTTCTTGGAATTGAAATTTGATCATAGGTTTGCATACTCATTTGGGAATTAAGCATGCACACAAACTTTCATGAGATTTCGAGCTATTTTCACCCTTGTTAAGCCCAAATCTAGCGAAAGCATATTATAAAATTGCACTTTTATTCAATTTCTCGAAATTGAAATTTTTTCGTAGATTTGGATACCCATTTGGGATAAGCGTGCACACAAACTTGGGTGGGATTTTGAGCTATTTTCACCCTCGTTAATCCCAACTCTAGCAAAAGCCTATTATAAAGTTGCAATTTTGACCAATTTCTTAGAATTAAAATTTGATCATAGATTTGGATACCCATTTGGGAGATAAGCGTTCATACAAACCTTCGCGCGATTCTGTGATATTTTCACCCTTGTTAAGCTCAAGTCTAGCAAAAGCCTGTTGTAAAGTTGCACATTTGACCAATTTCTTGGAATTGAAATTTGATCAAAGATTTGGATACCCATTTGGGGGATAAGCATACATGCAAACTTTCGCTATTTTAGCCCTCACTAAGTCCAAATCGAACAAAAGCTTGTTATATGTCCACATTAGATCTCAATTCCAAACTATTTGTTAATACAGAGATTTCATTTTCAAATTGTTTGTTATAATACTCACCTACCTAACCTTTTAACTTATCAAAATTATGGTAATTTAGGAACGTTGCTCTTAAAGTTTTTTTAGCACATAATTAAACTTCTAAAGCAAATCATTTACAATTATTTTTGCACGTAATGAGGTGCTTTATAACCCAGTATAGGTAGATGTTGTTATGTAACCTAACATAATGTTACAAAAATAAAAATAATAATTAAATTTACATGTGGGGTAAAAAATAAATTTAACAAAATAATAAAAACTAATTAAAAAATTATTGTCATCTCAATCCATATTAAACCCGGATATATCAAGTATGGAGAGGGATTCAATTTTTTGAGGTGTAAATTTTTTTTGACATGTAAAAAATTTAAGATAAAAAAAATTTACACCTCAAAAAATTGGATCTCTCTAAGTGATTCATAGATCCAAGTTTAAGATGAATCTATACTAATATGAATAAGTAATAAGGTGAATTAAGTTTCAAAATATGTAAAAGTGAACCAAAATTTATTATAGTTTTATTTTAATTTTAAATGTTTTACTTAAATTGTTTATATGTAAAAGTGAACCAAAATTTATTATAGTTTTATTTTAATTTTAAATGTTTTACTTAAATTGTTTATGAGTTGGAAACATTTTAAATTTAAATTGTTTTTGGATTTGGAACATTTTAAATTAAGTTATATGAAATTAAAACATTTACTTTTTCTTAATCTAAATCTAAAACATTTAAAATTAAGTTATATACATTTAAAACATTCTATTTCTTATTTCTAAATTCAAATAATTATATTGATTATATATGCATTCAAAGCATTCATTCTATTTCTTATTTCTAAATTTAAAGAATTATATTGATTATATATGCATTCAAAGCATTCATTCTATTTCTTATTTCTAAATTTAAAGAATTATATTGATTATATATGCATTCAAATCATTTTAAATTTTAAACAATATTATATTCTCTTAGCAGTACTTAAATCTATATTCTTTATATTTTTTAATATATAATTCTACTTCAATAAATATACTAATCAATACAAAACATTCTCATAGCATTTCCACATATACCATTATTTCTTCGATACTTTTATTTCAATAAATATATTAATCAATACAAAACATTTTTATAACATTTTCATTTATACCATTACATTTTCATAATATTTCTATTTATACCATAACATTTTCATAACATTCCAATATATACCATTATTTATTCAACAAAATAAAATAAAAATTTAATAAAAAAAACTTAATTTTATTTAATTAAAATATATAATATTAATAAATTATTATTTCTTAAATTATTTATTATATAAAAATAATTAAAAAAATAAAATAAATATGATGAAAAAAATATTGTGAATAATATAAAATATATATACTATATCAATAAATATTGTTTTTAAAATATATATACTATATCACTAAATATTTTTTTTTAAAAGTCATCAGTAAGGATAACATTAACATATAGTATAAAACACTAATTGGTTCAAGTTTTTTATTGAATCATTTTCTATGTTTCCAATGAAGACACGTGGCTAGAAGTTTTAGTAGATAACAAGGGCTGCATGACAGCACAGTCCGTGCCGAGGTAAGGTAGTTTAGAATATATGCTGCAAATAAGAGTTTAATAATAGATCTAGTTTAATATTTTTAATTAATTTATTACTGGTTGGTAATTTCTTTTTAGTTTAGTTTTTTCACTATAAATGCCAATCCCACGATCGTTGGTATCACGAAAATGGGGTGGAGTATTATGCTTACGGATTGATTGTTGGGCTTAGAGGCTTCTGGAGGATCGATGGCTGGAAAAAGTGAACTTATATGTATTTAGAAATGACCCATTTTTAAATAACCACTGAACAACGAAGATTCCTTTAAAAAATATCTGTAAACTATCTTAAAGATTGGATGATTGTAAGCATAGTACTTAGAAAACTTTTGGGAATACCATTGAATATATCGAATGGAATGGTGTTTTCTAAATATAAATTTTATCAGTTGTTAACATAACTATGTACGTAATTAATTATATAGTAAAACATTTGATTCAAATTTAAATGAAATAATTCCTAATAAGAAATAACTTGTTTATTAATGATGTAAATTTATCTTAATTTTTATATAAAATTAAGATACCTCTCCAACCGCACGACCACGAGGCGTGCATGCCAATTACCTATCCCATAGTCACATAAGCACCAACGCATACATGCAATTCTAGAATTTGGCACCATGGCCATGCATGCTCACTACGTATTTGTAAAGCGTTGTAATTTCAGACAAATGTTTATTATTGATGTAAATTTATCTTAATTTTTATATAAAATTAACTTACCTCTCCAACCGACCACGAGGCGTGCATGCCAACTACCTAGCCCATCAGTCACATAAGGACCGACGCATACATGCAATTCTAGAATTTGGCACCATGGCCATGCATACGCACCATGTATTTGTAATCCATTATGGCCATGCATGCACACCACGTATTTGTAATCCGTTTAAAATTTTGAGGAACATACACAACTCTGTAATGGACAGACTGAATACAGAGAGATCTGCTCATATCAAAGAGTTTAAAGAAATTATCACGTTATCAGCTTGCATGATATTTATGTAACTTGGGTTTTCATTTGGTCACCCTCTGATTTCTATTTTTCCATTAATCTGTTGTGGATATTAGTTACATGATCCGTTCTTGTTGTTTACAAATATGGAAATCCCGATGGCAGCGTGAATAGACCTAGAAAGATCGATAATCAGTTATAATATCAGGTTGTGGGTAGAACACTGTAAGTTTTTTATTATTCGACTGCCCATGGCATTCAAATTACCAACCCTAAAAAAATATGGCAATGCAAGTTGGAGTAGGCCATGGGCATGGACGCTGCAATGGAGATATTCGGTACAAAATAAGAGCTTGTCGTCTTATGATTTCTGTTGAGTTTTGTGACAGGTCAACCTGCACCTTCACCTATCAAGCAGAAGAACTCAACCACCTTACATATTACAAAACCGAACTCTGTCAAGAGTATGCCTTGAAAGGAAAATGTAACTTTCGTTCATTATGCAAATTCGCCCACGGAATCAGGGAGCTCAAGAAGCGCAGGTATTCATGGCAGAATTCTTAATCATAGTCCTTTTTTTCTTAACATTTGTTGTTTCTGTTCATTATAGTTCCAAATGTCAATCTATATTATTATGCTGAGAATTTCCCTTGTGATTATTAGCACTTAGGTTGTTTGATGCATGTCATAGATGCCAAAATACAGTGACAAAGCTCTGTCAATTGCGTTTTTTCTGTAATGCATAAATTTATCTTACATTGAAAGTGAACTATAGTGTAAATGGTATTTCCCTAAGCAATGCTTCTCACATATGCACCACACCTCTCAAATTTGTTCATGATTTTTTTTAGGGTTTTAGGTCTCTTGTACCAAAGGACTAGCTGCAACATATATTTATATAATTTGGACCTAATATATTATGGAATTTCTCAGTCAATTATTTTCTTTTTGTGTATGTAGGTAAGAAGGCAACGCTAAATAACCAGCAAGTACACTTCATATTTTACAATACCAAGAAACATTGATCTATTTCACCTAGAAATTGAAACAATTACAAAATTCATATTAAATTTTCCAATTGTAACAAATTTGTGCAGAGACGAGGTAGTGGAATCTAGCAGCTTTAAGGTTGAAAATTTTTGTCTGCCATGGGGGACCAGCCAAAAGTTTTAGCAGGTCTCTTTCTGTCACTTTGCAAGTTTCCTTGTAGACTAGCAATTACACTGCCTTATCTGAGCATAAGGCCAACTATCTGAACAAAGAGATTTCATTGACAAACAAAGTAACTTCAAACAACAATTCCTTACTCTGTATATGTGATTGTACAGGTTCTCGAGGACATCAAACCAGCCATGACAAGCTCCTTCATACTTGCAAACTAGCCAAGACAAAGCTCCTAGACTTCAGAAACATGAGAAAGAAGGAGAAGCTTGATGAAGACAATTTTTACAAATAGTTACTATCCAAAGGTTCTATCCATGGCTATATAAGCTATAGCTTCTAGCATGGCGGTGAAGGTTCAGTGGTAGTGTGGCAATGAAGGTTTTGTGAAAACACTTGGGCATTAAGAAGGTTTTGTGAAAACACTTGGCATTAAGATCATAGATGATGGAGCCGACAATAGTTTCAAGGCTCTGTATTTAATGCAAGTAGTATGGCAGTGAAGGAGGCCGGTAGTTTTAATGTTATGTATTTATGGAAGCATTAAATAACCTTCGAGCTTCCAAGAGCTCCGCCGTCGACACGACAATAACGCTTCAAACTATCATCCAATAGTATTGAAGTAAAATAATATGTTATTGAATTAATAATTGATATATTTATGAACTATGTGAAAAAGCTAGGACATATGAAGGAAATATACAAAGTCAAACACAAATTAATTAATGGTCAACGCTTATCGAATACAATAGTTTACCCTGGCCTTCGGCAGGGACTAATAATACTTTATAAAAAAAAATTGTCATTTTCTCACAAATTATGTGTGTAAAAAAAATTCGTCATTTTCTCTCTACAAATGATGTGTGAGTGTGTTTCCTATATTTTAATCACTTTCTCAATTTCTTCTCTTCCACATTGGATTTGTATTTATATTTATTTTGGAATTTTTCAATTTACATTAAATTTTTTATTTTATTTTTATAATACAATCATGTTTTGTTGTTAATGGAGAAAAGTAAAGTTAAATTAATTATTATATTTAATTTACATTTACAATGGATTAAAAACTAAATTAAGTTATAATGTTTTTTTTTCATTTTTTGCATTGAGAGTAGTAAGGTGTTTTACAATTTAATATAGGGAGATGACGTTGTCACATAAAGTAATGTAATGTAACACAACATAACATAATGTAATGCAACATAACATAATGTAATGCAACATTACCAAAAATAAAAAGTAATTAAAAAATTCATATTGACTCATAAAATATAATAAAAATAAAACCGGCTTTAGGTATAATTTTTTTTTGGACGTATAAAAAATTTAAGATAATCTACACCTTAATAAATTGGATCCCTCTCGATTCTTGATACATCTAAATTTGAAATAAATCTATACTAGTTTTAAAAATTGATAATTTTCTCATTAGGTTTGGCTTTCACTATAAATTCTTATATAAATTGCTCCGCACAATGATGCTCTTATACATCTAAGTATGTATACATCTAAGTATGTAGGATACTTTTTATATTTATTTAAAAGTATACCAAGATATCTAATGGGATAATTAATATACATACGCCTTGTTGGCGGTGTGTTACATTGTGTTACATTATTTGGGTGCAACGATCACCCTTTGAAACAATTTTCAAAGGTGATGATGCACACATAAACATATAGAGCACCATTATTGCATGCAGCAATTTTTTATGCTTATTAATGAGTCATTATTTAACATTGCATCATTACCTCCAAAGTGCACTCTTAAAATTATAAAATTAAAATATGAATCTTCATGCAAGCTGATGCTTTGATAAATATTACAACACATCATGTTTGGTGCTTGAATGACATTAAGTGCACGTTTTGTGGTGTGTTTTGTAATTAGCAGTGCACCATTTGTAAAACGTTTTTTGATATGTAAAAAATTTTTTTAGGAAGTCTTTATTTAGATCAAGAATTAGCATAATCGATAAATTATTTCATTTTGTGGCTGCATGGAAGGCACACAAAAGGGAATAATTTATAAGTGCATATTTGTCTTTTAGTTGAAAGTTCATGGTGTGGAAGTTCATTATGATTGATGATAAATTTGATGTATATGTGATTTAATGATTCATGGACTTCTTTTCACTCAAATTCATTGCATATTAAAATTGTGCATAGTAATAGAGTTAAGTTTTATATATAATCATGGGGTTCGTAAGAAGTTGATTACCCTTTTCATTATAATGGAAACGTGTTTTTATTGAAAAAGTAAAAAACAGATGCGCACTATTAGGAATGCACATGCATTCATGATTAAATAGAATCAGTCCCCCACTAAAGCTCCATGCCACATTTTTTGGCCCAAATCAAATCAACGTAGAAATGGGCATGCATTCCTAAGTGTGCATGCACCAGGAATGCATGTATGTTCTTGTGTGTTTAAACAAAAACATGGATGATTCACATTTGTTTATTCAACCTCCCAAATCCAATAATGATGCCCATTTGGACTGAACACAAGCACATTCCAACTAGGAGCATTCACCCATCATCCACTTCCAAGGATTCTCCATCATACAATGTAGGCAAGCCTCATTTTCTTACCAATTTTATATATTTTACATTTTAAAATTTTGTTTCTTTGTTTTAAAATGTTTTTATTGTTGAATTGTGATTATTATTGCAAAAAGATGGTAGAAAACCTTGATCCAAATGAAAACCAAAACCCTAACCCCCCACAACACCCAAACATTGAAATAAATCAATGTTTAGATGAGTTCAGAAACTTAATTGGGGAACTTAGAAACACAAGAGAACCATCCCTCCTTTCACTACCCACTTCCCTTGACACCAGTGTTGCTTCCATTGGCCATGCCCATGGCCAATTATCATATATATTGGACTATAAGACAAGGATGAGAGAGTTTTACTCAACCAAAATTAGTAAGGAATATGTTAAAAATTAAATATAACCAAAGAATCCATTTTCCAGTTGTTCATTGACCCTAGAACTGACCAACCACCTAATTCAAGAAAGAGGTGTCTTTGCATGGATTGGTGCACATTCCAACCATATTGGAGACACAATTGGATGGCTCAATGGTTTATGGTATTTGATAAATGTCACTGCAATAACATGGAGGTTTTCTGGTATTTCCTTTTTAAATTAAGCGTTGAGTTCATTCCAGGTCTCCATGTCAATTATTTGACATTGGTGAATTCCAAGGGGTTGGTATTGGCTTGAATTAGGATCAAGAAAATGATGGAGGTAACCCATTGAGAGGGGTTACTACTCCCTAGGTACATGCCCAATTCCCCCCCTCATCCACCTCAAATTAGAGATAGGATCCAAACCACTAGTACCATAATATCATCCTTGACACGCAATCTAGTGCAACATAGTGTGTTTGTAACAACATCTCGGTAAGAGACATCCTCTATTAATGTTAGACCACCCAGTGTCAAGCCATCATCTAGCCAGGTTTTTTGTTTTGGTTCCATGCCAAATGTTCCTCGTCAATGCTCGCATTGTAGACATAATATTTTTTTATTGGAACTAGTAGATATTTTTATTAATAAAAAGGAGGAAAAGTCCTCAACATACAAATATACATAACATCAAAACAAGGCATCTTTCCTGAAATTCCAAAAAGAGCCTAATGTATCTTTGCAAAGATTCAAGCTTCCTGATCTAAAATCTAGCCTCTAATTATATAATATTGGGCTTATATTTCCTTACAAATTGGTCCTAACAAAATTACAAAAAGAATTTCATTATGCCACATTAAAAATGAAACCATGGAACCTGTTCCTCCAACTTGGTCTATGGAGGATCAACTGATGATTCTTCAACCTCCTCCTTCTCATTTCACTTCTTCTTGAGCTCATCAACTTCTTCTTCAAGGGTTACCACTTTGGAATTCAAATCTTCAACTTTTTCCTACTGCTGGTCCATTCTGTTTGCTAACAGGTCCAATTGAAACCGAAAGTTCCTTTTCTCCTCCATTCTTTGTTGTTCTTCCTCCTTTTTCCACTGCTCCCAGCATCGTTTCATGCTGCTCTCGTCGCGCTCCACCCAATTGACCCACTGGATCAACC
This sequence comes from Larix kaempferi, assembly GCA_027924585.1. NCBI lineage: Eukaryota > Viridiplantae > Streptophyta > Pinopsida > Pinales > Pinaceae > Larix > Larix kaempferi. The sequence continues at coordinate 2,102,411 of BSBM01000517.1, read as the reverse complement.
TGCACCACACACTCTGGTTTAGCTTATGAACACCACACTCTGCGCAGCAAAAGGACTATTGTTCCTCCTCATCTCTTTCCATTTTATCCTCCCGATAGCCTACACACCCTCTGATTTTGTCCTTGAAGAGCATAATCTAGAGCACCAACTAAATGCATTAGGCACCAAATGAACTATTTCCAAGTTTTCTCACACTAAAATTTGGTTCTGGCTCGTATCCTGTACCATAATTACCATTTATGGTCGTCCTTTCCATCAAATTTCTTGCAAACGAGATCCTTTACCTGGAAACACGTCTCTAGAAGAGGTGATACAAGCAATGAACAGAATGCACATGGGAGTGGATGGAGAATTTACTAAGGGATCACCAATCGACATTCCCAATAACAAAAATCATTGTCCCGTACCAAAGCAAAACCAAATTCCGTATGCAGTTAATGGATCGTGATGGGAATGATATAATGCAAGAGAAGGCCGCCATCCAATCCTTGGTAGTGTACATGAATCCCATGTGTCTCACCCAAATCTTCATGATGTCGACAGGTGGGATGGGGCAAATCCAACCTTTAGTCCAATTCTTGGAAAATTTGACAGGGGTGATAGCTCCCCGACTATCCCAAGGATTGATAAACTTAGGGAATTTCCACATATTGTAACTCACCATTTTGAGAATGAAAGCTTCCTTTGGTTCAGTTTGATGCTTGGTTGGACAAGGAGTCGGCTTGAGTATTATGGTTGCGAAGGAGATGGAAGAATTCCACTGAGTGGATTCCTCCAAATTCCCCCATATTCTCAGTTGAATTCCTGCTAAAGTTGTGTTACGAAGAGGAGAGAAATATTTAGCAGTATGAGAGTCACCAAGAATTACAGCTTCAAAGATCCTCTTCTCCAAAATCACCTTTGTTCCCATCCATAGTGCTAACATCTCTGCCCGATTATTTGACTCCATTCCAAGAATTTAAGAGAATGTTTCGACAATGCTCCCTCCAGGGTCAAAAATCACCCCACTCGCACCTGTCATCCCAGGGTTTCATTTTGTAGCTCCATTAAAACACATAATGTATTTATTTTGGTTCCTCTTCCATGTTTCAAATTCCTCATCCTTCATATGCAATTCCCAAGATTTGTTAACCTTGATTTTGGAAGGGGGAGGACCCAATTTTAAATTTAGATATCGATTCGAATCTTCTTCATCCTTGCTGATGGTAGAGGGCATTCCCAATTGAAGACAACTTTCAGAGAGATATCATGATAAGATTCCTTTCGCTCTCCTAGATAATTTGCCTGGTAAGGTTGGGGAGTTATCAAAGGTCAAGCAATTTCTTGCGAGCCAGACTTTCCAACAAACATATTTAAGGAGGGATTTCCAAAGATAAAGGAGCAGGGTCTTACTCTGTAACGAAGAGTAGTATGCAAAATTCCAATGGCTAAAATACTTCACAAGCCTTCTAATCAGATCAACAGAGAAAGAGAGGGGGGCCAGCACTTCCTTCCATACCTCAACTGTGAAGGGACAAGATGAGAACAAATGCGAGGCAGATTCCTCCTCTTGTCAACAAAGTACACGCCAAAAAGGACCTTGGAACCCTTTCCTTTTGAGGTTTTATCTTGTCAAAATCCTCCCATGAGCCAACAACCAACAAAAAAAATTGACTTTGGGGGGGGCATTGTTTTTCCAAATATTCCTCCACCGAGTTAATCTTGGTGAGGCGCAAGAAGTCATTTGAAGCGCCCCATATCCTTTCTTGACTTAGTAGCATCCTTCCTTATCGTCCCATCCTCTTTTTTCCTTTGTTCTTTTATCCACAAGTGCCTTACCTTTTAACCAACCCTTTAACAACATTAAATGATTATGTAGGTTCTCTGGGGGATTTGGGAGCGACCATTCGATCCATTGACCCAAATATGGATTCCATGAACATAATTCAGCCAATGAGACGATCCCTATACTTTCCATTCATCCTTTTAGAGTTTGAAACTCAGGGATCTTCCCCAGCGGAGATACCATCGTAATAAAGTCCTGCCATAGCTTGATCCTTTTCCCATTTCCTGGGACACAATGTAGTTTCTCTTTGAATAATTTCCATTATTTTACACAAAGACGCCAAATTTTGGTTCCATTTTTACCTCCAATGGGAGATTCCAAACAACGAGAGATCCTACCTTTGATATATTTCTTCCTTGGATCCTGTGATTCCCAATTCTTTGAGTCCACCACCATCCTCCAGAGGACATTAGCTTCGAGATCAAGATTCATAAGATGAATATCCCGAATTCCCATCCCTCCTCTATCCATAGTACCCTTAACAATGTTCCAACTAATTAGAGGGAATTTTTGTTCATTATTTCCCCCCCCCTTCCACTGGAAATTCCTGATCAACTTATTGATTTTATTAAGAACCGCAAAGGGAGCCAGAAGAACATAACAGAGAAAAAGGGGCATCGAAGATAGGACAGACTTAATCAGAATCACTCTGTTAGCATGATTTAGCCAGTTCAGACCCCACTGGTGGATTCTCTTAGAAAGCTTATCAATTGTTGGTTGCAAATCTCCTTTACTTTGCTTACCTTTAGATATGGGGACTCCTAGGTGCTTAAAGGACTCCTTTAGATATGGAGACTCCTGGGTACTTAAAGGACTCCCAAGAAGTGGAGATGCTAAAGACAAATACTCTATGAATTCTTTGTGCATAATTTCCCCCCTAAGGGCCGGATTTATTTGTGCATAATCCAACATTCTCTTTAGATATTTTATGATGATTCCCCAACACAGTATTTATAAATGCACATAAAACCCATCAAGTGTTGGATCCTTATCTGGATTCATGCCCCATATAGTACTCTTTATCTCTTCCTCAGTTATGGGCTTGATTAGATCCTCATTGTCCTCCAGGGTGAGGATGGTAGGGATATCTTGAATAGCCACTTGTTGAACTTCATATAAATCATCTTCCCCACAGAATATAGGGAACTGAAGTGTTGAAACGCCTCCTCTTTAATCTCCCCAGACCCATTGAATTTCCTCCCTTCTACTATTTCTATTTCCTTCACGGTTTTTTGATCGTCCCGAATTTTGGCCTGCAAATGGAAAAATTTAGTGTTTATGTCCCCTCCTCGCAACCATAAGATTCTAGACTTAAAACTCCAATACTCCTCCTCTCTACATTGAGATGAGTGCAGAGAATTTTGGATTTCATCCTCCCTTTTTATATCCTGGCCCCCCACCTCCGTGCTTTCCAATTCCTCCTAAAGCCGAATAAAATCATCTTGACAAGTTTTCCTTTCCTCAATAGGATTAGGGAGGAAATACTTAGCCCATTTATTCAAGTTCCATTTGACTCATCTCATTTTATCCTCCCAGATGAAGAAGGGAGAGCCTCTAATATCAACATTCTAGGAATCTTTAACAATTTTCAAGAAATATGGCCGATCCTTCCAAGATGGGGAGAACCTAAAAGGGATGGGACCAATATCCACTTCAGATTCCAAAACAAGGGAGATCAGGCAATGATCAGAGACACTGGAAGAGAGGGTCGAGGAGGTCATAGAGAGATTTGAGAGAATGAAGGAGTTAGCCACTAAGAACTGATCTAACATGGTCGCCACATGCCCAAGCCCTGATCTTCTGTTACTCCAAGTGAATTTCTTGTTTTGGGGTGGGATGTACACCAAATCCCATCATTGGATAAGGTCTTCAACCGACTCCCTCCATGGGTCCCTTACCACTGACCCGCCTTTCTTTTCTTTTCCAAATAGAACCAAATTCAGATCCCCACCGAAGACAAGGTTCGTAAAATGATCCAGACTATCCCAAGACAAAATGGAGGACCAACAAGATTTCTTATCCATATAATCAACATGAACATAAATATTTAATACTGATAGCAGAATATTTGATTGCAAATGAGTTAGCAGAACAATTTTCCAATGTTGCGATTTGAAGTAGATCTCAAAAGAAAATTTTGATTAATCCCATAGACTAGCCAAACCCCCTGATGCTCATCTTGCACTGATGGCTATTCTTGTACCTTGGTTCCATATTAAGTGCACCTTTTGTTGGAGTATTGATTCCTCTAGTTTGGTCTCATGGTGAAGGAGGATTTCTGGACACTCATTTCTCATTAAATCTCCGATTGCTTCTTCCTTTTTCTTAGAGCCCAGTCCTCTACAATACCGCGCAGTCCTCTACAATTCCAGGAGATCAGCTTCATTACTTACCTTTGGATTGAAGGGTGCCCCCTTTGGGACTAGTTTTCCTATTTCTTCCTGTGGTACTTCCTCCGGGAGCATTCTTTACCAACATTTCTTATCAATGGTGGGTTGGATACCTAAATTATTTTCTCTTTCAGTCTCCTCTTCTCGTTTGTCCTTATATTTCTTGCGTTCCTTTCGGATTTGGACTTCTGGTTCCGAATCAAAGGAATATGCTTCAGATCCCATCATAGGCGAGGTGATCCTTACAAGATCTCTTTTAGGACTCAGACTCGAGCTTGGATTTCGACTTTTGTTCTCCAGCTGGTGATTACTAATTTCTGGAGGGAGTTCTCCCTCTTCTTGAGTTGAGTATGTTTGGCTAATAGATTTCATCATTGCTTGGGGCTGAATATTCTTCTCTCCCCCTTGGGGAGCTTGATCCTCCTCTTGGTTCACTTACTATTCTTCTTCTTCCATTTTGAGACTTTCAAACCTATTTTCCCCCATTTCTGCATTATTCCTCTGAGGACTACCTGCCCAGTTGTCTCTTACCTACTGACCTAGGAATTTTTGTTTGATACCTTGTTTCAAATTATTCCCACGATCCACCTTGGTCCATTGTTCCTCTGGTGTTGGATCCGACTCGGGAGGGGGTTTTTTCTTGCACTCTTTAGCAAAATGCTCGTATTCATGGTAGATCCGACATTTGAATGGGAGATGCTCATAATCCAGTTCTTGAATGTGTTCCCATGATTCCATCTTTAGCTTGATGGATTCTAGAAAACCAATCTCAAGATCCACCTCTACACAGGTCCTAGCGCACGAAAATTGATCCTTTGGTTCAGCCCGATCTATGAATTTCCCCAGAGTGTCACCAATGGCTTTTAGGGATTCGGTGTTCCAAAAATGTATCGGAAGGTGAGGAAGTCGAACCCAGACGAGAACCACCGAGGGGACATCCTGGATCTAATCAAAGTCTAGGGTCCATCGATTCAGGTAAAGCCCCCTAGGACCCATAAAATAAGGCCCACTTCAGAAGATCAAGTCTTGGTCTGTTTTCTCTCCAAAGTGAAATATGAAGAAACCTTAGCCCATGAAAAAGATTCCCAAAACTCCTTGGATTAGTGGCCTCTATTTTTTTTGGACCCAAGATTCTATTGATATGGGCGACAGCCACAACCCGGAAAATTTCCCAATCAAACCATTTTCCGCAATGGAAATGGCCACCTTACGCGAGATACCTCCTAGCAAAGGGACTTCCAGCATTTGGTCTAGTTTTCTAACAAAACATCCCATTGAGGACGAGGGGGCCTTATTTCTCTGAGCTTCCACTAGCCTCCTGAACGTCGTCATATCCTGAGACAGGTGTGGGGGAATTCCCCCCCCCAGCGATCCCATGATCAACCACACAAACCCTAATCAAACCTCCAACCCAATCGAAACCGCAGAGCTTCAGCAAGTCGTCCTTTCATTGTAGACATAATTGTTATGGCTCAAGAGAGGATCCTATTCAGGACATTTTCTTGGATGAGGGTAGTATGACATAATTTTTATATATTTTTTGTTTTTTTATTTAATGTTGCATGAAAAAAATTGGTAGAACTAACTTTAAAGTATTTTTAAATATTTTTTTGTATAGCAGCTCTGAGATGACACCCTTCCACTAGGTGGCAGGTTGCCTCATTTCTTGTATTTGATGCAACAATTCCTATAGCTTGCTTTCTTGGGGCTCCTCACACCTAGATATTTAGATGACTTTATGTTTTTCCCCTATGTATGTGTGTATGTTTTCCTCAACTTCATTTCCATATTAAATGCAAATTAAACCTCAACTCTTGTTCTTTAATGATTTTTATTGGATGGCCTATTGAGTTGCATAGGAAACATCCACTTAAAAGGGTTAATTGAGAGTTTTGTATTTGACATTAAAAAAGGTTAAGTAAGATATTCATATGATGTGGCAAGGATACAAAATAATTATGTAATTTTCTCTCAGCAATCGGTGTAGCATCCCATATAACAAGTCATTATATAATGGATCTTGAGGAAAGGAAACAATAGCCACACTAGGAGTAGATTGGTGTGCATAGTAGGTGTTGTATGAAGAGTTGTTAATTAAACCAATGTCTATTTTTATACCAATAGAAGACATTAATAAAATCACGGACTAAATTAGGAGAAGTGTGAATGATTAATTGGGTTGATCCTCTTGGTTTCTTTAGTACCCTAGTATGTCGCTTGCCTAGAATTTAATAAAGGCATTAAAGAACATTTTATGACAAAAGGTGCAACCTAAGTGTCATGTGTTATTCTTGAAATAGTATGTGCAACACATTTTTTAATGATTACGCATTTCGGTGCATTATGAGTTTGTATAGTGCTTGTCTGGAATATATTGAAATTACTCAAAAACCTAGATCTTCTTGTCGTCTTAGGGAAAAACCTAACCCTAATGTCTTCCTTGAATCAATACAAGAACCTTAGCACACTAGACGAGAGTGTAAAGTACAGTTAAGAAGATCTCCAAAAGAATGATACAAGGTCACTCAAGCTCTCAAATCTATGAGAAAATATTGATGTGACAATGAATGAATGAAACAAAGGGCTCTCTCACCAATTTACAAAATAGGTGAGGGAGGCCAAAAATAGTAAATTGGAGGAGATCCACAAATAACTATCTCAATAAACCTAGATAATCACTAGGTACACCCACATGTGAAGTGCTTCAACTCTAAGGTGAAACATGTCAAGCTCCAAGGTAATCAAACTCATCAAGAAAGGGTCACAAGGTGATATCTCAACAAGACGAGGTCCAATGCTCTCCTCCAAATGTCTCCAACACTCCACTGCGAACTCTTAAACCGTGCGCTCCTCTAGTTCCACTGCACCTCCATGAATAATCCTCAAACCAAGTGTACCCAATTCAAGCACAATCCTCCATGTAATCAACCAAGTGATCCCATGTAACCCATGAATTAACACCCTCCTCCTAAATTCCCTGTTTTTACTCCTCCAAATAGGTTCTCCTCCCAATCAAACAAAGAAGCACTCCATGTGTACCTCATGAAGAATGCCATCATGCCACATAGGTTTCCAACCTCCTAGGAACTATTCCACATAAACATAAAGTCAAGGTATACCAATCCATGAGTAATCTATCTCTAATGTGTGTGTCCACTAAGATACAAACAAGCGTAAGAATCACACCATGCACTTTATATCACATGAACCACCCTCAAGTATAGTGTAAACACTTTCAAAGTAACCCCAAAAGCTATTAATTTTATATGGGCCAAAAAATCACTAAAAATGAAAATGTAACATTCAAAAAAAGACAAAGTCGAGAAGACCAAACTATGAGTCATAGAATGGAATTTATTATGTCCAATCTCTCACAATCAACACCAAAAGCTTCAGGTCAAGTTCCCTCCACTTGCAAATTGTGTTGAACAAATGAATTTTTGAAATTGTGGCTAACCTTATTTATTATTTTGAGATAAATATTATTTCACGTTGTACATGAGCTCCCTGTATCCATTTTATGTGTCATTTGCACCATTGGATTCTTCTTCTTGAGCACTTTCATGATGTGTTATTTATTTCATGTGTGCATGATTTTTTTGGGAGATGGGAGCTCTTTCTCTTGTCATTTTTTTCAAAGGTGTTCACCACCCCATTAAGTTATAATTCTTCAAAATGGAACATAGACATCATATCATTCTCCACCTATGTTGTATTAAACCATTTTCATGCCCCCCAAGTTTATCATGATGCCTCCTTGCCTTGTCAAGCTACCTCACCATTATGAGTTGTATTCCACCCTTTCTTGATGGTAGTACTCCACCTTCATGGGTTTTTCTTGTTTAGAACCCTTTTGCATCTTTGCGCCCATGCTACTACCTCCCCATATGGATTTAAAGTTCATAGTATCATTATGATTGTTTGATTGCCATTTTTTTCTCTTCCCATATTTATGACCTATTTCCTTGGACTCTGGAGTGGTTGTTTGTTGGTTTGTTTGTTATGCTCCTCCTAATGCCATTAAACTCTCACTTCATTCACATGTCAAATTGATCCAAGTGAAAATCCACACCTTTCACTGAATCACACATGGAACCCATGGTTTTGGTAAAACCATGGTATACACCCATGGTATTTGTTGAATAATAATAATAATAATAATGAGAAAATTGTTGGGCGTGGCTTTTTAAAACCCATAGTATTCAACCATGCTTTGTGTATTCCATGGTATTAAAAAAACTAAAACCAAAATGAAATAAATTAAATATTGGAAAGACATGACTCCTAGGAGGCACCCTGTAAATACTATATATATGGGCCTCTCATTTGTAAAGGAGCATCATCATCCATCCATGCATTCATGATGTAGTCCTATAGATTTGTTCTTATTTAATACAGAGTTAATTTTGTGCCATATGATTCTCTTTATTTTATTTTACTACATTCAATTGCCTATTTTCCGTTTCGTTCCTTTCACAATCCGGATCACAAATCTCATCTACAATTTAACCACCATTCATTCCTTTAAAGGAGCCCCACCCCTATTTTCCTCCATTTTCCACCTTATTCCATACACACGGGTCTGAATCACTTAGTCTCATTTTGGCACATGACTCATTCTTTGTAACATTTACTAACATATCCATATTATTTTATTATTTGCAAAATATGAAATCCAAAAACATCAACAAGACATCAGAAATCAAATAAAGAGGGAAAGATCATGCTCTAATATCACATTTCATTTCCAACCATTTTACATCATGTTTTTATTTTACTATTGAAGCAAACATTATCACCTTTAATAATAATAAAAATTTGTTGAATCACCTCATGCCCTTGGTTATTGTCAGTTTCATCAATGCAACAAGCCTTTGTTGGCAATTTTTTATCTATAAACGTTAACACGGGTTGTGCACATTGATGGCGATCAATTCATACCTAGACCTTTATCCAAATATATATCATTATTATTCATCGGGTAACACCATTCATTTTAGGTAATTAGAAGGGTGAATTCTTACCATCTAATGTCAGTATTTCTAATAGAGTATAAAAAATAAGCAACGGAAAAAATAATTTCCATATGATCAGTTGCAAAAGAGGAAATTTTAAATGTTTTTGAGTATGAATTATTACATTTATACAGGTTTCAATCGAGGATAGTGAGGATCACTTACACTTGATGTAGATAGATTGCCTCATTCCCAAGTATCATGTGTCAAGTTAGATTTATTTTTAATGTGAGATTTGTTCTTATTTTGGTTGATTTTCATATTTTGGTACTAATGATCAAATTATAAATTTGTATGCAGGAACCCATATTCTGAATGCATTCACCACAACCACCTTCCACCAGTCCATTGCCTTACCACCTTGCAGTATCCATTGGCATGCCCATGTCCCATTGTAGGGTTATTCCTTCTGTCCTCCAACCCACAGGGATTTATCACTACCCAACCCTACCACCTTTTTCATTGGATTCACACATCCCCCCTACTGCAGCTCCTCATGTTGCATCCACAGTTTTTTCATCCATCCACCATACTACATCCCCCTTATTGCATCCATTGTGGGTGCAATCTCCTACCTCAACCCTACCATTCCCTATGGTTCCATCCACTATGCATGCACTTGTTGACCCTTCACTAGTGGTTCCATTAGAGAAGGTTTCCCACCCAAGTGCTCCACCTCCCATCCAATCTCTGCCATTGCCTAATTTATTCACAATGAAATCATTAATTGATGAAATTTTTATTTAGCATGAATGGAATTGATTTTAAGCATTTTGATTAAAATTCATTCATTGATTCTTGAAACTTTTGTAGGGAGGCATCATGGAGAAACTAGTGACATGGAGGAGAGAAATGGCCTCATGAATTGTACTCCCATCTACAATGATTTTTTTAATGAAATTATAAAGTCTCATTTTCTAAGTGTTAATTGATAGAACTGTGGAGAAAAAATCACTTGACTTTTTTTTTTCAATTTTCTAGTCTCCAAAAAGATGCACAACTCCAAGACATGAGAAGACTGTTGAATATGTTGTCATTGATATAATTACTAAGGCATTACATTGAACATGTTGTCATTGATGTTATGCTAAGGAATTTGCAAGCAAGGGAGGCATCTCTCTCTCTCTCTCTCTCTCTCTCTCTCTCTCTCTCTCTCTCTCCGAGAGAGAGAGAGATGCCATATATATATATATATTTGGAGGCCCGTATTTTCCAATATGAAATAAAAAGAATTAATTATTTAATTAATGAATCAACATATCTTCAATATGGGTCATGATGATGTATATAAATAAATGTTATACTTGAAGAGAAATGTGTGAAGTGAGCGGAAATGAAATATATAAAGAGGAGAATATGATATGATAAAAATTGAATATCATTCCAAAAGGAGAGAGTGATGAAGAATGTGACGATATAGCAAGCACATCTGGAAAAGGAAGAAATAACGAACAAATCAATATCTGTAGAGGAAAAATTAGCGAGCAGGTGTGGAGAAGGAATAAGTAGCAAGCAGACATGGTAAAAGCAAAAGTAGCAAGCAGACGTGGTGAAGGAAATGCAAATGTTCATCATTTATTTAAGAAGTTATATTGTAATTGAAGGTTGGTGCCATTCAAATAGAGATTGGTGTCTCTCGCAGTTGGTGCTTAGTGGAGGGGATTGGTGTCTCTAGTAGGTGGGTGCCTACAAATTTTGTAACAGTAGGTTGGTGCGTACAATTTTTTGTAATTATACGTTGGTGCCTACAAAATTATAAAGAATTTTTTTTTGTGGTTTTCTCCTGAAAGGGTTTCAACATAAATTTTGTGTACTATGGTCAATCTTATGGATGATTTATTTCTTATGCTCGATGAATGTTTAAATAAATAAATAAAAAACCGTATCTTGATTCACCCTCCCTTAGTATAAGTGTGTTTTCAACAATTGGTATCAGAGTCGGTTCCTTCGGAAACAATATAACCGCTGGAAGGTAGATCTCAGGAGCACACATTGTCGATCAGGAAGGTTTCTCCACAAACATATCTCTAATGTTTGTTGGAACAAACTATGCATTCAGGAGCATAAGGATGTGAAAATATCTAATGGCTCTTAGGTTCGATATTTTGGAATCAGTTGTGACTGGTTATACAAATCCACCAACAGATACGACTGGGAAGAAGCCTAGTGAAAATAATGCAAAAGATATGAATGTCATCTTGTGTGGTCTATCAAAATTCGATTTTTCAAGGTTATGCATTATGTATCAGCAAAATAAATTTGGGAAAAGCTTCAAAATATCTATGAAGGTGATGACATGGTTAAGAAGGAAAAGCTACAAACTCATAGAGGATAGTTCGAAGGTCTAAAAATGAAAGACGAAGAATGTTGCATCCTATCTCCTCCATGTTGATGAAATTGTCAACACCATCAGAGGACTTGGTGAAAAAGTTGAATATCAAATGATTGTGCAAGATGTGTTAAGGTCACTCCCGTTAAGATTTGATGCAAAATTTTATGCTATTGAAGAAATGAAGGATCTTGATAAATTAACAATGGATGAATTACGCGGGATTCTCACCACATATGAAACGAGGACTTGTTGATAGGTCAAAATGAACTAGGATCAATGTTGGTCACTTTAATTGCTTAATTAATTCACAAACAAAGTGCTCAATATAAATTTTCAACCCAGGGAAGTTTGGTTATTTCAAAGGAAATCAAGCAAAACACATGCATAAGCACTCAGTAACTGATTAATCAACTATAAGTCACCCAATTCATTCAAGAAATACCTTGAAATCTATTTGCTAAGTCTGCACTCTTCTCACTGATCAATCCAACTTCAACTACTAATTCAATCTTCAAGAATCAAAGGAATTCATCATCATAAAATCACCCTTCAAATTACATCAATCCTAAAAATGATTGCTTAAGGATACAATGGATAATTTACTTTCGCAAGAACTTAAATCCTAAATTACTATTGCAATAAATAGAATAATATGTTCTACAGTTGCAGCATTCAATCGTAAGAATCAATTCTCTTGCTCAAACAAAGCCACACATTGTTCTACTAGTTTCAGCATTTCATGAAAAGAAACAAACAACAATGAAACTTAGTGACAGAACACATGTGTACCAACAATAAGTATACGATCCAATAACACAATTAAAAAGGGAAATCACACACTATACAATCGACTATTTCAGCAAGCCACACTTCTATCTAATCAATTGTTTCAGAAAAATGATAAAAGCTGTAAAAGAATAATCACACCCTAAGTAATCACATTGTTTCAGCAACTCGAAATTAAATGTAACTGGAATTCCACACCAAGGAAAATTAAAGGAATTTAAATAACTACCTAATTGGGAAACTCTAAGAGAAGGTGGGCCCTTGCCTTCTAACATAGATTCCTTTACACACTACAAGGAACCAGTACTCAGAAGATCAGGAAAATGCTGCCAATTTCATTGATAGGAATAAAATTCAAATACAGAGTTCTTCCACTCCTGTTACAAATCCCCCAGATAAGCCTAGTTTCCCGCGAAAAACCCCATCCTCTTTTAAATACTAAGACAAGCACTTCAGATCCTTCAAATTCAGACAGCCATGAGGATCAAAGATCCTCAGGCTGTCGAATCAATATCCAAAAATAGAAATATTTACATTCATTATTACATTACGATAAAATATGTTTCATAGACATCTCTAATCTCAACAGATTGAACTGATCCAATACCAAACGAGTTTTAGCCAGCCGCGTAGGTGATTAATTTAAGCTACTTCTTCCATGACCCGAACCATATCCCTGAGAAGGTGGAACTTCTTGCCACATACTCTTTCATCTATGTGTATCAGCAGGCCGATACACCCAAATTCCCTATGGTCTCAACTTCTTTCATTAATCTGTCACAAGTTAGCAGATTCAGGAAACAAAAACCATAAACATAGGTAAAATTTAAGCATTAATATAACAAAGTAATAATGAATTATACCTACTCAAGATCATTCTTTTCCTTAGGGAATATAACAACTTTGCTATAATAATAATTAGAAACATGGTAAAAGGGTCATAAGAAAAGTAAGCAAAAAGGGTCTTTTTGGCACCCAACATATCCCCCCAACTGTGCAATTGCATGTCCTCATGCAACAACCTCCAGTGAATATGAATCTGAAACTGGGTCAAAACTTCTCCTGTGAAATTTGGTGAGATTGAAGGAAGATTTAGGCTTGTATCCTTTGTTTATGTACCCCTTGCAAGCAACTAGTTCTGCCCAACACTTCTTCTCTGCCTTTTTAGTCAACTTATATATGCTCTTGTACTTCTTTTCAGGCAACCATATAAGTGGGAATCTAAATCTCAGTCCCATCCAGTTCAGTCCACGATTCTGAATGCACTTGACATACTCAGGAACTCGAGATAAGGCATATTTGAAATTTTCAAAACAGTAAGGATCCCTTGTTCTAATAAGATCAGAAGAAGCTTCCCATATGGACTTACTACCTTCTAATGCATAAGGATCTTGCTGTGATATGATCTTTACACATGTATATATAACATCATGTTGAAGCGTTGTTATCTGATTAGCCCTTTGTGAAGAAGAGAGGTATTCTTTATGTCTATCAATAGTGGAAGCATGAGATTGTGGTTCACCTCGGATCCATAGAGTAGAACTATCCTCATTTCTTCGAATTGTCTGAGAGGCATTCCACCAATTCATCTTGTTAGTGAAAAAGGAATTAAATTCCCTTAGATGTACATCCCCTATGTAAGGAATAGGATTAAACTGAAGGTGCATAAATTAGGATAACTCATGTAAATATAATTCACATAATAAATTTTGCTCAGAAAAATCACTTTGAGTAAGAGTGTCCAAGAATTGAGAATTTGTAACAAACTGATGGGTCCTCCCTTCCTTAAGAGCCTTTAGTTTAAAAAGGGTCAATTTTTCATATAGGAAAACTGAATAAGAAGGTGATGGGCCCCTACAACTTAGTAGCTCCTGGACTAAAGCATACATTTGCTCCTTCTCTTGCTTCATGGCCTTAAACTTATTTAGTTCATTCAACTATTCTTGCAATTTTTCCCAGTGAAACCCTTGAAAAATCAGTTCTTCAGCCCATTTATCTTCGAGTTCCTTAATGACCTTCCTATGTGTAGGCAAAGGAATCATCCCCTCTTCGCATAGGGTAGCCTAATATTTCCATTTATTTATCTCATCTTTCAACAGAGAAATGTCCTATGCTACCACCTAGGCCTTTTCATCTTCTTTGTCCAATTCAATAATCTTCGGGGGATCCTGAACCTTTGTATCATCATTGTCCTCCCTTGGTGGAGTTTGGTCCTGATTTGTTGGTTCATGTGTTACAGCAACTAAACTTTGTGTTTCAACAACTTATTTATGTCCCACCAGTTCTGGAACCTCAGGGACTTCTTCTAGTTCCACTGGTTCTTGTGTTGCAGTGGCTTCCTCTTGGGTCACTAGTTCTTGTGTTTCAGTGACCCTTATCTGTTGAGGCAACTCTTCCCTTGATTCTTGTATCCTCGGGTCATGTGTCAACACCTACCGCGTAATAATATCCCCAAGCTCTTTACCCAATAGTTCTTGCTCGTCAATGGTTAAAGGAGTTGTTTCCATGTTTTGATTCTGCACATCACCCATCATTGACTCTGCTTGTACTATTTCTTCCCTTTCTTGTTTCAATTGCATGACTCTCCAAGCTGAAACTTCCATGAGAGTGACCTTGTACCCTGCATTCTTGAAAATATCCCCACATTTTGGGCACATGTACTCATCATGATCAACACCTTCTGAAATAGAGGGTAGTCTTCTGTCATGTCCCAAATTTGGTATTGGGTCACAATGGCCTAATCACATTAGCCATATTCATTAGAGTTTGTAAAATTGATGTTAAGGGTCAAATAATTGCCAAGGAGGAAAATTACTAGTTTCCTAGGTTTGGGGTGGAAGCTTTGGGATTTGGAATAAGGGGGATAATAAATGATGTTTAGACATTAGAAGGGTTCAAGTATTTAATAAATAGAGTGAATAAAGAAATTCAAGAGAAATCCTAAGTGACAAATGGTTTTGGAGACATATGGAGGATGTGGGACCCACACTAGCTTGATTTTTCATAATACATGGTATCTCTCTTTTGCAAATTCGAATTAATGGGAATGTGAACACTCTTGGGTGAGTTGGTAAGTCATAACACATGTCATTGAGCATCTTAGGTCGAATTTGGAAGGATTGGTAACCTCCATGGAAGATAAAGAGTCAAAGTGGAAGTTTGTGGACACTTGGGCTAGATTCCCTAGCCCGTATGACACCAATGATGGAGCATCTATGACAACTATGACAAATTGCAGAACTGAACTCTGACATCTGACCACTATGACATGTCAGCCCCAAAAATAGGCTCAAAGAAGGCGAATTTGGGAGTTGGAGAAGCCAAAGAGACTCAAAATCGAATTTGGGAGAAGATGGAAGGTTGGAACTAGGAGACAAGTGGCAAATGTGGAATATTTCCTAAATGAAAATCTATTGAATCTATTGAGAGGATTTCGACCCTTAGAAGGATAATGTTGGTTATAAAATGTAGAAATGAAGTATGAGAATGGCTTTTGATCATTTGTAGAATTTGCAATTGCATTTGTGAAGAGGGAGAGCTAGTGGATGACTAGTTTCTTGCCTTAGCCAATTTCGAGGGTGAAAGATTCCCATCCAAGTTGGCAATTGGAAAGGCAATTCAGACCTTTCATTTGGAGCTTTAATGGAGTCTTTATTTGCAGGTGTAATCTATAGGGCAGCTCATGGTTTCTTCTATTGCAGCTCGCTCCTTCAACCATTTCCAGTTTTGATGGCATATTCTTGATCCTTGAGGGAGGGCGTTTTTGGTGAGCTATTGTACTCTTTGGGGGAGATTCTAATGCACCATTTATTTTGTAATATGAATTAAATACTCTTTTCTTCATCTCCAAAAATTTTCAGGTCGAAATTCCAAGTAGAAATGTATAAATCTCATTTTTAATGGAAGAACAATGCCATTTCCCCACTACCTTGTTGTGAACCAATGTATTGATGATGATTTCGAATGAATGGATGATTCTATGATGAATTTGTGATTAATGGACTGCCATGGATGTATTTTACAAGTTTCATGTATTGTACTTGAACATTTGAAGTATTTTTACTCAGTTTAATTGCATTGGGAGAAGAAATAGTGCCATTTCCCCAAGGGTCGAATTGGTGATTTTTGCAGTTGAATGGGAGAGGGTGAGAACAGTTGTAATAAACCATTAATGGTGCATATGAGACCTTAATAACATATTTAACACATTACATACCTCTTTTCATAAATTTGAGTGGGTTTGGAGGCATTTGGGAAGCCATTTTCAGTGCTTACCTTAGGGGGATTTGAACCCCAAATTACTAGTAAAATTGCATACTTGGTCCAGAATCTTAAGAGAGTTTGCAGAGGTCTTTTGGTGGCCATATGTTATCCCTGAACATAATATTCAATCCCTAATATCATTCATACACCTTCCTTGAAGATTTGAAGGAATTTGGAGTCAATTTGAGACCTAGAGACCAATACTAGTCAAAGGGAAATCACTAGTAAAGTTACCTACATTGACTAGAATTGAAAGAGTATTTGCAGAAGTGTTTTAAAGGTACAAAGGAATCCTTGAAACACATATTTGTGTTCTAATATCATTCATATACATTCTCAGAATATTTGGGATCATTTGGGGCAAATTTGGGACCTAGAGATCGAAACTAGTCAAAGGTCGAACCAAGGAAAAAAGTGGAAAATTGCAATTTTAATAAAATTCCTAACAAGGGACATTACATCTTCCCACCCGATCAACAACTTCAACTAGTGTGTTCAATCTACGATCTTCTTGACTCTTTAGTATCTCCTTCAATGCTTGCAAGTCCTCTCTAAGTACCTACACCTCCTATTTCAGCAGGTCATTTTCTAAGAGCAAAATTTCCAATTGAACTTGACCATCTCTTGCAATAGGTTCTTGTGGATCGGTAGGCCTCGGAATTGGATTTGAGTTGCTTCCTAGTTCTTGTGTTTCAGGATCATCCCCGTGTTGTATATCCACACCCTCTAGTCCTTGGGTTACAGAGGGTGACTAAGGTTTTAAAATTGGAATTTCAATGTCTACCTTGTGCACTTGTACTGCCTCTGCTGCAATAGAAGCTCGGGTCCTCATTCTTTTTAATGGATGGGGTGATTGGTCTTGGGTACATGGTCCCTTCTTATTTCTACGTGGCATAGGGAAGTGAATCCCTCTGTGAGTATTTCGACCTCTTCTGGAATAAGAAGAGGAGAATCATCCTTTCGTAATGATTCTCATTTCAATTCACTGATTCCTTCATGTTTACCAAAAGTTCCATCCTCCTGAGTCATTTTCGTCGGACTCTCAACCCCATCCATTATTCATTTTTCACCAAATTCTGTCGAAAGTCCTTCCACGCCATGTTCTTTATTGGTTTCATGAGGGATTTCAGGGATTGTTCTAAATTCGTCATCTGTGAAAGGAAAACCCTCATTAGCATGAGCCCTGGGTTCTTTAGAAGGTTTCTCTACATTGAATTCTTCATCAATTCCTTGAAAAGTTTCAGGAATTGTCCCTTGATTGTCTGTCTGTCAAAATGGGATTCCAATTGGCTCTTGAGGGTTTATATTTTGGGAACCCTCCACAATCACATATTCTACCATATTCCTTTCTTGATCCTTCTCTACTCCTCCAGATTCCCTATCATCCATTTCTATATCTAACAGGCTTCACTTATCCTCCTCTTCAGTTTCACTGTCACTTTCCTCCACTGCCAAAGGGTTTACTGCTGCTCCAACAATGAATTGCACCCATTATTGATGTCTTTTATCTAGTGCCCTTAATATTAGTAATTTAATGAGGCCGTGGTTGGTAACAAAATTTTGGGAATATTGAGACATTCACACATAATGTGCCATGTTTTGCAGAGACCTCAAAAGGTAATAAGGCATATTAATTAATGTGCCATGACGCAGATGAGACAGTAAAACAAAGTCATAAGTATAAACAAATCGGTACCTAACTTCACAGGTGATGTAATTTTTCAGGAATATTGCAACCTTATCCCAAGGGCGAGGCAAGGACTCCACTGTTGTCCCTCGTCCTCTTGGTTGAACATTCTCTCCTACTGTAAGAAAGTCTTCTTTTGAATTTGCAACAGGCACCTTTCGGCCAAACTATCTCCTCCCGGCCCCAAGCAAACCCATCACCTATGCTATAACTTGTTCAGAGACTTCAATCCTTAATCCCCCAACCTCTGAAAATTATGTGTGAACAGTAATGCAGTATCCTCATCGAGCCCATTCAACCTCTCAAAATAAGTTGTCCATCCCGCTTCCACGAAAATTCCAAAAACATCTATGTTCTGGCACAAGGCATCCATTGTCTCTGGTTCATGGCGAACTGCAAATCCTCCCATGATGTTCTTCTGTAGCAATATCAGCTGTGCAAGCAAATTTTTTTTCCAAATTATGATACCGGATTTGCATAATGCAGAAGCAACAATGTACAGTGGGAATTTCGTCGGATATTTTTAGAAAGGTGGTATAATTATGGAATAGGCTCATGGGAAAAAACATTGCATGGATTGGGTAAGACAACAACAGTTAATAAGTACGGGTAAATAAAATATTTGACTAGAAATTGCTGGCAAGGATGAGCGAATGTGGTATAATCACAATCACCTGTCAATTCATGCCTAGTCATACCCGTGGTTAGGATATGTGCCTTTGCACTTACCGTAACAGATCGTCAGCAATCCTAAATGGCCCACCTCTCCTATCAAATTGCTTTAATGAATGGTCCTTCACCATGTGGCTTCATGAAATGTGTAGGCCCTCGACCAAAAAAGAAAAATGAGTGTGTCCAGGTAAGAATTAACTGTATCAACGAGTGAAAAAATTGGCATATTTTCGGCATTCTTCTTGGAAAAATGTAGCAAAAATGGTACTGATTATTGAATTGGCAGAGTAAGATTACTGCCAACCATCGGAACTTCCTTCAAATAATATTGCAAACAGATTTTGATCAGTCATAAGGAAAGCTGATGAATTTCATGGATGGTACAGGCTGAAAATTGGGAAGATTGGTGGAGTTTCTCCGGAGTTTCGAAAGAGAAATTGGTGGCGTTTCGGAAAAAAGTGGATGAATTGACAGAGCTTCTACGGAGAAATAAGCGGAGTTTCGGTAGAGAAATTGGTGGAGTTTCGGAAAAAAGTGGAGAAATTGGCAAAGTTTTTGCGGAGAAATTAGCGGAGTTTCAGCAAAAGACAAAATTTCAACAGTGTCCGGATGAAGTTCAATGTCCTTGTCAAAAATTGAAAATTTCCTTCACCGATCTTTGTAAAGGGATGTTCAGCAATTCGAAAGGACCACCCATTGTTCCTGCAATCGATTGGCCCAATATGATTGCTCTTTCTTAATCAGGTCCTTCGCATATATCCCTGCATGCAATTCCTGTAAACAAACCAATCAAACTAAACTAACAAAAATCATCAAGCAATCTAATGAACAAATAAAATCAAACCAAAAATAATGAAATCAAACAAGTTTATTTATTTACAATTTTTGTGGAAGAAGCACAAAATATTAAAGAGTTGAGGAAACAGAAGGGGACTCATGTTCTTCTACCAATTGAAAGTTTGAATTGGAAGCAACGCGAAAAGAAAATGCATCTTTCGAGAGTGGCTTATGATAGAGTCCCAGCCAATGACCATTGGAAAATAGTGGTGTCTGATGTTCATCAATTGTGATCAATTGAATGGTCCCATTATCAAAAATTGTATCCACTCTATATGTTCCCAACCACCTAGTGCACAATTTCCCTTTGAATTCCTTCTTGAATCATGAATCATATAGTAAACCCCAATCTCCTTCCTAAAACATCTTCTTCTTAATAAATCGGTCGTGCCACCTAGAATGTTGTTACTGAATTACTAAAGTCTGATGTACAATAGTTGCACTCTTCTCGTCAAGATTGTTTAACTGATTCAGCCGGTCCTTCTAGGCCTCTTCAAAGTCCATATTTACTTCCAAAGCAGTCCTCGAGGTTTTAATCTCGAATTCAACAGAGAATACAACATTTTTCCCATACACAAGATCATAAGGAGAGAACCCTGTGGTGCTATGCCATGTAGTTCAATATTCCCATAATGCTTCAGGAAGTCTTTCAACCCAATCTCTATGATGACTCTTCACAATATTTGTAAGGATGGCTTCAATGACTTTATTAGTACTTTCCACTTGGCCATTGGCATGTGGATGATAAGGTGAATTTATTCGATGCTGGATATGATATTTCTACGGAAGAGATTCAATTTTATGAGATACAAATTGTGGTCCTCCATCTGTGAGTGTCTCCTTAGGCACCACAAAGAGATTAAATATTTCTTCAAACAAGAAATCTACAACAGATTGATCAGTAGCTCTCACCAAGGCCGTGGCCTCCACCCATTTAGTCATGTAATCTGTGCAAACCAGAATATAAACATTTTGTCTTGAAGGAGGGATGATGGGTCCTACAAAAGGTTCAACCACTAATTGTGGTTGTAAAGGCATTTCATCCAACCTATTAGGATGGCCCATCCTTTGGCAGTTGTCACAAGCTTGCACATACTTCTTTGCATCCTGAAACAGGGTTGGCCAAAAGTAGCCCATTCTTAACACCTTGTGTCCAATCCTTTTATCAGCAAAGTGTCCCCCACAAGATTCGTCATGACAAGCCTTCAGGATACTATGGATTTCATCTTCCCTTACACATCGTCTAATTTCCAAATATGGCCCTGTGTAAAATAGGTATACTTCTATCCAGCAGTATCTAGCACTCTGTTGTACAATCCTTCTTCTTTCCATTTTTTATAAATTCAATGGAAGCTTCCCTACAACAAGGTAATTAGCAATGTATGCATACCAAGGTGAGTGAACTGATACTGCAAAGAGATGTTTGTCAGGATAAGAATCCTCAACTGGTGAATTATCTACATTATTGGTTAGTTGAGAAATGAAATCAGCAACAACATTCTCTTTTCCTGGTCTATCAATGATGGTGATATCAAACTCTTGCAATAAAAACAACCATATAGTCACTCGAGCAATAGTGACAGGATTATTCATTAAATATCTAATAGCCAAGTGATTAGTATGCACAAAGGTAGGGTACCCCATAATATAATGTCGGAATTTATTGATGGCGTAAATGACAACAAAAAATTCTTTTTCAGTTACCATGTAGTTGATTTCAGCATGAGCCATACTCTTACTGATATAGTAAATGGCATATGGAGTATGATCTTTCGGTTGTCCCAACACTGCCCCAATAGAAGTATCTGAAGCATCGTAATAAATGTGGAAAGGTAAGGCCCACGCAGAATAGGTGTTGTAGATAATATTTTCTTTAATTCTACAAAAGTCGTTTGAAATCCATTTGTCCAAATGAATTTTGCATCCTTCATTAGTAAGGTAAATAAAGGAGATGCTTGCTTAGAAAAAAATTCAATAAAACTCCTATAATAACCAACATGTCAAAGGAAACTACGTACCTCTCTTTGCGTTCCAGGAGTAGGGATGTTCAAAATTAACTTTATTTTGGCAGGATCCACTTGTATCCCTGCAGCAGATATAAAATTTCCAAGGACTATACCTTCACTCATCATCATATGACATTTTTCGGTGCTAAGAGAAAGGTGAGTCTGTTCACAATGTTTTAAAACTTTTTCCAAATTTTACAAAGCCTCATTAAAGATACTACCATACGGGGTGAAATCATCCATGAATATCTCCATACAATCATAAACCATCTAAAAAAAAATTCCAATCAGAGCTCGTTGAAATGTAGCCGGTGTGTTGCATAATCCAAAAGGAAGTACCCTATATGCAAAGGTACCCCAAGGACATGTGAAATTAGTTTTGTCTTGGTATTCAAGGGAAATATGAATATGATTATACCCACTAAATCCATCTAGAAAAGAAAATAATTTTTTACCATACAGGGTATCCATAACCTGATCAATAAATGGAAAATGGAAATGGTATTTTTGTGTAGCTTTATTCAGCTCTCGGTGATCCACACATATGCACCATTTACCATTATTTTTAGGCACAATTACTAATGGAGAAACCCATTCACTGTCTGAAATGTGATAAATAAATCTTGCCTTTAAAAGTTTTTGAATTTCCTCTTTCATAATGTCTCTCAAATTTGGATTCATTATGCACTGAGGTTGACATATAGGTCGAGAATCACTTTTAATGTAAATATGGTGAGTACACAACTCAGAGGGAATATCTCTTATGTTTGTTTACTCCCACGCAAAATCTCCCTTATGTTGTTTCAAAAGGGCGGTCATACGCTCCAGCTCATGAGGTGCTAGATTGGGATTAACATTCAAATTTCTTCCCGATTCAATTTCAATTGAAACACTCTTTGAATTTTCGATTATGGGAATTGTTTCATCATTAACGGTTTCAAACAAGACATCATTAGTAAATTCTTCTTGATCAAGCCCATTCATGACACTATCTAGGATCTGATATGCATGTTTGGTAACTATCATCGGTTCACTAATGAAATTGTTGATGTTATCATTCTCTGTTTCATTTTTAAAATCCAGGGCCCTCCCTATTGTAAGAAGAGGCTGAGCGCTTTCTTATTCTTCCGGATCTACCCATAATGGAATTTTAGTATCTAAAATCAGTTTAGCTGGAGCATATAGGGTCAATATTTTGGTGTCGGTTCCATCAGATATTGTCATAGACCCTGATCTACAGTTGATGTAAGCATCTGTTGTAGCCAACCAAGGTCTTCCTAGAATTAATGGATGTCCCCCCAACTGAGAAAATCTACAGGGTATTCCCACGAATCAATAGAGATTATCAAGTCATATAGGATTCCTTCAGGTTGAATCGTGGAGATATCAGCCAGTTCTAATACAGTGGGGGTTGGTATAAGGTTAATGGGTCCCATCTTTTATACAGTTTCGATAGTCATCACATTTATTGCTGCACCCAACTCAACTAAAACATTAGGGATTTCAATATACCCAATATGCACTGTAACAGTGGGATTTCCTAGATCGACATATCTAGCCAAGGGAACCTTTCCCATAATCAATTAGGATAAATTCTCAACCACATGGACTGTAAGAGGATCCTCAAGCTTCCTACCAGTTTTCTTTACACATAGGTCCCTAACTGTTTTAGCATATATGGGCACATCATGCAGAGGCCTTCAAAATCAGTAAAGCAAGTCATAAACTATCTAGGAATTATTTGAAACAATACCAAGCCAATATCAAGAATCAAATAGATACAAAACACTCATTCCATCTTATTCCATCCATAAAACCTGTTCTCAACAGTAGATACACAAAAACCCTAACATTTGAATGGGGGCCCTCCTTTTTCTCCTCCTTCCTCTTCATGGACACAATACACCAAATGGAGCATAGGCTCCTCTTTTATATTTTCTTTCTTCCCTAAAATTGGCATGTCATTGATAAGTATTGTTAGAAATCTTCTCAATCATCAAGCAAAGTTTTGGAGCTACTTTCGTTAATCTATCACTGATGTTTCGGTGAGTTTTCTCGCCAATCCTACACAATGCCAGTTAACTACATCCCTATCTTGCACAATGTCAGCAGGATAGTCACTTGTTTATGCAGAGTGTTAGCGAGAATGTCACTTTCTATGCGTAGTATCAATGAAAAAATCCACTTCTTGGTGACCTATCGACGAGAAATTTACTTTATCATTGAAATATATGAAAGAAACTTGCTTTCTTCTACGACATGTATCAATGAAAACCTTAGTTTCTTCATCCAATAACGGTGCAAAACTCACTTTATCTACACAATGTTGGTGAAAAAGTCAGTTTCTTTGCATAATATTGACGTAAAACTCACTTCTCTGTGCAAGCAATTTCTACCTTAGTCAGATTTTGAAAATGACTTCTCTCAAACTCATGTTTCTTTTCCTATTAATTTATCCCTTTACCCTAGGAACATCAATGTAGCAATTTGAGAAAAACCAATATCCAAGGCAAGTACTTAATGTTATGGATAAAAACTCCCTATGGATTGGGATGGACCACAACATACATAATGACCAAGAAATCGACTCAATTCTAAAGTATGCTAAATAAAGGTAAAATGCTAACAACAAAAGAGAAAACTCTTACCTCAACGGGATGCTCGAAGAAGACCACCGTTGAGCTTGAAATCCAATGCTCCTTACCTATAAGTTGTCCTCAACAATAAATATATACAAGCATATGGAATATAGATATAAATTGTTAGCATAAAAACTAGCATAATCCATTAACATATTTAACAAATATATCCAAGGAAGATAACATAAACATTTGTAACATGTATTGGACAAGAAAAGAGTATTTCTATTAATAAAATGACAGAAGTACATAGAGGAAACCTTCTGTAGGAAACTTGTCGGAACCGAGAAACTATGTTCCTCCACCTAGGCCTCCACCACTTCAATCGTCCATACAAAGGCAAGCTCACAACTTCAAGGAGTAATTGGGTTCTTCCTTCACAAGATATGGAAGAGCTTGGGAGATGAACATAATAGTGTTCAAACAACAAGGACAAAGGGATGTAGACTGGGGAAAAAAAATTCAGAATTTTTCTTATTCTCTAGTTTTCTCCTCTCCCTCATGCTCCACAATGTCTCAATATATACCCTCAAAGGAGGTGAAGGGTCGAATCAAAGCATTTTCCAGCATATGGAAGGCCAAGGATCAACATGGACGTCATTTGGGATGGAAAACCTAAAATATTTTTAATTTTGAGCATGAAACCTGATGTACACAAGAAATAGTGGAGCAACATGTGTATACGCAGGCTGTAGTGTTGGTAGGGCACATACATCAACAAAAATGTGTTTTTTAGGGGTTTCTCTAAGCAAGAGGGATGATGTGAGTCTACAGAGGGACATGGAAAGGCCATCAATGCATGTTTCATAAGGTTCTGCAAATCATGCTAAAACATATGTGAGACTACCCACCAATGATTAAAATGGGTGTCAATGCACCAAGTACATTCAAAAAGTGTGACTAAGGGTGTTGAGGTTGAACACTTGAAGAACCCATCAATCAGGGGACATTGTTGAATTCCCAACTTTCGATGACGAGAGGACCTACCACTTATGAATGCAAGTCTCAAGGTACTCATCTGAATCTAGATCCCAATTCTAGAATAGATGGTCTGAAGTTGATGGAATGAGATCCACTGGAAGGAGGGCATCAAGGCATCCCCCATCAACCAACACAATGTACACATATAGGCTGAAGAATTGGAAGAACTCAGACGAACCGGCTGAACACAAATTGTTGTTATGGAAAACTTCCTATAGCTCGAGTGAGACTACCAACGTACTAGGGTAAAAGATAGACATACAAGGTTCTCCAAGTACAATTATTAAGCAAAGAGATTAGGGTTTCTGAGAATGTGTACCTTATTCAGAAGGTTGATCCAAGCCTCTTTTCTTGAGTTCTCCTCTTTCTCTCCAATGAAACAACCTACAAAACCATTCAAAAGAACCTTCCTCAAACCAATTTGACTACAAATAAAAGATTGACATTTAAAAGAGAATCAAACATCAAATTGTAATCAGATATGAAACATACATGAACAAATCTATTTGGAAAGGGAAGAATGTCCAATATTTATAAATGAATGAAGCAAGTACATCAAAATACCTTCCTTCAAGCATGGCACTTCATGAAACCAAGATTCAAGGTCTCCTGCTCCTCTCTTCCAAGGATCCCAACCTCTGATCATATGCGCTAGGGTTTATAAGAAACTAGGGCACAAGTGAGGGGGATGTGAGTCCCAATTCTTCCAGCATAACATTACAATGGGCTTGATTTTTTTTTATGTTCCCTCTCCTTCTTTATATAGCAAGTGAAGAAGAAAGGTTCGAGGAAGAAGTAGTTACAACCGGAAGAGGAGGTTACAAAACACCCATTTTTCATTATTTTATATATTTTTGGGGTATTTATGAGGCATTCACGACTTTACAGTGGACAACAAGCGGGTGACCCGTGACTTTACCAGGTGCAACCTTCGGGTTTTTGGAAAACCCGTGGGTGAAGAACCTTCCACCCGTGTTTTTGTTCCTAAGGTTCCTAGCTATCAAATGGGCCATGGATTAGGTAATGACATCCTTCTAGAGTCCCAAATATGGCTCTTCCATCCCAAATTTCCTTTTGTGTGACTCAAAGTAATCTCATGAAATTTCATGATGCGACCAAAAGATGTAAGTGTCTTCATGGACAGAGAAGTGCCAATTTTGACTATAACAGATGCCCCCTAATGTATGAGGTTAGAGGGTAAGACGATGGTCGAAATACATTATAAATAATAAAGGTTTGGGTCATGGAGTTGGACAAGCTAGAGAAACCAAGAATCATAGGCTCAAACGAAGTACCTAGAAGAAAGGAAAATGTCAGACAATCTCATCCCTGGGATAAATATCCATGCTCAAATAGAGAAACATGACCTCCAGGAGGATACAACGATGATCCAATATATAAGTACAACTGATGCATATATCATGGCCATTGGAATACAAGCGTGGATCCATGAGAAACATAGGTGTAAACATAGCCACAAAAATACATAGGTGGATCTATGTCGAAACTAGAGATCATATCCATAGTGAACAAATTGGATCTATGTCTCATCAAGTGCCAAAAATGGATGTGGCTTAGTCTTGCGCGGCTTGGAAAATAACAAAATATGATGATGCTATTATAGGCCCAAGGTCTTCAATCCAAACTGTCTCAAGGTACGAATCCTAACCATGTGAATAAAATTATCTGAAGTTGAACATGGAGGACACCATTTGATTATCGATCATTGATGTGAACCGTTAACAAACACGAGGGAACCCACCAATGATGAAAATGAGTCCCAAGGTGCCTAATACATTCTAACAGGTGTGAATAAGGGGTCTTGATGTCAAACACTTGAAGAATCCATAGAGTAAAAGGAATTGATGTATTCTCATAACTCAATGGAGATGGAAATTGTCACTGGTGACTGCAATCCCCAAGGTACTACCAAAAAACTCTAAACTTCATTCCCAGAGCAAGATGAGTTGAAGACGATGGGAAGAATTCCGCCGGAATGGAGGCCTTAAGGAATCCTTCATAATCCAACATGAGGAACACTCAAATTTTGATCAGATATGGAGTAGGACTGAGTATATGATGAGACATATCGATACCAAGGAATGGCCAACACATGAGTTCAAGGCAACTACAAAATGGCCGACACAGGTTGTATCCTTGAAGAGTGAGCATGACACAAGAGTGAATTAGGTAGCTTTGAACACAAAGGAACCATGATATAAATCTGCAATGTAAGAGACATTAACAGATTCTCCATATGATTGGAAGAGTAACCAACTAGAGGACTAAAAAACTCTGAGATCAGGTTTATCCCGAGGCCAAAACTAGAACCCAACTTGTTTGATATACTCAAAAAAGGTGCTTTGTTCAAGGACATAGTTCACTTGTTGTCATTATATTGAAATATATTTGACACTCTTCCCTTCCCATTTCTCTTTTTAGGTACCTTTTTTTCATTTTTTAACGAGCTTGACCAAGAACTAAAGCATGCTCGATAAGGATCCAACCATGTGTAATTTTATGAGTCCGTGGAAGGGACACTCGAGAATTTATTCTCTGTTTTACGCGTTTGAAGAAAATATAGACTAATAATTGATAAGATATTGATCCGTGGATTTTAATATCGAGCCCATATCTATTCGTGGTCGCCAGTGTTTTCATATTTAAAGAGTCTGAAAAACTTAAACAAGAACTCTATACACCCTCTTCTGAATTTTACATTGAGCCTTAGTTTCTATATGCTTGTTGGTGTTTTCATATTTTGAGAGTCTAAAAATCCTAAAGAAGACTCCAAAAGGTAATTTTTCGTAAAGTTAGTCTCCTCACTCGAAAAAGGGTAAAACAATGCGAGAGATAACTCTTCTAGCAAAGTATGACTAGAGTTTTCCTTTTTGTAAATAATCCACAAAGGTTCAGAAAAATGGGTAAACTTATACCTAAGTGGATGTCCCTTCAATTCCTTTAGCGAGTTTGGAGTGAACATGTATACTTGACGATCTTGTCAATTTTAAGGAGTCTAACAAGAGCTTATAGAAAACTCCATAAAAATATTTTATGTAAAGGTTTAACGAGCCCAAAAAAGTAAACTTGTGACCTCTTTACTGTTTTTAACGATCTCAAAGGATATATGGAAGAATGCTCGTAGCCTCCTTACTGTTTTTAATGAGATCGAAGGAAATATGGAAGAATGCTTGTAATGGGAGGAGATGAATGTCAAGGACATGATAGACTAGTTCCAAGCACATGGAACAAAGCTATGCATAATGCAAGGAACATAAGCAAGATAAGGACACTCAGGGTGTGTCTCCTCCAGGTAAAGGATGTGAAATCACAAAGGCAAAGTGATACATAGCTTAACGGAAATGAGATCAAATATGGAGTGTTATATAACGAGCTTAAATCATGGAAGCCGACATCAGGCTCATAAACGAAAGCGGGATAAAGATGAATGCTTATGCAACTTAAACACAAAATGGGAGCCTTATAAGGGATGACCAGAAATATATGAATAAGAAATACATGAGGATTCTTTTCAAAATCATGGTAAATATAAAAAGGCTCCCAAGCCCATGATAAAAACTCAATATGGGCACCAAAATGGCATAAGGGTGCTGACTAGGGTGACCCATGTCAGGTAGGCTCTGATGTTGGACTGGTGCACAATACATATAGAGATGGTTAACACACCAATATCCAACAGGTTTGACCCTATGGAGAATTCATATGGAAAAAGGTTCAAATGCATCATAACAATAGGGAAGCCTAAACCTATATGCAAGGTTCTGAGTATACCTGACATGGTTGAACAATATATCGAAAAAGGACCAATAAGCAAGCATGAGTCCAGATAAGAATCATGTCTCCAAGAAACATTAGTACCAAGATCCTATCTAAAAAGTATGCAAAGAAATATCCAATACAAGTCACTGTGGTAGAAATACTTTCAACTTAACTATCATCAACAATATGCATATAGCAGGTAGAGTTAACCAATGAAGACTTTATAGTACCAAATCCTGAGGACATACAATCAACAAGATCAACTTCAGGATGAAGATCAGAGGTGAAGGACGTGATGGAATCTGCAGGAACAAATTAATCATCACGAGAGTTGAAAATTCTAGAAGCAGAATCAAACTCAGCAGGAACACCAATTTGCGGGTCTATAAGAGAGTCCGAAGACTCAACATTGGTAAATCATGGTAATTTTTAGGGGCGAAATTTCGGAAAATGGCTATTTTTGGGGCCTTTTTCCAAAAAATAAATTCGCTATTTGGTCATTTTTAGTCTCCAATATCGCCTATATTTACAAAAAATATGTTTTTTTATCATAATATTTGCCAAAATTTACACGTTTCAGTAGCAAATTGTATGTTTAGGATTTAATGTTCGCCTACCTATCCATATACATGTTTTTTTCAATCCAAAACAATCGCCTAGGATAGTATACTTAAGTATAATATTAGAATCCTTAAAAAATACCTTGTTGGTAAGATCAGGCTCTGAATTTAAATCGAGGTTGGACATAATTGCAACTCGATCAATGTCCAAATGAATGGAAGACTGCATTATAGACTCTAGGAAAACTTCATCAAAAGGAAGTATATCATCCCAGATAGAACACATATCTAAACATTCAGATGGAGATATCACCTGGTCAATTGATGGGACCAAGTCCCAAGAAGTTAAGCATGAGATCAGAGGCTTCTTCTCAGTAGCAATTGTACACAAGGGATATAACAGTTGGTTGAACTAATCACTCTCAACTTCAGGGGCTGAACACCTCCAAGGGTTCTTAAAGTTCGAAGACTTAAATTAAGACTCCTTATTTATGAAAGGTGTGTTAACTATTGAAATTATGTGCACTGGTAATGCATTAGCTTGCAAATAAGGTGGATGAAGATTAAAAGTTCCCATTAATGAAGGATACATCCCCACACCAATTTTTTCACATTTACTCAAGGAATGGGAAACTACGGGAATATTAGATCCATGATCCTGATTGAACTCATTACTGTTTAAGGGTATTTGGTCAAATGTGACAATCTTTCCTTCATGTGGAAACTTAATGAAGCGAAAGATTGAAGAGACTACTACCATCATAGCTTGAGTCCAATTTATCCCTAGTAGCAAATTGTAATCAAGTGGGGAGTCAACCACTTCCACATCCACTTTAACTACTTTTCCCCCCATCTCTATAAGAAAAGTCGAGATAATCCCATGAGGTTTAAAAATATGGTCGTCGAAAGATTTTAACATGGTGACCAGAGGAACTATGTCAGGTGATCCTAAATCCTTTTATCATGATAAAGACATAACGCATGTGGAGGAACCCTCATCCACCACTATCCGATGGATTTTAGTATTTCCATATATAACTTGAATATGAAAAGTTGCATGGTAGGGTAAATGAGGCTTCCAATTATCAAAATCGAAAAATGACCACTTGACTATCTGTAGGATCGAGGGCCCCTAAAGCTGAAAGTAAGGTCTTCCTTTGATTTCGAAAACTCTGCAAGAACTCAAGTGTAGACATCACACATGGAGCCTGTGCCAAATATTCAACTATGCTATGATTTTGTGCAGCACACACATTAGGATTAATGCTGCATTCTTAAGAAAACCTTTCATAATTCAAGGCATAGTATCGTTAGGATACTTATCTATATGCAAATAATTGTCACTATCAGCATTAATAGGTTCCTTACCTTTTGATCCAAACGAATTAGTTTCATAATTCTTGTTCCTAGTCCAGATATACAAATCCCGTTCACACATGAAAATTTATTTTGAGCCTAAATTTCTCCCTTGAGAGGAGGCTACCTGGTTTCCCCCTTATGAGATTGCAGGGTTTGGATGAGCACTAGCCAACAACTTTTGTGCCATTTTCATCTTAAGGAATTTGTAAGTTAGATTATCCTCCCCGCATAACAGTCAAGGGAATTTCGTCTCAGCTTTTTCATTAGCCCTACCAGCATTATTGTTGTTATTATTTGCATTGTTTGTCCCCTTATTCCCATTTTTCTTTTTCTTATTTTTCTTCCCTCCAAGTTGTTGGTGGCCTTGAGAGTTTTGTATTGACAAAACATCTGAAGGAGGGTTGGGTTTTGAGGTTTGGTGTGTTCATATGACCAGTTGCTGGTGAATTTTGACTTGAAAAGTTGGTACCCGGGATAACGGTATTGTTCTCAACTGCACATCGATCACTCCATCAACATGATGTGTCAGGATAGGTTTCATTGGATCAAACTATGATCTCGGTGCATCATGAATAATTTCATACAAGATCCCAAACTGAGAGTAAATCAAGTCTAACTACTGGGATCTCAAAATGTATTCCTCCTCTGAGGTAACCCCTAAAGTAGAGACATCTTTAGAGATGTAAGGTAGGAGTGATTTCAAAAACCACTCTAATAAGAACTCTGGAGGAATCTCAGCTTTAATCATCCTTTTATGTCTTCTCCACTCCTGAATGTGGTCAGAAATGTGAGTGGCCTTATTCTTCCTAAATGTAGAAAGAAGGTCAATGTCGGCATCATATTGAATAGAAAGTTGGAAATGGTTAAGAAATATTGCCGCTAAGTCATAAAAACAATGAGAAGCAGTAGACGACAATTAAATATACCACTTGGTTGATACACCGGTTAAGGTTCTTGAAAAGAGTCTCAACCGTATTGAATCATCATTAAGCGA
Source organism: Larix kaempferi (assembly GCA_027924585.1). Classification (NCBI taxonomy): domain Eukaryota; kingdom Viridiplantae; phylum Streptophyta; class Pinopsida; order Pinales; family Pinaceae; genus Larix; species Larix kaempferi. The sequence continues at coordinate 2,070,285 of BSBM01000517.1, read as the reverse complement.
GTTGTAGGAGCACCACAAATGAAAATTAGTGACATAGTCCCCAAGATCTTCACCAATCTTACCTTCAAACTTTGGAATGTCTGAAGGAAATTTGGTTGGAACGAGAGGCCAAGTAGGGTCGTGACGGACCAGATCATTCATCAGTTTGGATAGGTCTGGAAAATTCAAAGTTTCCAGAAATGGTAAATGCGAGCGAGCCATTGAATTCCAAGTTATGGGAGCATTAGCTGCCCATTGGTTGGTGTTGGAATTTGGTTGTCCTAGAATATGTGTATTTCCAGGATTAGTGAAAGGTGGAGTGGGTTGTCCAAATTTCTTACCAAAGTGGTGTTGAAATGAAGTATTAGGTGTTCCAAAATTCCCTCCCATCCCTCCAAAAGGTTGAATACCTTGTGAGACAATTGTCATAACAGGGTTAGTCATATTAAAAACTCCCACCCCATACAAAGGGATACTTCCTTGGGTAGCAGGCTTCCCCCATGAAAATATAGTGTTGGTTCCCCTAGTATAATAGGATTACTTTGTGACACATTGAATCCAAAGGGGTGACCAAAACTAATACCTCCAACAAATTGGAAAGGTAATCTTGACTGGGGTGGAGTGGAATTGGAAACAACTCCAGTGAAGGGTGGGTTAGAAATAAACATTTTTCCACTGAAGGGTGGGATAGTATGTGTTGGGTGTGTGAGCTATCTCAAATTAAAAACAACACCTAAGATTAATTATCAACCAGGATCAGTAAACTTAGAGTTGAAAGCAAAATATATGCCAAGGTAGAAAAGGTTCTAAAGTTTCAGGTTTTTCAGACCTAAAAATGTTTAGTAAGGAAAAATATCGAAAGATATTTCAAAATGAAAAACCGAGTTAAATATTTAAGAATACATTTAAATCACAAACCATAGTAGTACTAGATCATACTACTCTACCTCTATGGTTGATTAATAAGAAAAATGGAAACAAATACTAGAACACAAACTACTCTCGAAAAGTAAGAAACTACCAAATTCAACTTCCAGATAACAACTATGGACAAAATCAGAGCTACGGATATTAGATGTTTAATAGGGAGAACTTGTAAATGTACATAAATTTAGACTAAACCATCTAATTCCACTCTTCTTGATTACATACATCAAATGTAATAGGAACTGGAGTAAATGTATCATAATGACTTTCAAATGTAATGAGGAAGCTAAATGGAAGTAAATCTAACTTAACTTCTACAAACAAATGTAAACTAAAAATCAACAAACCACTACTAATTTTAAACATTATGAACTATTGTCTATTCATATGTGAACAACATGAAACTAAGTAGAAGCAATCAGAAGACTTAACAAAGATGTTAATCTGAACTATATTAGATTTGGAAGCAAGTAGAAAACTTGATAAAGATATTTAATATTAATCCAAATCTTAAAACATGAACATCTTCATTAAATAGAAACTAGTCTTAAGATTAACAAACTACAACAACTCTACGAATTGGAATTATCAACTACAACTTGAAAATAAACTACTTAGGAACAACGTTCATACATTCTGAACAGTAACCAAGTAACAAAGCTGGTTAAGGAACTAAAGTTTGGAAGAAAGATGAGAAGAGGATAAAGAAGAAGTAGGAAAGGAGGAAATAATGATACCAAGTAAATTATAAACTCTAAATAACATAAAACAAGATTAAATTACATCTCAAACTATTAAGGAGGAATAAGAAGAATGATGATTAAGAGGCAGAAGAAATTAGATTCAGAAAAAGGCCTAAAATAATACAGAGAACGCACAGGTCCGAATGACGATCCGAACGTCGGTTCGAATGACGATCTGAATGGAGGAAAATGTTTTAAAGTGAGGGAAATAAGAGTTTTTTAATGATTTAATTACCAGTTGGATTTATGCAAATGATCCTACAGTGCACATGAAGCAAGAGAGAGATGATTGGAGGCTAAGAAGTTATCTATGCAAATCATTACCTAAGGGAAAGAATGATTCTATGAGAAGTAGGAAGAAGGTTGGAAATAGAAGAAGGGAGAAGGTTGGAATAGAAGGAAGAAGAATTAACCTACAGCAAACAGGAAGAAAAACTAATAGAGAAGAGAAGAAGGAAAGGAATGCTAACTACGGAAGAAGTTGGAAGAAATATCTATCTATGATGATGGAAGAAGGACTGAAAACAAACTACAAACTATTAAATTACTGAACTATTGGACTACTGGTCGACCATTCTACTCAGAAGAAGGGAGATTGTATTGACAACAGAATATCAATTACAGAAGGATGAAGATAATACACACAGGAAAATGAATTAAATTACACATACAAGAAATAAACTAGTTAATTGCAAGAAAAGAAATGCAGAAAATGTAAATAAAACCTCCAGTTGATGAGGGGCCCTTCCTAGCAATCGGAGGGTGAACTAGCTCAACTTAAATGACTACCAGTAAAACATCAACAAGTTATTGCTTCCATTAACTTGAGAAAAGTTACAGAGTCTGTCTTCAAACTATCTACAACTGCAAATACTTGGACTGAGACTGGAAAACCATCGTAAATTCAGAGACATAGAGACTAAAAAACTAACTCGTCTCAATCACAGAGGCGACTATTTATAAGTTACAATGGTTGAGAGGGTCGACAGAGTCGACCTCTCTAATAATAGAGGTGTTTAATGTCTGTAACTGCTGATTAAATGATACATAACAGTGCAGGGGGCATCTACCCATCTCCTCGGCGTCAATCCTTTCCAATTCGAACAACTGAGCATTCGTTCCCTCAAAATGTGAGCAGAAGCATATGCTGGAGCGTCGACGTGGGAACAGGAGTTACGTTGGCATACTGATCGTGGATGTGGGATTTATGTCGTCCAACTAAGTGTGAATAGGCCGACTCCTTCCAGAACGATGGTGTGAGCAAGAGCTGAGCAGTCATGCATGATTCTGGGTTGAATGTGCAGATGAATCGAAGGTTGGAGCGTTGATGTGGACATAGAATGTGTTGTTAGGCTTGGCGAGCATAAGGACGAATCTTCTGGAACAATGGTTCATTAACCATCAATGCCACATGGCAAACAAAATCCACGTGTCTTCCTCTTCATTCAACGGTCTGAGATGCATCAACCATGGATTTCGAGGGTTGAATGGAGGGATGAACGATGAGCTAAGAGCGTTTTAGGCTAAGCATGTAGCGCATGGGATGAATGATGGATAACTTGCAAATCATAGCCTATCAATTAAAACCATAAATGTGAATTATGCCCAAAAACATTATTTAAATCATAAATAAACCATAATATACAAAATATAACGAGATTTGCATTGTAAGTGAATTTATGCATACCTGGACTGTTTGATGGGATGAATGGCAAAGAAGACAACTTACTATAGAAAAAACGATAGAAATAATGCCACTTCGAGTAAATTAAATGATAAAAAATGGTGACAATATTGGACACCAACATTCCCCCAAACCGGAGTCATGCCAGGTCCCACTGAGCAAAACAAAAAGTAATTAGGAAGAAGGCCGAGCTGCGGTAGCAGCGGTCTTTGACTCGAATGATGGAGATGCATGCTTAGCCTGGAGCTTCTTGAAATGACCCCTTAAGGAATTATACTTTACTCTAAGGATAGCATTGGATGTTATTTTAGCGTTAACCGAGCATTCAATGCTTTTCAACTGTGTACTCAACATCTTATTCTCTTCAAGGGGCTCAGAGATTGTCTCCACATAGCTTGTGTACTCAACATCTTATTCTCTTCAAGGGGCTCAGAGATTGTCTCCACATAGCTTTGACTTTGTTCTGTTAATTGTGCTATCTCTTGGGTTAACTGATCCCACTTTTGTTGACTCAAAATAGGTTGTTCTATACCATGCTCCAAGTCCATTTGAGGACTCTTCTCTTTTGGAGATGTCTCAACGTTAATAGTCTGTTCTTTAGAGCTTTTGTCTTTGTTACATGTAGGAGGGCTTCTAGCAGCACAGGCTTCACTCACCTGAACGGATGCATTAGCTAGTGTGAGGAGGGATGAGTCTAGAGTATGATCGTCCAACTGAATATTTGAGCATGAGGGCTGACTGATAGTCTGAATGTTAGGCTGATCAATGGACTGGTCATGATTTGTCTCTCTAGGTTCAGTGGGAGAATTTATTGAATGGACAGAGTGCATATCATCTAAGGAACTCTCATCAAATCGTACACGTTTAGTGTTTGGTTCTTCTTGGTCGTGAAGGTGTTCTTGAGAAGGGGAAGATTTGATAGTAGATAAATGGGGGTTTAATATCTCAAAAACAAAATGGTCCCAAGTCTGACCTCTCTCCTCTAGCTGATGAATGATTAAAAGCTTAATGAGACAATGGTGATATAAGCTGCCAGAAGGGTTAATGGTATTCTTTCTAACTTGACTCGACATCTTTTCCAAGCTTTTTAGAAAGTAAAATGGGAAATTTAAGGTCTGATTATTATCAAAATGAGCTAACAGTCTAACGTGGCAAGCTTTAAAAACAGTGAACTTACCCTCGCGGGTGACTAAGTGAATGATAATGGTTAAAAGATCCAAGTACTCTGGCTTGATCCATTCTCTATGAAAACCTTTGGTGCTAGTAATGTGTTGAAAATCGGGCTTAAGAGCCAACTGATGAGCTTCTCGTGGAAGAAACAAATGCTTGTGCCATCGGGCACCTTCTCTATGGAGCTTCGTAGCTAATGCTATTGATTCTTCTGTCATGGAGAAAACAAGATGGCCAACCTTGGCCGTTTTTCCATCAAAACCTTTGGCAAACAGCAACAAAATTTCATGGTCGTGACCATCAAGGCGGTGGAGAAACGAATTCCAACCTGCTTGAGAGAATAACTCACGGCATCTTTTAAACTCAGGGATATGAAGAATATCTTGGCAGCTACCTGGCTCGCAACGGTTAGGCATTACTGATAGAGGACAGGGGAAAACAACAGATAAATGTAGGGGATACAAGGAATTTACAGAGGACACAACTCGCAGAGAGAGAAATGAAGGGTGAATAGAATGAAGCAGAAGTTTACGCAACCATCAGTTAAATTGAAGTCTGTTTGGATGGTTGAATGGTCATAGGTAAAGTGTGTTTTGAAAGATCACACTTGTACTTTGAAGATCCTAAGTTAAGTGCGAGTATTGAAGTGCGTGAATCCGGTAGATGCATGTTTGGTATAGCAAATTCAACCATGTCCAAAGCCAAGCTTTGGACAGGTTGAACGAAATTCATGTAATGGGATATTATACACATAGAAGATCACAAGGATCTGATCCATCTGCTAGCAATCTATACGACAGGTAAGGCCATAGTGGTCATACAATGATTCAAAATGACACAAGATTCGTTCATTTAACAAGATGAGATGAATACGGAAATAAAACCAAGTGTGAGATTTGATGTTTGATTGATCCCTATCATCATTGGTTAGTCAGAATTTTCAAAAGTATCTAGCATGCTATTTGAAATATATAAACTAAAAAATTATTTGGCACTTTTATTCAAAACGTCGCTTATTTGCTGCATTCGTCACTTCATTTGGATCGGCATTCAATCCGCCATTCAGCCTTTCATACAGACTTTTGTCTATACAAACTTTTATTGCTGAAGCCAACTGGAACTTATTTTTGCAAGGAATTTTTAAGGTTGTTAGTGCACATAAAATGCTGTAAACTTTGCTTTCTAAAACTTTTAAATCATGTCCCCTTTTTGTTTGTCTTTAATTAAAACAATTTGCCTTCTGCTTTTGCATTAACCCGCAAACATCTAACACTTTCAGAGATAAATAAACTTTTTTCTTTAATAAAAATAAATAGAAAAGAATAGTTTAAAACAGTTCTAATCCTCCCCCAAACCAAAGATATGGCCTGTCCTCAAGTCAACAAAAAGAGCATTAGATATTCAATTATTTTATCAATAGCTAAAGAATGTTGTAATACTTTTCTCAAGAAAATGAAATATTAACTAAACATGTAGATGATTCAGATATGTACATTTATCATAAAGAATAGAACAGTGCTTAAAATAACCATATGAAGAATGATAATATAATTTGATATGAAATATGCCACAGGAAAACTAGCCATCCATGACTCATTTTAAAGATTTCTTTTCATCCCAAGATATAGATAAGGTGTACCATAAAGCTTGTGAGACTTTCATAATTATGGGTCCCATTTCTAGGATAATAACATCTTAGATATTGTTTGAATTAGATGACAAGGTTTAAGTTCAACTTACAGCTATTCTCTAATGATAGTATAGATGATTGTCCAAAACATGTGTTATGAATCATGTGCATAGAAATGCATTAACCGATCTCTTGTACCTTATATTGACCCGCTTCCAACAGGCCTGTTCAATACCCCGACGGGTTTATCTTGGTGCCATGCAAGCATATTCCTGCTTCCAACGAGCCTATTTAGTACCCCGGCGGGTTTACTTTCATTTACCTAGCTTCCTTGTTTAAGATTTTACTTAGCATGGACCCGCTGCCAGCAGGCTTGTTCAGTACCCCGGCGGGTTTGCTTCGTATAATGATGTATATGTATATATATATATATTTGTAAGGAAGCCAGTTGGCACTAGAGTGTGCTAAGCCTTTTAAACACATAATTTGAAATATTAGAATGAACCTTTATGAGCAACTTTTACTTACAATAGCCAAAGTTAAAGATCATGTCAAAAGATAATAACCTAAAGTTATTCTTTGATCTATATCTATCTTCTTCATAAAAATTCAATAATGTGTTCAAGTACACAGGGTACTACCAAAGGACCGAACACCAAGAGCAACCACTTCACATAAATAGATCACAGATCAACACACCGATGTTTTGACGTGGTTTAAACCCTCTTGAGGGAAACACTCCATGGCCCCAACCAAATAGCTTCTACGGGACAATTTATTATGCAAAGAAAGAAAGTTACAAATGAGCTTCTCATAATCAATCAACTAAACAATGACCCTCCATGCTCTTTAAATAGAGATCATGGACCAATCGGGTGTTAAGCCACAGATCAAGGTTAGGTTTGATCTAAGAGAAGTTGAGCCGTCGGATCACTCTATGTCGGGAACATATCATGATCGTCGGATTAAGTATTTACAAATGCATACTAAAGAAACACACTATCCCTAACGGATATATTACACAAGTTGATCTTAACTAACTCCTATGTGTCTAAATATCCTAACATCCCCCCGTAAGAACAACTTGGGATAGGATTGAAGGATTTACAAAAGTGACACTATTTGGAGAAGGAAGGAGGCATTAGAGCCTATCCCCCCTTAATGACAAGTTTCTGAACTCCTAACATAGATCGAAGTTTAGAAAACTTTGCTTCTGTAAGAGACTTGGTGAAGATGTCTACAACTTGATCATTTGTAGGGCAAAAGAGCACTTCAAGAACACGATCATGAACAAGATTTCTGATGAAGTGCATATGTATCTCAATGTGTTTGCTGCGTTGATGTCGAACTTGATCTTTGGCAAGCTTGATGGCACTTTGATTGTCGCACCAAAGTGGAGTAGGCTGCTGCTGCTCGAATCCAAACTCTGAAAGGATCTGTCGAAGCCATGAAGCTTCTTGAATGGCATTAACTGCGGCTCGATATTCTGCTTTTGCTGAAGAAAGAGCAAGAGCTTGTTGTTTCCTACAAGCCCAAGTGATAGGTCCAGATCCCAGACTGAAAACATAACCTGCAGTAGACTTTCGATCATCAGGATCGCCGACCCAATCTGAATCAGTGAAACCAACCAACAAAGGTTTCCCCCCTGTACTATAATGAATCCCAAACTGAACTGTACCTCGAATGTATCGAAGTATTCTTTTAGCTGCTTTCCAGTGACTTTCATGAGGTGTCTACATATAACGGGCAACACGACCAATGGCAAAGGAAAGGTCAGGACGGGAATGAGTCAAGTATAAGAGACTACCAACAAGCTGACGATACAAGGTGGCATCGACTTCAGGTGAAGTACAAGTGGCAGAAAGTTTGACTCCAGACTGGAAGGGAGAAGGGGTTGGTGTACAATCTTCCATGTGAAAGCGACGAAGAAGGTCACAAGCATACTTAGACTGAGAAAGAAAGATTCGTTCTTTGGTTTGCAGGACTTCGAGACCAAGAAAATAATGCAAATGTCCTAAGTCTGACATTTCAAAATTTTGTTTAAGACTGGATTTCACATGGGTTATAAGCTTAGGGTCACTACCAGTAAAAATAAGGTCATCAACATATAGAACAAGTATGATGAGATGGTGTCCTACTTTCTTGGTATAGACATTGGGGTTAGAATGGCATCTAGAAAAACCAGTGTCAAGGAGAAAGTTATCCATTTTGGCATACCAAGCTCTAGGAGCTTGCTTAAGGCCATATAAGGATTTCTTAAGGCGGTAGACAAGGCTAGAGTTATTATGAACATAGCCAGGAGGTTGTTCCATGTAAATTTCCTCCTGTAAATCACCATGTAAGAAGGCAGACTTGAAATCCATTTGATGGACTTCCCAGTAGTGTAAGGATGCAAGGGAAAGAACAAGGCGGATGGAGTTCATTTTTGCAAAGGGAGCAAAGGTTTCATTGTAATCAATCCCTTCAACTTGGGAAAAACCTTTGGCAACTAACCTTGCCTTAAGTCTTTCAACACTTCCATCTGATGCATACTTAGTTCTGTAGACCCATTTACATCTGACAAGTTTTCTTCCTTTTGGAAGGGGTACAAGATCCCAAGTATCGTTTGCCATTAAGGAACGATATTCGTCATCTATGGCTGCATCCCAATATGGATTCCCTGAAGCTTCTGCAAAAGTTTCTGGATCATGATTCTCGGAAACTTGAGCCAAAAGAGAAGAGGCTCGCTGAAACTGAGAATGTGTTCGACGTTGATCTCTAGGATCACCGGCAAGATCACCAGCTGCTTCACATGTTGAACAGACCCATCGAGGAAGCACTTGTGTTGGTGAAACTGGAGGAACATGAGCAGGCGGAGGTGGATTTTCATCCTCACTGTCATCATCAGAAACTGGAGTTGGAAACCTATCAAGGAAGTTGGAAGAAAAAAAAGAAGGCACAAACGCCGAATCAGGCTCGCAGGCCAAAGATGGCACAATCGTCGAGTTAGGCTCGCAGGCCAAGAGATTTTCATCAAATTTAACATCTCTTATAATGATTATATCATGAGAATGTAGTTGAACAAGTCTATAACCTTTTACATCTTTAGAATATCCAACAAATATGCACTTTTCACTTTTAGGCTGCAATGCTTTCCGTTTTTCATCTGGAATGTGAGCCCATGCTTCACTACCAAACACACGGAAGTGACTTACATCAGGTTTAGTTTTACTCCATGCTTCTTCTGATGTTATACCTTGTAATGCTTTAGTGGGAGTGCGATTAACTATGTAATTTGCACAATTAATGGCTTCAGCCCAAAATTGAAGACTTAGTCCCTTAGATTGGATCATACAATTAGCCATTTCTTTTAAAGTGCGGTTCTTCCGCTCAGCTACACCATTTTGTTGTGGTGTATATGGAACAGTGTGCTGTTGTTGGATGCCTTGTTCAGTGCAGAAAGTAGTGAACTTTTTGTTAACATATTCTCCTCCATTGTCAGATCTTAACTTAATAATTTGATGACCAAATTATTTTTCAACAAGGGCCTTGTAGGCCAAGAACATGTTAAATACTTCGCTCTTAAGTTTTAGGAAATAAACCCAAGTGCATCTGGTGTAATCATCAATGAAGGTTAAGAAATATTTGAAACCAGAAAAGGAAGCAGATGGAAGAGGACCACACAAGTCCCTATGCACAAGCTCCAAGGGAACCGAGGCATGCCAAGAGGCACGTTTGTCAAAACTGTCCCGATGATGTTTTCTGAGTACACAACTGGAACAAACACCATCCCTGCAAGATACCATCGAAAGACCTGTCACCATATTGTCTTTACATAGTTGTTGCAATGAGCGATAATTTAAGTGGCCGAATCGCTCATGCCAAAGTTTGCTCAAGTTATCACTATGAGCAACAAAAACTGAAGGGAAAGGTGATGACCCAAATTTGTTAAACTTGTACAACCTGGTAATATCATCAACAATTCATGTAGCTAGGACCTATTGAGGATCTTTAAAATCCTTGATTACAACTTGGTGAGATGTAAAGGTCACAGTTTTACCTTCACTAGAATGAGTGATCTGATAGACTGATAACAAATTGCAGAAAATTCTTGGAACACATAGTACATCACTAAAATGACCATTATCTACTGGAACTGTTCCAACTCCTACAACACTTAGAGATCTATCATCACCAACAAATATTTGTTTGGTGTTACATTCATGCATAGTAGAAAATATGGCTTGATCCTTAGCCATATGATAAGATGCTCCAGAATCAATGAGCCATTCATTTGAAGTAGAAGAAGAAGATGCATTATAAGAATAACCAAAAGCACAAAGTGCATGTCCATGAGAGGCAGATTCTGAAGATGAATCTAGGTTGATGTGGTGCTTCTTCATCATTGCTTCCAAGGCTGCCATCTTCTTGAAACACTTAGATTCATCATGATTATCTTTCCCGCAATATTGCAATGCCACTCAGTCTTCTTGCCTTTTGGCTTGGATCCTTTGTCATTTTTTAAAGAATGAGCTAACTGAGAGGGTTTGGGACCCTTGTTTGACTTATTATTGTGAAAATTTTGTTTCTTGGGAGGCTTGTACTTTTCTTTCTGTTGGGACAATAAGGCTTTCCCAGATGTATCTGCATTGTTGATTATTCCAAGATGAATGAGTTTATCTTGTTCTCTAATCAAGGAATCATAAAAGGATTCAAGACTAGGCTCTTGATAGCTAGCTGCATTCAAGGATGCTTTCATGGAGTAAAATGTAGATACAAAAACAAAATATGCAGGTCCAAGTTTGGAAAGAATATGATAAATGCATTGTTTGTCTTCCCTCTCAATCTTACATTCTGCACATAAGTGTTTAAGAGTTTTGTACTTAGATAAATAATCTTGAATGCATGAAAAGTCACTTGTATTTAAAGAAATCAACTCATTTTCGAGTTGGTGACCTCGAATTTTATTGTGTTTACCAAACACATATTCCAACTTGTCCCAAGCAGCATCAAATTTATCAATTCCAGATATGTGGAATTGCAAATCAGTAGAGATTGACATCCCAATCAATCCACGAGCTTCATCACATCTATTTGCCCATTTTATTTTCTTATCATCATCAGTGGGTTCTGTTTCTTTCCCTGAAGTAATTTTGAAAAGTCCCCTACTTCGTAGAACATCCTCCATACGAAATTTCCAGGAGAAATAGTTGAAACTGTTAAGTAGAATATCACAAGGGGCAGCCATATTTATAAATTAATGGTTGTAAAAGCAGAAACCAATAGTATGGATGTGAAGAGATCGAAAAAATAGGTGGTTTCAAAAAAAAACGGCACTGAAAACTGACTCTGTATGATGAAGTTATGCTTGAACAAAGAAACTGTTGAAGATGTCCCCAATAGTGACGTGGCAGCTAGAGAATGTCCAGCAAAAAAAAAGAACCCCCCTCTTCCCAAGATGAACCTTTTGACAATCACTCTACAAGAAAGTTGCTTTAAGTGAACCACTTTTGTAAAATAAGTGATTTCACTTTTACAATGATATTACTTTTAAATAGTGCAACTATAAAAAAAAAACTTAAATGACTCACTTGTATTTTTATTTTTTTATTATTTAAGTGAGATGCACTTTTACAATAAAATAAATTGAAAATAGAAATTGCATGCACTTTTTCTTTTAAAAGTGACTTCCTAAGACTTGAACTCAAGACCTATTAAGGAATAAAGCAACTTTGAATCAAGTGAGCTAGATTAAAAGGTATGTAAAATATGGAAATGAGAAATGGGGGCTTTTTTTTTTTTTTTTTACTCTTCTTGCTCGGTTTGCGTGCTTGCCCTTTCTCCTGCAAAACACACCACAAATCGAAACAAAAAAACTTTTCCACACTTATGGAGTTAGATCTTGTTAGCTTGCCCGGAAAGTCTACGTTTCCTCTCTGTTTCTGATTTGCCGAGATCGCGCAAGGTGCACGGCAAAGAGTATACGCAGTCGAGAAAAACCCTTTCCCTTTCTGTTTCTGATTTGCCGATATCGCTCAAGGTGGACGGAAAAGACCATACGCAGACGGGAAAGCAACAATCCGAACCAAAAAAAAAAAATCTAACAGTAAAAAAATGATAAAATATGAGGATTTTTTTTTTTAAATAGAAAATAAATAAAAATGCGTCATTGTAACATTATACCTTCAGATCTGATGAAATATGTGTTTCTAGAGCAATCGGAAACCGTTTTCGATCAAACAAAAACTATTTCCCAATGGAAACGACGCTCCGAACGTAATGGAACACCTCCCATAGCCCAAAAATGCACAAAAATACCAAAACTAGAAACCCTTTCGAGTTTCGGCAACAGCAGTTCAAGATCTAGATCATAACCGGAAGCGGCACTTCATAAAAGCTCTGATACCATGTTCGGGTACACAGGGTACTACCAAAGGACCGAGCACCAAGAGCAACCACTTCACATAAACAGATTACAGATCAACACACCGATGTTTTGACGTGGTTTAAACCCTCTTGAGGGAAACACTCCACGGCCCCGGCCAAATAGCTTCTACGGGACAATTTATTATGCAAAGAAAGAAAGTTACAAATGAGCTTCTCATAGTCGATCAACTAAACAATGACCCTCCATGCTCTTTAAATAGAGATCATGGACCAATCGGGTTTTAAGCCACGGATCAAGGTTAGGTTTGATCTAAGAGAAGTTGAGCCGTCGGATCACTCTATGTCAGGAACATATCGTGACCGTCAGATTAAGTATTTACAAATGCATACTAATGCATACTAAAGAAACACACTATCCCTAACGGATATATTACACAAGTTGATCTTAACTAACTCCTAAGTGTCTAAATATCCTAACATAATGTTCCCCACAAGAATAAAAATAACATTCACTTCTAAATTACCTTTAAAATATGCTTTAAGAGACAAGTCTTCATAATGAGTTTAGGATAAGCTAATGATCCATAGGTGTAAGATAGTACATTTTTTTGTCAAGATCATAGCAATTAAGATAGGTCTTTTAAGCAACAATTCTAAACGATAATCAGAAATGTACATGCCTGAATCAAATACCATATTCAAAATCATGAATGAAATGGTTGCAAGATAATATAAAGAATACTTTATCTTTCGCTAAAAATTTCAATTTCAACAATAATTGAAAAAAAGAAGAGATTAGGGTAAAAAAAAAAATTATTTTAAGTGCTTTCCCTTTCAATAATATTGCATGAGCGGATAAGGTCCTTGTAATTAAGCTGCAAAACTGTTGTTAGATGATTTTGATTTATTCAAAACAAAACATATGTACAAAAAAAAAAGTCATAAGAATTCTAAAAAGGGAGAAAAGTTTTCCTGTTTTTAATGGCAAAAATTTCATAAGCTGATCATACAAATGAAATTCCCTGTATAGATACAATCAACTTGTCAGAAATAACTCTTCATTATTATAATTAAAACAAAAACACAATATATTTACATATTTACAAATAAAGACAATCCTTTAGAAATTCAGGGACTAGGAGGAGGAGGAGGAATGATTTCCTCTTCTACCAATTCCATCTCCTGCTGTTGTAAGGCATTCTTTACAAAGTCTTGTTTAGATATAGGTTGGTGATACAGTCTAAGTCTATGGCCATTTACAACAAATGAAGTTTGAGATTCATCAATTGTTTTAATTCTAACAGATCCATTATTGAAAACTGTAACAATTTCATAAGGACCCATCCAGCGAGTAGTCAACTTACCTTTAAATTTTTTGTATCTCGAATCAAAAAGTAATGCCCAGTCTCCTATTTTAAATTGTTTTTGTTTAATGTATATGTCATGCCATTTTTTACATTGATTTTGTATTAAGATTGTTCGTTGGATCGCATCCTGTCTAATCTCATCTAATTCATTTATTTGTAGGATTCGTTGTTTCTGTGCTTCTTCTAAATTCATTCCTAACTGAGCAGCCATATGAAATGTCTTAACCTGAAATTCAATGGGTAGGAGAACTTGTTTGCCATAAACAAGTTCATAAGGTGTGTGGCCAGTGGTGTTTTTCCATTTATTCTATAAGCCCACAAGGCTTCTGGGAGCCTATCTGCCTAGTCCTTGTGGTGTAATTGAATGGTCTTGGTCATGATAGCTTCTAATACCTTGTTTGTGCTTTCTACTTGACCATTTTCCTGAGGATGATATGGTGAAGATTTGCAATGTCTAATACCATATTTATTAGTAAGTTCTTTCATTAACTTGGAAGTGAATTGAGATCCTTGATCGGTTACAATTTCCCTAGGTACACCAAATCGGGTAAATATCTCTTCATACATGAACTCTACCACTGATTGCTTGTTGGGTGTGTTATATCTCTTCACATGGTGGGTGCGTCTACACCACAATCCCCTCCCCAGTAGTGATTCGTCTGGGTTGTTTTTGCTTTTTTTGTTGTTTCGGCCCATTGTATTCTTTTGAATCACAGTAAAGGGATTAGGGTTTTAGATGCCGTGAATACTATATATTGTATTGTAAATGGTTAAGAAAACATATAATGAAAAGAGTTGTGCGGCTCTAAGTTTTGCTGGTTTTTTCCGGTTAAGGGTTTTCACGTGAAAATCTCTGTGTTATGCGTGTGCCATTGTGTATTTTCTGTTTATGGTTAAGAATCTGTATGATTTTTTACTGCACTGTTAAGGTTTAAAACTATCATTTGGTATCAGATCATTATTGGGTTCAGAGGGAAGCCTTTGTTTCCAAGGGTCAGGCTCGATCTTGGATCTGTGATAAACTTGGTTTCAGTGGGATATTTACAGCTGTGATTCTTTTGTTGAAAGAATGGCGAGCACTTCTAGAATCGAGATTGAGAAATTTAACGGTCAGAGCTTTGAGCTATGGAAGCTCAAGATGGAAGATCTTCTAGTAGATAGAGAACAATGGATCGCAGTAGATCTGGGTACCATACCCACTGGTATGGCAAAAGAAGAATGGGATAAGCTGGAAAGAAAAGCAAGGAGCACGATTCAACTTTGCCTCTCAAATTCAGTGTTGGTGAACGTATCTGGAGAAGACACTGCAAAGAAACTGTGGGACAAGCTGGGAAATTTGTATCAGTCAAAGTCCCTGGTAAATAAGTTATTTCTTCGAAAGAAACTGTACATTCTAAGAATGAATGAAGGAGACTCTGTGTCAGAGCATATAAACGCCTTCGATACTCTGGTAAGTCAGTTGACATCTATTGGTATTATGATTACTGATGATGAAAAATGTATTAGCTTGTTGTGCTCCCTACCAGATTCATGGGATAGTCTGGTTATAGCTGTTGGGAGTAACACAACCAACCTAATCTTTGATGTTGTGGTTGCATCCATGCTATCGGAGGAAATGAGGCGAAAATCCATGGACAGTTCAACCAAGGATGCCTTGTTTGTGAGAGGTCGCCCTGGAGACAAATCTAAAAATAAGTCTTCAAGTGGCAGATCTAAATCTAAAGGGAGATCTAAATCTCCAGGACCTTCTGTACGAAAATGCTGGAAGTCTGGTAAAGCTAGGCATTACAAGAAGGACTGTAAATCCAAAAATATTGATAAAAGCAGAGGATATAATGATGCTCCATCCGCAGATGGGAAAGAATCTGCAAAGGAAGGAGGAGATTTGTACTTGGCATCTTCAAGTACACATGCAGAGCATGATTCGTGGTTGATTGACTAAGGTGCATCTTTTCATATAACTCCTCACAGGGAGTGGTTTTCTAAATATGAAAAGTATGATGGAGGTGATGTATTCCTAGGAGACAACTCAGTGGAGAAAATCATAGGTCGAGGAAAGATCAAGCTACTGCTAAAAGATGGAAAGGTTAGAACTCTTCCCGTGGTTCTGCACATTCCAAAATTGGCTAGAAACCTCATATCTGTAAGTAAAATGGATGATGCAAGTGTGAAAACTATGTTTGAGAAGAACACATGCAAGATGGTTCGAGGATCAATGGTGCTGATGAGGGGAGTTCGGATTGGAACTCTATACAAGTTGTTGGGAAGCACTTTTAATAATGGATGTAACAGCACTATTGTTCTTGATGGTAAAAATGAAGGAGACAGAGTCCTTACTGTCTCTAGTGAGAAGACAATGCTATGGCATCGAAGGCTGGAACATATTGGAGAGAAGGGTCTTCGACTATTACAAGGTAAAAGTATGGCTGAAGGCATGTCTGATTACACACTAGATTTTTATTTTTGTGAACATGGCTTATATGGTAAACAGAATCAGGTAAGATTCTCATTTGGTGTTGTAAGAGCTAAAGGAATCTTAGAGTTAATACACAGTGATGTGTTTGGACCTGTGCATGTTCCATCACTAGGTAAATATGTGTATTATGTTTCATTCATAGATGATTTCTCAAGAAAAACATGGATTTATTTTCTACGTAAGAGATCTGAGGTTTTTAATAGATTCAAATAATTTAAGGCTCTTGTAGAGAATCAAACTGAAAAGAAAAGAAAAGTGTTGAGAACGAATAACGGTGGAGAAGTCTGTGGAAATGAATTTGAGGAGTTCTGTAAGACATGTGGAATAGCAAGGAAAAAGACTACTCCATACACACCTTAACAGAATGGGGTTGCAGAAAGGATGAACAGGATGTTGATGGAAAAGGCAAGGAGTATGCTCAGTGGTGCAGGGCTAACACAACAATTCTGGGCAGAAGTTGTTGACACTACATGTTACATGGTAAATAGGACACCCACATCAACGTTGGTTGACAAGACATCTCACGAGGCTTGGACTGGTAAGAAACCCTCTCTCTCACATCTCAGAGTGTTTGGGTGTGATGCTTTTGTGCATGTTCCAAAGGAAAAAAGGAGCAAGTTGGATAATAAAGCAGAAAAATGTATCTTCATTGGCTACAAGGATGGAGTGAAAGGTTACAAGCTTTGGAACCCAGTAAAAAGGCAAGTAGTTTACAGTCAAGATGTGATCTTTAGAGAAGTTGAAAACACTTCCAGGATTGAAGATGCACCAAAGGAAAATGATCCAGAGAAACTACAGTTTGATATTAAGGATGAAAGAGCTGGTTCATTTGAGGAACTAGATTCGTCTGAATCAGATGAAGAGGCAAATCCATCTAAATCAGATGAAGAGGCAGAACCACAGACTCCGGTCTTGAGGAGATCTGACCGAGTAAGAAGGCAAGCTGAAAGGTATAGTCCACCTGATTTTCGCTCTAATTTTGTGTTATCTATTACTGATGATTATCCTAGAACTGCTAGAGAGGCAATGGATTCAGAAGATAGTAAACTATGGAAGAAGGCCATGACGGAAGAAATGGATGCCTTGGACAAAAATGAGGCATGGGATCTAGTTGAGTTGCCAGAAGGAAGAAAACCCGTTGGAAGCAAATGGGTATTCAAGAAGAAGTTAAATGCAGCAGGTAAACTGGAGAAGTATAAGGATCAACTAGTAGCGAAAGGTTATTCCCAAATTGAGGGCATCGATTTTGGTGAGATTTTCTCACCTGTTGCAAAATTGACTTCTATTAGATTTCTTTTATCTATTTCTGTTGCTTTTGATCTTGAAGTAGAGCAGATGGATGTAAAGATGGCATTCCTACATGGAGAACTTAATGAAGAAATCTATATGAAGCAACCAGAACGATTTGTGGTGAAAGGTAAAAAGGGGCTTGTTTGTAAGCTGAAAAAGTCCCTCTATGGATTGAAACAATCTCCAAGAATGTGGTGTCAAAAGTTTGATCCTTATATACTGGGACTTGGCTTCTCAAGAAGCAAAGCTGATCACTTGTCTCAACATATTTCCTCTGATCACTGTGTTTATTTCAAACTAATTGGTGATCATTTTATTTATGTGATATTGTATGTTGATGATATGTTGCTAATTGGAAACAACAAGGAAATCATCAAGGATGTCAAAAATCAGTTGTCATCTGAATTTGAAATAAAAGATCTTGGTGCTGCAAATTTTATTTTGGGCATGGAAATAAAAAGAGATCGAGAAAACAGGAAACTCTGGTTGAATCAGAGGAAATATGTTGAGACAATATTGAAGAGGTTTAATATGCAGGAAAGCAAACCAATGAAGGTGCCCATTCCTGTAGGTGTAAAGTTATCTGCAGAACAGTCTCCCAAGACAAGAAGAGGTAGAGGACATGTCTCATGTTCCCTATGCTAGTGCTATTGGCAGTTTGATGTATGCTATGGTCTGTACTAGACCAGATATAGCTCATGCAGTGGGATTTTTTAGCAGATATATGTCAAAACCAGGAAAGGAACATTGGACTGCAGTAAAGAGGGTCTTCAGGTATTTGCGTGGCACTACATATTTTGCAATTTGCTACCAAGGAAGACCTGGACTAAACAGAGAGATAGATATACAAGGATTTGCTGATGCTAACTGGGCTGGAGATCTTGATCACAGAAGATCTACAAGTGGCTACATTTTTTAATTATTTGGAGGAGAAATCAGTTGGATGAGTAGAAGACAAGTTGTAGTTGCACTCTCAACTACAGAAGATGAATACATGGCAGCTACCCATGCAAGTAAGGAAGCTGTATGGTTGCAAAGGTTGTGTTTAGGTATCGGTTTTGTTCAGAATGCAGTGAAGATAGGTTGTGATAGCTCAAGTGCAATATTTCTGGCAAAGAAGCATGCTTATCACTTGAAGACAAAGCACATTGATGTGCAGTACCATTTCGTCAGAGACATGGTTGAACAAAACAAAGTATTGCTAGAAAAGGTTGATACTTTGGAAAATGTTGCAGACTCTTTGACAAAGTCTGTGAGTACTCAGAAGTTCTCTTGGTGTAAAGAGAACATGGGCATTGTTGCCCTGGACTGTTGAAGTCATAAATTTCTCTTGTATGTGAAGAGAACAACAAGTGGGAGAATGTTGGGTGTGTTATATCTCTTCACATGGTTGGTGCGTGTACACCACTATCCCCTCCCCAGTAGTGATTCGCCTGGGCTGTTTTTGTTTTTTTTGTTGTTTTGGCCCATTGTATTCTTTCTAATCCCGGTAAAGGGATTAGGGTTTTAGATGCTGCAAATATTATATATTGTATTGTAAATGGTTAAGAAAACATATAATGAAAAGAGTTGTGCGGCTCTAAGTTTTGCTGGTTTTTTCCCAGTTAAGGGTTTCCAGGTGAAAATCTTTGTGTTATGTGTGTGCCATTGTGTATTTTCTGTTTATGGTTAAGAATCTGTATGATTTTTTACTGCACTGTTAAGGTTTAAAACTATCATTTCTTTGTGGATCGGAATAAAGCTTTGGCCTCTACCCACTTGGTGACATAATCTGTACAAACTAGAATGTACTTTTTCTTACGAGACATAGAGGAAATTGGTCCAACAAAATCTAGAGCCCATTTTTCAAAAGGCTCAATCATAACTTGAGGTTGCAAAGGCATCTCATCAGATGGCGTAGGTCTACCCATTTTTTGGCAACTATCGCATCCTTTGACATATTTGGCAGCATCCTTGAAGATGCTTAGCCAATAATATCCAGAATGTAAAACCTTATATGTTGTTCTTTTATCAGAAAAGTGTCCACCGCAAGGTCCACCATGACATGCATGAAGAATCTATGCCATCTCATCCTCTTGTACACATATTCTAATAATAAGGTCAGGACCGATACGAAAGAGATCATTATCCACCCAAGAATAGTTAAAGCTTTGAACTATGATTCTACGTTTTTCGGGTGGAGAGAGATGGTTTGGTAGCTTTCTAGTTGCCAAATAATTGGCTATGTCTGCGAACCATGGGGTTCCAATAGATACAGCGAATAAATGTTCATCTGGGAAGCTATCATCAACAGGACTATCATCATTGTCAATTTGAATACGGGAGAGAAAGTCTGCTACTACATTCTCTAGACCAAGATTGTCAACAATGGTAATATTAAAATCTTGTAACAGAAGAAGCCACCGAGTCACTCTACCATTGGTAACTAGTTTATTCATCAAAAATCTGATAGCAGAATGATCGGTATGTATGAAAATTTCATATCCTGTTATATAATGACGAAACTTATTAATGGAATAGACTACTGCGAGGAACTCTTTTTTGGTAACAGTGTATTTTGATTCTACAGGAGTCAAGTTTTTACTAGAAAAATAAATGGCATAAGATAAATTTTCCTCTTTTTGACCTAAGACTGCCCCTATAGCTATGCTGGATGCATCAGTAGAGATATGAAAAGGAAGGGACCAATTAGGGCCCCTAAGTACTGGTGCTACTGATAATTTTGCTTTTAAAGTTTCGAAAGCTTGTTGACAAGGTTCAGTCCATTGAAATTATGTGTCCTTCATGAGTAGTTTGAACATAGGTGCGTCTATCTTAGTAAAATTTTCTATAAACTGCCTATAATAACCTGCATGGCTAAGAAAGCTTCTAACTTCCTTCGGAGTCTATGGAGGAGGAAGATTGACAATTATCTCTATCTTGGCAGGATCCACCTTAATACCTTGAAGAGAGACATGATGTCCTAGAACTATGCCCTCGGTTAATAACATCTTGCATTTTTCATGACTAAGGGCTAAGTTTGTGTCCTGACATCGAATAAGAACTGTCTCGAGGTTGTCAAGGGCTTCTTGGAAGGTATTACCATAGACTGTGAAATCGTCCATGTAAACCTCTACACAATCATGTATAAGGTCAGCAAAGATACCTAGAACTACACATTGGAAAGTAGCAGGTGCATTACAAAGTCCAAATGGTAACACTCGATAAGCATAAGTCCCCCAAGAGCAAGTAAAGGTAGTCTTATCCTGGTCCTCAAGTGCTATTAATATCTATCTGTATCCACTATACCCATCCAGGAAAGAAAAGTATTGTTTTCCCGATAGGGTATCTAACACCTAATCTATAAAAGGTAGATGGAGATAGTCTTTAAGAGTGGCCTTGTTCAATTCTCAAAAATCAACATAGATACGCCACTTCCCTGTGACTTTCTTTGGAACTACTACCAGAGGAGACACCCACTTACTATTGGAAATTGGGTAAATGAATCCAGCGTTAAGAATTTTTTGCAATTCTTCTTTTACTATATCTTTGAGAGATGGGTTCATTCTCCTCTGGGGTTGTCTAACGGGAGGTATATTTGTGTCTGTGTAAATGTGGTGAATACACGTATCTGGGTGTATACCCTTCATATCGGTGTATTCCCAAGCGAAAGCTCCAGTTTGAATTTTGAGAACTTTTAACAATTGTTTTTGCTGACTCTCATCTAAACCTGCATTTATATGTAGGAATTTTTCTGAACTAACCTCACATGGTATGGTATAAGATCCTAGCTATTCCTCAATTGAAAAGACACAAGGTGTACTTGTAAATGTTGAGAGACTCATGTTTTCTTGAAATTCGTCTCCAAAAATCTGGTCAAGTTGGGAAAAAGACTGAGGAAAGTCTATACATGTGGTGGAAGAAATAAATTGATTCAACACGTTTTCAATATTTTGTTCTTGAAGTGACCGGGATAGATCACTAACAAGGGAAAGTTCTTCCAAGTTTTCTTCTCCAAAAGGACAATCTAACCAAAATAAGCTCTCAGCTACGGGCTGTGCTGGTGGGTATAAAGCTAGTCTCCTTGTAGATAACCCATAAGAGATGACCATCTCTCCATCCCTACATCCTATGAATGTGTTAGCAGTAGCCAGCCAGGGTCTTCCTAAAATGATAGGATTCCCCCTAAACGGATCTTTTGATTGAATAACCATGAATTCCACGGGATATTCCCATGAGGCTACTGATACCATAATATCATCTAATATCCCAGTAGGTTGCACCATAGTACGATCTGCTAGTTCTAACAATGTTGGAGTAGGGCGGAGGAATGGTCCTAATTGGAGAGCTTCTAAAACTGTAGTAGTCATTAGGTTAATAGCAACCCCTAGATCAATGAGTGTGTTCCCTATAGCAGTGTTGTTAATGAGAACAATTACTACAGGATTCCCTGGATTTGTATACTTCGGAATTCTAGGTTGTTCTGTTATACAATCTGAGATTTCACCTATGACATGTATTGTTGGAGGGTCTTTTTGTTTCTTAATTGGTCTCTTAATGCAAAGTTCTTTTATCACTTTAACGAATATTGGTATATCCTTAATGGCTTGTAATAAAGGAATCTTAATGCAAATATTTTTCAATTCATTAATGATGTTATAGTCTGGGTAAGTTACAGGTTTTTCTATTATTAGACGCTCAGGATATGGAGGTGATTTATTTCCCTATATTACTTCTTTATGAGGAAGGTTATGTGTTGAAGATTTAGGCACGACCACATTTTCAAGAATGACATCATTTAAAATTTCATTAGGTACATTTCCTTCTTCATTTTCTTCTTGAATAACAACTGATGACTTAGGATGATCTTGCAAAAATATTCCAGACCGCAATTGAACTTCATGTATTGGTGCGGACGAAATAGCATATGATGGAAGAGGTAACAACCCAATGCTATTAAGAGCTTGGGTTGGTTTGTTGTTAGGATTCAGTATCGGTTGTGCGGGTAATATTGTGGGTCTTGGAGGGTTCATATTTTGGAAATGAGGAGGTTGATTTGGGATAGAGAGTAGTGAAGGAGGTGCATATCTAGGTAAAAATTGCTAAACATTAGGTGGGTAAGGATAGTTAGGCATAGGAGGAGATGGTTGAGCAAAAGCTTGTCCTCTCCATCCATGAGCCCATTGTTGTTGTTGAGCATTGTGAGGAGGGTACTGTGGTGGCCAATTCTGCCAACCTGAAGTGTTCCATTGTTGCGGAGGTTGATAAGGATGGTAGTAAGGTGGAAATTGGAATGATGGATATTGACCCGAAGGTTGATCCCTAGGCTGCCAAGGCCTCCTAGATGTTTCACCAAAACTTCCACTCTTGTATACAGCTTGCAACCTGGGAAACAATGGACAACTATCAGTGGGATGCTCTTATATACAGAGGTGACAAACTGAAACATTGTTTAAAGGACATTCTCTTTGAGGATGTTTAGTTATACACCTAGGGCAGAAAATACTCATTGTTGCACGCTCTTCATCTTGTCTCTTTTTAGCTTGTAATGCATCTAGCTAAGAACCCATAGCCCCTAAAATATTTGTTTTGAAGTTTTCTAACAAGTTCCCTATCTCTACCCTTGTAACTCCACTAGGACCAGATGTGTTTCCTTTTGGATTTCTAACATAAGGTTCTCAAAAGTGTCTTCCACCTTTCCCTCTGCTCCTAGAGTAATTCCTACGTAGTTCACAAATCTCTGAAAAATATTTATGAGAAATATCTCCTGCTTCCATGATATTAAGGTTATCCAAGAATTCTTCTAAGATTCCTTTAAGGAAGAGTGTTCTTACTGCATCTTCTCAAAGATTACTATATTTAGACTTGTGTAACACATAGTTAAATCTTTTGAGGTAGTCCTCCAGGCTCTCGTCTTCAAGCTGTTGAATTTTAAAAATATCATTGCGAGAGTCCTTTGGTCTACAGTAATCCTGATATTTCCGAAGAAATGCATTCTTCATGTCTTCCCAAGATTTAATACTAGACTCTCCCAATATCATGAACCATCAAAGAGAAGAATCTTTTAATGTGGCAAGAAAAAGTTTTAGTTTTTGGCCATCTTGTAGGTAATTGTAACTCCCACACAAAATGTCAAACTCAAATAAGAATGTGTCCGAATCCTCACTACTTTTTCCATATAAGGTTGGTAGTGAGGAAGGAGGGATATTTTTCATAGTAACATCTTGTCCAGTGTCTAAGATGGGAAACCCGAAGGTACCTTCAGTTCTAACTTCTCCATCTTTTTCATCTTGTCGGACATGATCTTCATGTTCATCCTCCATGAAGATTCTATTACCAAAGAGAGAAAATCAAGGTGGCTCCTTTCTTGGTGAATATGGGATATCCCAACGTTCTTTTTCAGGAAGGATATTCTTCTTTTTAGGAGGAGAATGATTAGCTACGTGGGAATCTAGTCTAGGAGGTTCTACTGTTGTTGTGTCAATCTGTGAGATGACGATGTTTGTAGAGCTCCCAAAAAGAGCATCTACTTGTGTAGGATTGATAAAATCTACCAAATCTGGACCACCTATTATTGAAAAAGTAGTATCTTTGGGCCTTTGGACTAACGGAGGGTTAAGAGGTTCTGAAGTTTAATCCTTCTAAGCTTCTTCTTGTCTAAGTTCAATCTCAATATGAACTTGAGGTTCTTCTAGTGGAATTTCTTTATGAACAGACTGTTCTGATGTCCCTATGATTTCCTTTAAAATGTTTCCAGAGAAAGTTTCTTTAGCCTTCCAAGTAGGACTATCCCTTTTAGGTGTCTTCCGATACCTTTTTGTTGAGTTAGTAGTTGGGGTGGTACGTCCCCCGTATAGGTTAGTAGGAATTTGAGTTTTAATAAATCTACCTTGTGAATCTCTACACATGTTCATGAAAACAAATTTTAACTGAAAGAAACTTTGACTGCATAACTACTACTGCTGGGTTTTGGGGATGCCTGTTATAACAGATGCACAGGTTCTTATCTCTCGTCTTACTGCTCACCCGCCACCAGCCTAATCTAAGTTACCACTAAGTTTTGGAAGAGAAATTCTACCTATTTCAACTCCCCGGAAACGGCGCCAAAATGTTGGGTGTGTGAGCTATCTCAAATTAAAAACAACACCTAAGATTAATTATCAACTAGGATCAGTAAAATTAGAGTTGAAAGCAAAATATATGCCAAGGTAGAAAAGGTTCTATAGTTTCAGGTTTGTCAGACCTAGAAATGTTTAGTAAGGAAAAAGATCGAAATATCTTTCAAAATGAAAAACCGAGTTAAATATTTAAGAATACATTTAAATCACATACCAGAATAGTACTAGATCATACTAATCTACCTCTATGGTTGATTAATAAGAAAAATGGAAACAAATACTAGAACACAAACTAATCTAGAAAAGTAAGAAACTACCAAATTCAACTTCCAGATAACAATTATGGACAAAATCAGAGCTACAGATATTAGATGTTTAATAGGGAGAACTTGTAATTGTACATAAATTTAGACTAAACCATCTAATTCCACGTAATAGGAACTAGAGTAAATGTATCGTAATGACTTTCAAATGTAATGAGGAAGCTAAATGGAAGTAAATCTAACTTAACTTCTACAAACAAATGTAAACTAAAAATCAACAAACTACTACTAATTTTAAACATTATGAACTACTGCCTATCCATATGTGAACAACATGAAACTAAGTAGAAGGAATCAGAAGACTTAACAAAGATGTTAATCTGAACTATATTAGATTTGGAAGCAAGTAGAAAACTTGATAAAGATATTTAATATTAATCCAAATATTAAAACATGAACATCTTCATTAAATAGAAACTAGTCTTAAGATTAACAAACTACAACAACTCTACGAATTGGAATTATCAACTACAACTTGAAAATAAACTACTTAGGAACAACGTTCATACATTCTGAACAGTAACCAAGTAACAAAGCTGGTTAAGGAACTAAAGTTTGGAAGAAAGATGAGAAGAGGATAAAGAAGAAGTAGGAAAGGAGGAAATAATGATACCAAGTGAATTAAAAACTCTAAATAACATAAAACAAGATTAAATTACATCTCAAACTATTAAGGAGGAATAAGAAAAATGATGATTTAGAAGCAGAAGAAATTAGATTCGGAAAAAGGCCTAAAATAATACAGAAAAACACACAGGTACGAATGACAATCCGAACGCCGGTCTGAAAGGCAGTCCGAATGACGATCGGAATGGAGGAAAATATTTTAAAGTGAGGGAAAGAAGAGTTTTTGAATGATTTAATTACCATCTGGATTTATGCAAATGATCCTACAGTGCACAGGAAGCAAGAGAGAGATGATTAGAGGCTAAGAAGTTATCTATGAAAATCATTACCTAAGGGAAAGAATGATTCTATGAGAAGTAGGAAGAAGGTTGGAAATAGAAGAAGGGAGAAGGTTGGAATAGAAGGAAGAAGAATTAACCTACAGCAAACAAGAAGAAAAACTAACAAAGAAGAGAAGAAGGAAAGGAATGCTAACTATGGAAGAAGTTGGAAGAAATATCTATCTATGATGATGGAAGAAGGACTGAAAACAAACTACAAACTATTAAATTACTGAACTATTGGACTATTGGTTGACCATTCTACTCAGAAGAAGGGAGATTGTATTGAAAGTAGAATATCAATTACAGAAGGATGAAGATAATACACACAGGAAAATGAATTAAATTACACATAAAAGAAATAAACTAGTTAATTGAAAGAAAAGAAATGCAGAAAATGTAAATAAAACCTCCAGTTGATGAGGGGCCCTTCCCAGCATTCGGAGGGTGAACTAGCTCAACTTAAACGACTACCAGTAAAACATCAACAAGATGCTCCTTCCATTAACTTGAGAAAAGTTACAAAGTCTATCTTCAAACTATCTATGAATGCAAATACTTGGACTGAGACTGGAAAACCATCGTAAATTCAGAGACATAGAGACTAAAAAAACTAACTCATCTCAATCACAAAGGCGACTATTTATAAGTTACAATGGTTGAGAGGGTCGACAGAGTCGACCTCTCTAATAATAGAGGTGTTTAATGTCTGTAACTATTGATTAAATGATACATAACAGTGCAGGGGGCATCTACCCATCTCCTCGACGTCAATCCTTTCCAATTCGAACAGCTGAGCATTCATTCCCTCAAAACGTGAGCAGAAGCATATGATGGAGCGTTGATGTGGGCACGGGAGTTACGTTAGCATACTGAGTGTGGACGTGGGAGTTATGTCAGCCAACTGAGTGTGAACAGGACGACTCCTTCCAGAACGATGGCGTGAGCAAGAGCTGAGCAGACGTGCGTGATTTTGGGCTGAATGCGCAGACAAATCGGAGGTTGGAGCATTGATGTGGACATAGAATGCACTGTTAGTATTGGCGAGCATAAGGACAAATATTCTGGAACAATGGTTCATTAACCATCAGCTCCACATGGAAAACAAAATCCACATGTCTTCCTCTTCATTCAACGGTCTGAGATGCATCAACCATGGATTTCATGGGCTGAACGGAGGGCTGAACGATGAGATGAAAGCGTTTTAGGCTGAGCACGTAGCGCATGGGATGAATGATGGATAACTTGCAAATCATAGCCTGTCAATTAAAACCATAAATGTTAATTATGCCCAAAAACATTATTTAAATCATAAATAAACCATAATATACAAAATATAATGAGAATTGCATGGTAAATGAATTTGTGCATACCTGGACTGTTTGATGGGATGAATGGCTAAGAAGACAACTTACTATAGCAAAAACGATAGAAATAATGCCACTTCGAGTAAATTAAATGATCAAAAATGGTGACAATATTGGACACCAACAGCATGGAGAGGGATAGATGGGCCACTTCCTGAAGAAATGGTAAAATTTGAACTAGGAGGGATAGTGGTATTCATAGGTTGACAACCTGAAAAAGGGAATCCAAAAGAGAAAGGGTTCGAACTGAGTTGAGTTGACGAACTAGTACTAGTAAGTACCATTGAGGTCAGGGGAAACCAACCTGATCCTATTGTAGATCCCATATTAAAAGTGAATCCTCCTATAGGGAAAGTACTAACTAGAGTAGACATGTCTTATGAAGTAAATACTTGTTCTATTTTTCCTATATTGAACTGCCTAGACAATGGATTAGGAATGTTGATACTACCTAACTGAGGAAAACTAGGACTTTGCGGTAGGTTCAAAAGTCCAAATGGATCTGATATGTCCTCAATTTCAATGGGAAGTAAATTATCTTCAATCTATGGATAATGGACTCTAGGAGAGTTATGCAAATACTCCTCGGTATCTCTAAAGTGTCCTTCTTCAGAAGGTCTCTTGGACTCACCTACCCTAGAACTGTTTTCTTATATTGGTTGTTATGGTTGATGTTCCAGGTTTTCCTCTTCTTCCCCTTGAGGGGGTGGGTCAAGATAATCCATTATTTTCCTTGGTTCAGGGACTTCTCTCCGTTCAGGAGATCGTCCTTAAATCCTTCTGGATCTGCGTGGAGGTTGATCGGCCACGGTGGCTTGTAGAAGACACTAAGAATAAAATCTACAAAAAATAAAAATCAAATTGCACACACTAAAAAGTTCATGAAAGATGTCAAACAAGCAAACATATAACCTTTGAAAGGAGCGTCTGGTATGATGAGGGCCCATAACAAACCAGTGAAGGGATGAACAACATTTATTCGGGGTGTACAATACAGGAACGATGGGGAAAAGTGTTTGAATCACCAACCACCTTCCCAAAGAATTGTAAGGGATTTCCTCCTGAATCTATCCTAGGTGCAATGGAAATATCCTTCCACTATGACCTTTGTAGAGCCCTAAAGAAACGATGCTAAGGCTACCAAATTTATAGAGAGGGCCTGGGGGACAGTCGCATGTCGAATCAATGCGCATGGGCAGGGTAGCAAATCCCAAAACCCAGAAGCACCAAAGGTATTAATGAATCCTCTTATGCGCACCAATCCTAGTAGATGCTCAATTGAATATCGGAGGGGTATATCCTCTCCTCAATCTCACACGACTTCGTGCTTGACTCCGGTGTTAGTGGAGCTTCCCGGTTCACCTTCTACTAAGGTGGATTTTCTGCCTAAACGAATGACACATATATTTTGACAAGTCTGAGTGGTCGTGAAGGAGGTAAATAACAAATCCCTACCTCCACAATCCTACTTAAGCTATTAGGTGTGTTTCTAAACAAGAATAAAACCTACGATCCTATCCAAGTTACTGATTGCTTGCTTTAAAATGTACTTTAAAAAAATTTCAATCGAAGTAAAATAAGTGCAGCTAAAGAAATATATTCTTTAACTGAAATATGAAGCACTTTAAACACCACAAATATGCACTTCTCACTCTCAATTTCTTTCCAATGCAAGTCCTAACTATATGATTCCAGATGCACATGCAAAAAATTTGTATCTAATGCAAGTTTTGGTCTTTTCAAATGCAAAAGGTAAAAATTTAAAGTCTAATGTGCAAAATCAAACTTAAAACCTAAGCATGCAACTACTCAAACAACTAGCTATGCAAAATAAAATTTCTTATTTTTTTATGCAAAGCACTCCTAAATCCTTTAAGCCACTTGCAAAGTATTCTACCAACACTAAATTATAAAATGAACCAACTTTTTATGTTTTTTTCAAGATGAGAACAAAACTGAAACTCAAAGTAACACACTATCAAAGCAAATGCAAGAGCTTTCAGATCTCATTATTAAACAGTGAAAGCAGCCATAAACCCTAATATTCTTATCATGTAAGCATTCCAAAATTGGGAAAAGCATACACCAAGGAATTTTAGACCCAATCAAATCAAAGGAACTACTAATAAACATGGTTTAGTAAATCTAGGTCTGCACACAAACAGTGCAATCAAGGTCCTAAACCATAGAAAAGACACTTGAGCTTCCACTCCAAAGAAAGACCCAAAGCACAAGAAAGGACAATAAATCAATATAAAGAAGAATTTTCACTCAAATAGGTACAAATAGGGTCAAATAGACTCAATAGGTTCCAAATCCAATCAAATTGGAGCAAATAGGTTCAATTAGACTCAAATTGGGGCAAAAATGCCAAACTAGTTCACCAAGTCCCAACTTGGGTCAAGAAGCCCCAAATTATTCCAAACAAGCCCAAATTGTTTAAAAAAGATCCTAAACATCAAATTAATATCAATCCCAACATAATACACCACTCCCATGGGTCCTACACAAACCTAGGATCAGCAGGGACTCAAAAATTTGCAATCAAAACCCCCAAAAGATCTCCAAAAGTGAAAAACGCATGAACAGTGGGTACCCACTAGTGTAAAAGGGTACAAGTGTGAATTACACACAAGTGAAGAGGCTTAAACCTATGAATTTCTCTCAAAACCGCTACTGTAAGCACTGGGACTAGCGAATATGCAAAAAAGTCCAAAAAATTGCAAAATCCAACTCAAAACTGAACAAGGAAGGGTCTAACAAAGCTTAATGAATGCTCCTAATAAGAAATTAAAATCAGACCTTCAAATATACTGAAAAAATGGCTTTGGAGACCCCAAAGTAGATAGGCTTATGCCCATAGGAGTCGCCAGTTCTGTTGTTAGGGAAAACTTCCTATAGCTAGAGTGAGACTACCAACGTACTGGGGTAAAAGATAGGCATACAAGGTTCTGCAAGTACAATTATTAAGCAAAGAGATTGGGGTTTAGGAGAATGTGTACCTTATTCATAAGGTTGATCCAATCCTCCCATCTTGAGTCCTTCTCTTTCTCTCCAATGCAACAACCTACAAAACCATTCAAAAGAACCTTCCTCAAACCAATTTGACTACAAATAAAAGATTGACATTTAAAGAGAATCAAACATCAAATAGTAATCATATCTTAAACATACATGAACAAATCTACTTGGAAAGGGAAGAATGTCCAATATTTATTAATGAATGATGCAAGTACATCAAATTACCTTCCTTCAAGCATGGCACTTCATGAAACTAAGATTCAAGGTCTTTTGCTCCTCTCTTCCAAGGATCCCAACCTCTGACCAAATGTGCTAGGGTTTATAAGAAACTAGGGCACAAGTGAGGGGGATGTGAGTCCCAATTCCTCCAGCATAAAATTACAATGGGCTTGATTTTTTTTATGGTCCCTGTTAACACCTAAAAAGTGCTCACTAGCTCATTTCCCTATTCACATGACCCATTTGTCCACTTTTTCACCATCGGAGCCTCTGAAACCAACAAAAGGTCACCAAAAGACCTGAGTACCCCCCTTTTTCCATTAAAAAAGATTATTTTTCCTGAAAAGCATAAAAAACCCTCAAAAAGGGTCCAAATTCCCAAAAATATTAAAAAGGGAATTAAAATATTATTTTTATTCAAAAAAGGAAAAAGGAGGGAAAAGTACCTAAACCATGTTGGTCAATACCATTTGGTTTCCACAAAACCACAAATGGTATTCCCCGCCACCAAAACCTATAAAAAGGTGGTAGGGGCTCCTCATTTCACATCCATCCATTATCTCATCCTCATGCTGCCGAAATCTTCCTTGAGCATTTTGGCCATTGTAAGCAACCTTGGAGAAGGAGACCTCTTGGAGTTTGGAGCTACTCATCTTGGGAGTTGCTCAACATCAACCTTCACCATTGAAGGTATTATCGCAAGCACTTGCTTGCCCCCCCCATTTTTCAATACAAATTCATTCTTTAATATTTTCTTGTTCTTGTTTTTAAATGTTTACACTATTTGTTTATATTCTTGCATAGATCCATGATTAGATTAGTTTAGTTTAATTAGTTGTTTATTTCTATTTGAAACTGCTGCTACTAGTTAGCGAGTGCCCATAGCACTAAGCCTGGTTGCAAAACCGGGCCAACAGTTTTTGGCGACTCCGCTGGGTTTTGAACAATAGATCTCTAGTTTTGCTTTTAATTTTAGTTTTTTATTCGTTTTTAACCTTTAGATCCATAGATATGCCATCTTAGACAGCAGATCCATTGCTGCTCTAAGTTTTGGCCACATCTATTTCCATTAACAGCCCGGAATTCAAAATTTTTGGGTTCGTTTTTCGGCTTCCGTGCACGGCTTTCGCCTCGCGGCTTTTAGCCTGACAGTCGCGCGGTCCATCGCGGCTTTTGGCCTTTTTTCCGCGCGGTTCACCGCGGCTTTGTCACCGATTTCCGCACTACACATCGCGGCATCGCGGTCATTTACCGCGCTGCACATCGCGACTGCGCGGCCCTTTTCCGCGCGGTTCACCGCGACTTCGCGACCTATTTGCGCACTGCACACCGCGGCTTCGCGGACATTTTCCACGCGGTCCATCGCGACTGTGCGATCGAAACCCGCGCGGTCCATCGCGACTGTGCGACCGAAACCCGCGCGGCCCATCGCGGCTTTTCTGTTAAAACCCGCGCTACTGATTTTTTCAATCAGCCATTCTGATTTTAAAAATTAATTTTTACTGTACTTCCTGCCCACATAGCACATTTTTTACAGTATTAAATTCTGCATATTTTACAGCCTTGAAAAAAAATTTACTATTTAAAATGCATATCTAGAAGTCTTTTTAAAAAATTTCAAGAAAGTGAAAGAAGGACTTATTTCTGCATTTTTATCTAGATTAAAATTTTTCCTGTTTACTTTTTTAAAAAATCTTGCCCTTAGCAATTTCCTTGAAAAAAGAAATCCATTTATTTCTGTTAAAAAAGTCTATTATTTGCTTTCAGAATTCAAAAGATTCTTTGTCTTTTTAGTTGATATTTGCAAAGCAATTTAATTTCCATTCATTTGAAAAAGTCATAAATATTTGCTTTTTTATTTTCCAAAGCTCCTTTGTTTTGTGAAAATTTCCTATAAAGCATTTCCCTTTTTCAAGTTCAGTTTACAATACCTCACGTGCACTCACTCGATCACTTAATTGAACTAAGCCTTAAAACGTACCCTAATTTCAACACACTTTTAACCCCACTTGGGGAACACTAAAAGAACTTTGTAGCTAGGTAGTATTGGGGGGATAGGTGTTCCAATAACACCCCTCAGTTATTACGTCTGAGACATAGAAGTTGTCCAATTAGGGAGCTAAAATCTCTTAGTACTTTTTGGCGCGGTCACAACCGGTTTGTGGAAAGGCCTCTCCCCTAGGAGGGTTGAAGTCGCGAGGATGGTTCCGGAAGCCTGAGTGGAATACCGAAATCCATTCAGTAACCGAAGGGCTACCATTCGCAGTTCTCGGGATATCCCTGTATTGGGATATTGCGATCAAAGGACCAAACGGCAGATTTACCTTTTCTCAACGCGTCATGAACGGAGTATCCTAGTATCCTGTCTTTAGGATTTATTACCCGGTGTCCCTCCCGGTAGGGGGATATCTAGCCGTTGTCTCAATAATCATATTGTCTGACTTGGATTTCATCACCTTGCAGAGGATATCGATTGTTTGAGTCACAATACTTTTAGTTAGGTGTTTGCATGATTCAACCCACCTTTGGTCTAGTTACACCTATTTTTTCTAGAAGCCGTTTGCATGTTGGTACTCTGACCATTTGTTGCATTCCTCCACTTATTGTAGCACAGCTGCTAGAATAAGTGCCTTTTTTGAGGTTGATTTTTTGGCCTAAGAGCCTTCTTTTTCACTCCCCTTCTTGCACCCTTGGTTGCATTAGGGTTTTGAGTCTTTTATATATATATCACCACCTGATACTTAAACACATTTTTCACACAAAAACTTAATTCTCACCATTGAGAATTTTAGACGCTCTCGTCGTCTACAGGGCGAACTCCCAGATTTTAGTCCACTTGGCTCTCCACGTCACGGACGCAGAGCCTTATCCCTTGATTCGACACATCATCAATCAGCTAGACAGTCATCCGATTCTGACACACCTCACTTCACATTTGATTTGGAGGTAGAATCCGAAAACCTCACAGAGTTACCACCATTATGGCTGGAACACCATTTGATCCACTGTTTACCAGCACCATAGGTGAGACATCCACAGACCCTTCTGCGACGGTGCCATCCATGGTGACAACCACCCCCCTGGGTATGCCCAACATGGGTAACACTCCACATTTAGGAATGCCCAACACAGGGCCACCACCTGTTATGGGTATACCCAACATAGGGGTCACACCCCCTCTAGTTTCCACAAACCCTATTCCAGGAATCCCCACTGCTATTCCTAACCCAAGTGTAACCCATGTTGCACTTGGAGGCGCTGGCCCATACCAGACTACACCTATTGGAGGGCACATACCCTCCATACCTAGCATACCTTTAGGCGCTACTGGACCCCTACATCATACCACAATGACTAGGCATGTCCCAGTTCCAGTCACCACATCTGCTAGCTTACCATACATGGCGAGTCTGAACCTGCCAGACTTAGCTAGGCTCACAAATGACCCCATCAGACACGATCCTACGTGGCCTCACATGCCCACCAAACTCCCCTCTGACATCCCTAAGTTTGAGGGCAAGGCAGGTGAAGACCCCCAGAACCATATCATGTCCTTCCATTTATGGTGTTCCTCCAACTCCATAGTGGACGACTCAATCCGCCTCCGACTTTTACAGTGCACCTTCACTGGCTTTGCAGCTAAGTGGTATATCGAGCAGCCTCATGGGACGCATGCCACCTTTACCTCCCTTGCCTCGACCTTCCTACAGTTCTTCCAGTTACCTCTCCGCTATGATGCGGGAGTCGAGATCCTACTGTCTTGCAGACAAACCACGGCCACCCATATCACTGACCACATTCATGAGTGGCGTCAACGCCGAAGCCTCTGCAAAATTAAGTTAGACGACCGTATCTTTTTAGATTGGTTTCTAAAATCCCTCCTCCCTCTTATTGTGAAGGATGTGGCATCTGAAAGACCCCAGTCTGAAGAAGAGGCCATCCTCAAATCCCAACAGTTTGATCTCATTTACGCCCAGTCGGGTTATCTATACACAATCATACCTGACGCCCCACGAGGTGACTCTTCACGTGGTGACGCACCGGGGGCATCACATGCCGCTGATGGCATCATTAGCCAAATCACCCCGCAACCTAAACCTTTCAGCACGGTGAGCACCATGCCCGCCCCAGACCTCTCGAGGGCTACATCCAGTTCCGGAGCCACAACTTCTTATGCTCCAACAAACCAGACCCATCACATTCATGGACCCTCTTTTCCACAACATTGCTATGGGCAAGCGCCATCAGCATATGTACCTCCTACATACTATACTCAACCTACCACACATACCCCCATGCAGTTCCCACAACAACAGATGCATTACACACAACCAGCTGCAGCAGCTAATCTCACACCTCCAACAGCTCAGGGGTACCAACAACCCCAACAGGCAGCTGGACCACCTCCAGCTCCACCTGCATACTACCCACCGCAACCTACTCCCGCACCTGCGGCTCCCCAGAATCCCCCCAATGCTCAAGGGCATGTGTACGCACAACAACATCAGCCCCAATACCAAAATAACCAATGCAACCAGGGTGGGAAACCAAACCGCGGAACAGGACGTAACCGTGGAAACAACCAAAACCATAACCAAGCTCCACAACCTAACCATCCCCCGCAAAACAATAACGCGGCGCCTGCTCATCAGAATCCTGATCGGCCACCTAAGCAAGCCAAAAATGCTAATTTACG
Source organism: Larix kaempferi (assembly GCA_027924585.1). Taxonomy (NCBI): domain Eukaryota; kingdom Viridiplantae; phylum Streptophyta; class Pinopsida; order Pinales; family Pinaceae; genus Larix; species Larix kaempferi. Next base: position 2,034,983 of record BSBM01000517.1, on the reverse strand, counting down.
AACAAACCATCCTTGTTCTATTTGCGGTGTCTATGGCCACTATACACACGCTCGCCCACATCTGGAGCGAGCTCGGCAACTATGGACAGATGACGCCCATCGTCAAGGGCAGGCGGCTCCTCAGCCGCCACCCAACCCTCCACCACCTCAACAACAACCTTTGGTGCTACAAAACCCTTTTCCAACACAAGGAGTGGTGAACACTCAGCCGTTAGCCCCCCCACAGGGCAATGTGCAACCACAACAAATCACTTACGCCGCTCCTGATCAACCCATGTTTGATTCAGGCACTCACCACTTATTGATGATGTCCACTGCCGACGTCAATATCCAAACCCGTCGGAATCAGTATGGCCCTACCTCCGAAGCCCCCCCCGCCGATAAGGATACTAACGCTCATCCCACCGATCAGACGTTACAGATACCACCTCTTCCACTCGATGGCGCATCTAAAGCACCTCGTTTCCCACTCCGCCGTATCAACAACAACCCCAATGCACGGGCTGCGTCAAATTACAACATCGTAGATGACCTAGCTCAATCTCCCGCAGCCATGTCCGCGTTAGAAGTCTTGAAAAACTGTCCTACGCAGCGCAAGACTTTACTCTCCGCCATTGGGGCAATTGACCCAAATGATACGAAATTAATGACCTTTGATTTGGACCAGTCTGAACCACGTCTGCCTTCCACTATAGCAGTCCAAGTTTCTGTTTCCATTCGGAATCTTTTCATCCATCGATGTATCATCGACGAGGGTGCCTCCACATGCGTCATGTCCACATTTGTTTGGCAGAAGTTGGGATCCCCTGCTCTCCAGAAATCCACCACTGCATTGCGGGCCTACGACGGTCGATCAGCTCAGCCTCAAGGTTTACTACCCAAGGTCCCCGTCCAATTAGGTGGGAAAACTGTGCTCATTGACATAGAGGTCATTAATGCCCAGCTCGATTATAACCTTTTACTTGGCCGCAGTTACATGTACGCCATGAAAGCGGTCGCCTCATCCGTTTTTCGCACCATGATGTTCCCCCACGAGGGACGCGTGGTCAAAATCGACCAACTCACATACTATGATCCCAATGCCCCTGCAGCACCCGAAAATGTTCTTCCCATGATTGAACAACCAGCTCCTAGTGCAACTACCTCCTTCGTTTCTTCCGTGGGACCCGGACTTTACTCAGATACACCAATGACCTCTACATTCCAGGCCATTCCACCACCGTCACCGGAGACCCACGTCGCAAACCTCTGTACTCTTTCACAGAATACACAAACATCCGGTAGTCAACCACCATTGATCCCTAGTCACATCGGTGTTACACCCATCCACACCATCCCCTTTCTATTTCCTCCTTCGGGTGTAGTAAGCGCCCCGGTTATGGCTACCCTTAGTCTACCTGGGTTAACATTGGGATTACCCGTCTGGTATATTTCGCCTCCCGTTCGACCGTCGACACCAAACGTCATCCTCCAACCAGTACAACCTATTGTTACCACAAATCAACCTCCTCCTGGTGTCGCAATCCCTTTGTCGTCAACGAAACCTCTTCCTAGCCTCAATATCCCTTCGTCGTCAACGAATCCTCCCCCTCCTATCAAGCCCACTGGGGGCAGAGGTCCGCAACCATACACTGCTATACCACCTCCTAAGGCAGTTAAACCCCCACCGGTGTTTCGAGCTCCCCCTAAATGCTCGTTGTGCGATGAGATAGGCCATCCAACTCATCAATGCCCACAGTTACCAGCACTCCAAGAGCATATGAATATGTTGGACGATGACGCCGGCATCCCAGTCGTTAGACTTGAGCCACCACCTCAACCTCGCGACAAATCACTGCGCACCAACCATCCTTGTGCCATATGCAGTGTTTACGGCCACTACTCTCACCATTGTCCCGATCTCCCTGACTATAGAGCAGCATTATACGAGTTAAACAATGTCGATTTGGAGGTATCTCCTACCCGAATCGAGGAGATCTACCCCCCACCATCATCCTCGTCGGAAGAAGTCAATACAATATATATGATTTCAACAACTTTCAAACCAGAACCCCTTGATTTATGGTCTGACTACTTCAATACTGATGAGCAAATTTTGGAGACACTCACTGCACTCGACTATCCTTGGGATGATATGCATCATCGCTCGTACTTCCTCCCGGAAGCATCTACATCCACCGCATCTAACCAGCTATCGGTCGAATCGAAAGATTTCATACCCACTAAGGTCGATTGGTTAAAGGACCCCATCCCAGCACCGGATGCCTTTGAAGAAGGGAACATGTCAAACATTTCCCCCACTATATAGATAGACATTTCTACAACACCAGGGAAACCTGAGCTCATCTCGCTGGGCGCATCTTGCACTCAAACAGAAACTCAGGCGTACAAAAAGCTCTTTCAAGAGTTCCGTGATGTCTTTGCCTGGTCCTATACCGAGATGCCTGGTCTCGACCCCGCCATCATCGAACACCACATTGATACATGGCCTGAGGTACCCCCTGTTTGCCAGAAACAGCGACCCATTCATCCTTCCAAACTCCCCGCCATTAAAGCCGAGGTCGAGAAACTTCGCAAAGCAGGATTCATTTATCCTATTCCGTACACCACCTGGGTGTCGAACCCCGTTCCCGTCAACAAAAAGCAAGTCTCCCTTAGAGTATGCACTGACTTCCGTGATTTAAACCACGCTTGTCCGAAAGACAATTTCTCGACGCCATTCATTGACCAACTCATTGATGAGTGTGCGGGCCATGAAGTCCTATCCTTCATGGACGGGTTTTCCGGATATAACCAGATTCACATCCGCAAGGAGGATCAGTACAAGACTGCCTTCACCACCCCATGGGGCACCTTTGCCTATCGCGTCATGCCATTTGGCCTTAAAAATGCTGGTGCCACTTTCCAGCGAGCCATGACCTATTGCTTTCATGACTTGGTCCATATCCTGCGAGTCTATCTTGACGACCTCACAGCTCGTTCCCGAAAACGATCAGACCACCTTAATGACCTTCGGCAAGTTTTCCTGCGTTGTCGCAAATATAAAATCCGCTTGAACCCACACAAATGTGTCTTTTGTGTCCCAGCAGGCCGCTTGTTGGGTTTCATTGTTTCCCAAGACGGAATCACTGTCGATCCCCTGAAAGTCAAAGCCATCTTAGAACTTTCGCCTCCTCGCACGCTTCGGCAGCTCCAAAGTCTACAGGGGCGGTCCAATTTCCTTAGGCGCTTCGTTCCTGATTATGCCACCAAATTCCACGGGTTCTTACGCTTACTTCGTACCCACATACCCTTTGTTTGGGATGAGCAAGCAGACACGGCATTCGAAGCCCTCAAGAAAGCTCTCACACAAGCCCCCTTGATATCCCCACCGGATTTCTCTCAAGACTTCACCCTTTATGTCTCGGCATCTGAATATGCTGTGTCCGGAGTTTTGGTCCAAGAAGATGCCTCCCACCAAGAGCATGTGATTTATTACGTCAGCCAGACCTTGTCTGGCCCGCCTCTGCGTTACCCATACGAGGAAAGATTAGCCCTAGCTGTAGTCTTTTCCGTACAAAAATTGCGACATTACATTCTACTCAGTCATACCACGGTCGTGGCCGACTCCAACCCTATGGTCTATCTCCTAACCCGGCGACTCCTACAAGGTCGTGTTGCTAAATGGGTCATTATCCTCCAGGAATATGACCTCACTTTCAGAACCCCCAAAAGCACTAAAGCCCTCGCGCTTGCTCACCTCATCACTGACCTCCCATCCTCTTCAACATCACCCATTATCCAAACGGACCTGATTGACGAGCAGATCTTCATCATTTCGTCTGACGACCCTTGGTACGGAGACATTTTGACTTACCTTCGTACGCAAAAATTTCGACCACACATCAATCGTGATGGACGCCGTCGCATACGACACCACGCCCCCCGATACCTCTTGTTAGGGGATGTACTTTACCGACGCGGCGTTGATACCATCTTACGCCGCTGCCTATCCCATAGTGAGGCAGAACAATTCCTCAATGATTGTCACAGCGGTGCCTGTGGAGGCCATTTCTCCGGCATGGCCACCACCCAGAAAATCATTCGGGCCGATTATTTTTGGCCATCATTGTTCACTGATTGCATCACCGCAGTCAAGCATTGCCAGAACTGCCAATTATTTTCCCCCAAAGCAAGAACCCCCCCCCGCCCCCCTTCATCCAGTCATCACTGTTGGACCATTCTGCAAATGGGCCATCGACTTCCTCGACTGCAACCCCACGTCAGCCGGCGGTCACAAACACATCGTTGTGGCTGTAGATTATTTTACCAAGTGGGAAGAAGCCATGCCGACCTATAATTGCAAAGCCGACACTGCAGCACGGTTTTTCTTCAACCATGTTATCGCTCGTTTCGGAGTACCACAGCAACTAGTCTCTGACCACGGCTCTCACTTCGAAGATGCCGTCTGGAAGGAATTATCAACCATGTTGAAATTTGAACACCATTTCTCTCCCGCTTACTATCCCCAAGGAAACGGCCAAGTCGAAGCGATCAATAAAATTTTGAAGACCATTCTCCAACGTACTGTAGACAAGCACAAATCCAATTGGCACCACATGCTTTTCCCGGCACTATGGGCCTACCGCACCTCATCCAAAACCGCCACCGGTTTTACCCCTTTCCATTTAGTTCACGGTGTCGAATCCGTCCTCCCTATTGAGTGCTAGATCCCAGCCTTACATATCGCCGTTGAACTCCTACCGGACACTTCCCCGATCGAGCAACGTTTACTACTCCTAGAGCAGGCCGATGAAGATCGGTGCACAGCCATTCAAAACATGGAAGCAGCTAAACAACGATCGAAACTAAGTTACGACAAACACGTCCACCCGAGAACCTTTTCTGAGGGAGACCTTGTCCTTGCTTACGATCAAGCTCATGATAAAACCGGGAAGGGAAAGTTCGTGTCTATGTGGCAAGGCCCCTATATCATACACACCTGCCTTGGGCAAGGGGCATACATTCTGACCGATTCAGAAGGCAATCCCCTACGCAACCCACGCAACGGGTTGTACCTTAAAAGATTTTACCCATAGAAAATCTGATGGACACCATCGTCCATTTTAGTATAGGCATACTTTCTCTGTTCACAAAAAATTCAAAAAACCTAAATATTTGTTTTTCTCTGCATGACCACAGATGGAGCCTCTTCCACTCTGCCATGTCGGTTTCGCTGATGGTGCAAGCCGTTGGTCTCCCAATCTCGCCTCCGCAGCTTGGGTAATATACTCCCCTTCACATGAGTTAATTCATATTGACGGAGTATGTTTAGGTGCCGCAACCAATAATCAAGCTGAATACGATGCCGTGACCGGTCTCCTGGACGCAGCTCTCCAAATGAGCATCCGTCACCTCAACGTTTTCTTGGACTCATAGCTCCTAGTTTCCCAGCTCAACAATGATTACCAGGTACGCGATCCCTGTCTTTTCAGAAAATTCCTACACACTAAACAAATGGTTAGACAGTTTGAATCCATTTCGTTCAGACATGTCCCAAGACACCTCAATAGCGTAGCAGACTATATGGCCAACAATGTCCTCGATTGGCACACCAATCACATCATGTCATATCCATAAACAAAATGCATCCACGTGCATAACATGTGCCTCCACGGGCATAAAACAAATAACCAAATAATGCATCCACGTGCATAACATCTGCCTCCACGGGCATACATAAATAAACAACATGCTGCATCCAAGTACATAACATGTGCCTCCACGGGCATATACAAAAGACAAAGGTGCATCCACGTGCATACAAGACAATATATCCAAATATATATCCACATATATATATAAGCCAAATAGTCAACATGTCATAGGTGCCCTCAGCACCCGATATACAAAAAATAAATATACATCTGTCATACAAAAATGCTTCCCCATATGCTCATCAGCATTTGGGGGCAGATACAATATCATCTACTCATCTGGATCCCTAGGATCCTCCGGCTCCTCCTCCACTGGTCCTACCGGGTCATGGCGAGCCCGAACTCTCCGCTCTGCCGGCCCCGCTGGATCGTCCCGCAGACGTATCCTCCCCTGAGCCGGCCCTGCCGGATCATCTCATCTACCATCCCTGTGCCCCGCCACGAACACCGCTGTCCTCAATAGGAGCGACTGCCACTCAGGCGGCGCACCAAAACAACCCTGCAAAATATCCCAATCCAGGTCTCTCCAACCATCCTCGGGGAGTCAAGCTAGGATCCTGGAAAAGGTCTGTCTGACACCCTCTATGGCGTCATCTCGAGGGCCAACCCCTCGCCCACGAGCCGCAAATCCTCCACCACGTGGAGGTGGTACCGCTGCGGGTGGATGGGCGACCACCATCGCCCGCCCCTGACGAGGTACGTAGTCGTCCGGTGGCACTGGACCCACATCTGCACAAAGCAAGTAAGCCATCACGTACTATACAAAAATAGTCATCAATGATAAATCAAACAACATATGATATAATATCAAATCAAACACAAAACATACCGTCTAAACTCCACGCCTGTCCTGGGGCACGAGGCATCTCTGGGTCACCTCGGTAATCCATGCCGGCGTAGGGGTAGTCCTCAATCACCAAAGGCATCTGCTCCCACTGCTGATAAAAATCCTCCGTGAAGTAGCTGCGGACACCGCCGCCGCCACAAGGCATCATCTGCCCCCATCTCATCATACGAGGCTCACTCGGAAGACCAGCACGAATGGGTACCCGTGGCCGCAAGGTCGGCACCCGCTCGAAGAAAAAATAGCATAAAAATGATGCATAACAAAACTCGCCTCCCTCTCTAATGGCCTTGTCCAGATCTCTCCGGACACCAGCCAGAAACATCTGCCCCCAGGCATAATAAGTACCCCCAAGAACGGAGTCCACCATCATCGTCTGTCCCCCAGACATACGATGTGGCGCAGCAGCACCCAATACCCGCAGAACGCAGGCCCCAACAGCTCGCATATCCCACTCACGTAGGGATCGCAGACTAATAGAGCTGTTCTGCAAAACAGCATCATCAACACAGAAAGTCTGTAACAGGTCCTCCATATCTATACCTGGAGGAACCCTCGGCAAGATATCACCCACCTCACCCAAGCGAGGCAACCCAGTCAAAAAATAAACATCCGTGAGAGTGATCTCTAACCTCTCACCACCAATAATGAATGCACCCTCTGCCGGCACCCACCAACTCACAAGCTTGTTCAGGAGCCGTCTCACTGAACGAATAGGTGGGATCTGAGCGAACTTCAGAAGTCCGCTCATAGCTAGAATCTGCCTCACCCCTGCATCAGTCTCAATCCTCGCCATAAGATCATCATCAATCTCTCGCTCCTGCCACGAGGACTGTGGTCTCCTCAACATCCTGCCAGAAAACAGAAGAAATTTTTAGCCCCAGCATAAAATTCTTTTGAAAAAACCCCATCGCGGCTTTTACACAAAAAGCAGCGATGCCCATCGCGGCTTTTACACCAAAAGCCGCGATGCCCATCGCGGCTTTTCCACCAAAAGCCGCGATGACCATCGCGGGATCCATGCAAAAACCCGCGATGAACATCGCGGGTTTTGGCCGGACAGTCGCGATGAACATCGCGACTATCCCCCATGAACCCACGATGAACATCGCAAGTTCCAGCCTCGCAGTCGCGATGAACATCGCGACTGTCAGCCTAAAACCCGCGCGGTTCATCGCGGGAACAGCCGCGAAACCCGCGATATTCCACGTTGGAGAGTCAACATGGAATTTCGCGGCCTTCGGGGGCCTGCCGCCAAACAAAAAAGACATAATTGACAAGGTTAAGGCAAATAGAGTTACCTGCAACTCGCTGAATCGAAAACCAACGGTGAAATCTCCCGAAAATCGAGAAATAGCTCTGATAGCTCTATCAAACTCGCACGTAACAATGACACGTCATTTGGGCCCCACGCCCTATTTATAGAAATTCCACCAATTTTCCAACACCCATTGCGGTATCATACGAAGTCCATTTCTCAAACCGTTGGTACCGTTGGAATCAACACAGCGAGAACTTCATGCAAGTTCCTTCCGTTTCCCGTTTTCACGGGGTCTATTTTTTGACTATTTTTTGGCCTCTCTCGTGGCCTCGGTTTGCGTGCCACATCGGCCGTTCTCCGTTTTGGACGTGCCATATATCACTGGATTCATTTTTTCGCGCTCGTGGTGATGCTTGAGATCATTTCTCGCTGTCGCATCCTGATTTTCGGGCATTTTCTTCCATGTCCCCTCGTCACCTCGGTTTGTGTGCCACATCGGCCGTTCTCCATTTTTGACGTGCCATATATCACCAGATTCAGTTTTCCACGCTCGTGATGATGCTTGAGATCATTTCTCGCTGTCACGTCCTGATTTTCAGGGCATTTTCTTCCATGTCCCCTCGTCACCTCGGTTTGCGTGCCACATCAGCCGTTCTCCGTTTTGGACGTGCCTTATACCGCCGGATTCAGTTTTCCGCACTCGTGATGATGCTTGAGATCATTTCTCGCTCTCACCTTTAGATTTTTCGAACATTTTTTCCATGCCCCTCACATAACCTCAATTTGCGTGCCACATCGACCGTTCTCCGTTTTCGACAATCCTTATGTCACCGGAAACAATTTTCCGCACTGATAACGATGCTTGAGACCTTTTCTCGCCCCCATCAATCCATGTTTGTTCGGTATAATTTTACCCCTTTTTCGGGCCGAGCAACCCCTTTTACGAAAAAGGCACTTAGGGAGTTTCTGTTAAGCTCTTTTCTGACTCTTACAAACAATGAAAAGATTGCCGAGCAACCTTGTTTCCTTTCATGCTCATTAAACGTATCTGAAAGGGCGTCTACCTGGTATAAGTTTACCCCTTTTCCGGACCTTGTAGACTAATTACGAAAAAGGTATACTCTAGTCACATCGGCTAGAAGAGTTCTCCATCCGCATCATTTTATGCTTTTTCGGGCCTTGGAGACTAAATTTACGAAAAAGAAACACCAATAGAGTCCACTTACCATTTTCAGACTCTCTAAACATGAAAGCAACCATGAGCATGAGCCGTCCTGGGCTCACAAAATCCACAGGACCGTACCATTTCAGAGCACACTTTTATCCCTTCTTGGAGCTCATTAAAACTACTAAGAAAGAATCAATGGTGCCTCTTGGCGCCACGACAGATCAAATCTACTCATCAGGCAGCTTCCCCATTTTGGTCGCCTTTGTTCAGAGTATTCCGCAGTATGTCACCTTGATAATCCCTCGACGGCACCTATCAGCTCGTCCTCCCCCCCAGAGTCAATATATACCATTCAGTCAAAGCAATGATCCCCACACCTACAAGTCAGTTCCCCACGCTGCCAAGTCAACCATGTCATCATGCTCTGAACAAAGGAAGTTTGAGTCTACCCATTTTTTGACCCAGTTATTTCCCATTCCCACAAGTATGTCAGTCCTACCATCAGTACTACAACACTTCAGTTTTACACTTCGTGCTCCTATCAAGGAAACATCATGGCCTTGTTAGTTGCTGGTCTCCCTCTGTCGACGACAACCACATTGATTCCAGAGGATAGACCTAGAGGTCCCTGTGTCTTGGACTCATCACCATTTATGATGAGTGCCTACGAATCATTTCGAGAGGAATCTTCAGTGCCTCTCCAAATGATTGTTTCTCACATGCTCGACTTCAACACCTTGATCGCATCGTTGAGACTCGCACAGGGTATTCGTCCGTTTCACTTATTAGTCGAAGACCCCGGATACCTCCTGATTCCTCCACATTTGAGAGTCTTCCTATGGATAACACCAGTTACACTTTTTCTACAGATATCTGGGTTGCGCATGGCGACAGTATTCAGATATACCCCAGTTTCATACTCCCTTGAGTATACAGTTACATTATTTCTCAGAGATGACTCATAGTCTTTGAGTCCCTACAGATGTTGGACACCTTCAGTTTCAGCAGTTCCTCAGTTATTCCAGTGTATCAGTTATTGAGATCCGTTATGATCAGGAGTACATCCCAAAATAATGTCCCCCCTGGACCGTTATGGTGTACCAGTAGATTCTTTATGTATTAAGATCCCCCTTCTTGGGACTAATTGTTATGTATATGTCTTGATACGAGCATGGGAATGCCCGCCTCGTCCATTATCAGAGATTATACCTCATTCATATTGAGGCCATGTAATATTTTTTGTTTCTTGCAGCTTCCAAGGGCCGTGGCTCCAGTCTCCAATCGGTCTCTTCTCCTTCCCAAACCCCTGAAAAAAGACAAAAAGAACTATGATGTCTATCGGCCATACGATGAGCTCCTGCCCTCACACATCAGGGGGCAATCTGTTAACACCTAAAAAGTGCTCACTAGCTCATTTCCCTATTCACATGACCCATTTGTCCACTTTTTCACCATCGGAGCCTCTAAAACCAACAAAAGGTCACCAAAAGACCTGAGTACCCCCCTTTTTCCATTAAAAAAGATTATTTTTCCTGAAAAGCATAAAAAACCCTCAAAAAGGGTCCAAATTCCCAAAAATATTAAAAAGGGAATTAAAATATTATTTTTATTCAAAAAAGGAAAAAGGAGGGAAAAGTACCTAAACCATGTTGGTCAATACCATTTGGTTTCCACAAAACTACAAATGGTATTCCCCACCACCAAAACCTATAAAAAGGTGGTAGGGGCTCCTCATTTCACATCCATCCATTATCTCATCCTCATGCTGCCGAAATCTTCCTTGAGCATTTTGGCCATTGTAAGCAACCTTGGAGAAGGAGACCTCTTGGAGTTTGGAGCTACTCATCTTGGGAGTTGCTCAACATCAACCTTCACCATTGAAGGTATTATCGCAAGCACTTGCTTGCCCCCCCCATTTTTCAATACAAATTCATTCTTTAATATTTTCTTGTTCTTGTTTTTAAATGTTTACACTATTTGTTTATATTCTTGCATAGATCCGTGATTAGATTAGTTTATTTTAATTAGTTGTTTATTTCTATTTGAAACTGCTGCTACTAGTTAGCAGGTGCCCATAGCACTAAGCCTGGTTGCAAAACCGGGCCAACAGTCCCTCTCTGTCTCTTATATAGCAAGTGAAGAATATAGGGTCAAGGAAGAAGTATTTACAACCGGAAGAGGAGGTTCCAAAACCACCCAAACCACCCATTTGTCGAGATTTTATATATATTTTTGGGTATTTCCAAGGCATTCACGACTTTACAATGGAAAACAAGCGGGTGACCCGCGACTTTACCATGTGCAACCTGCAGTTTTTTGAAATACCCCGCGGGTGAAGAACCTTCCACCTACGTTTTTTGTGGGAAAATGGTGAAAACAGCCTTTTCTAGGTGTTTTTAGGAGAAGTTTTGGTCTCCAAAATTGTTCCTAAGGTTCCTAACTATCAAATGGGCCATGTTAGGTAATTCCATCCTTCTAAATTCCCAAATATGGCTCTTCTATCCCAAATTTCCTTTTGTGTGACTCACAGTAATCCATGAAATGTGGTTATGCGACCAAAAGATGTAAGTGTCGTCACGGCTGGAGAAGTGCAAATTTTGGCTATAACACGAACCAAGAACCAAGTTCATCTCTCGCGTGTAATGGATGCAAGTAGCGTACGAAAGACACCCTCTAAGTAGTATCCAATGATGAAGACTACTAACAGAAGCAAGGAAACCACCAATGAGGTCTAATGCAATCCAAGGAACTGCATGAATACCAATGTGTGAATAGATTTCTTTCTGTCGAACACAAGGGAAGCCACTTAGTCAGTGACCAATGATGACGTGTCATATGCTGAGTTCAAGGTCACCTACCAATGATAAAAAGTAGGCCCAGGGTGCTAGGTAGGAAAAAGGTGTCATGTGATCGGAATGTACTTATACATGGATGGCCAACATGCAAAGTCAAGACTTTTGAGGAACGGCCGACTCGGGCTTATAAACTTCCTTTGAAAAGGAGCACGAGACAAATGGAGACTCAGGAAGCATATACTTAAGACTAAATATTGTCACAATTCCGCAGTACGCATCAACAAATCGCCATAGGGACTGGAAGCTTAACTAGTCGGAGGACTAATCTTTGAGTAACGATTTCAGCTTCCTAAGGCCATACTATACTCAAACCGTTGACGAATAGACTCAAGATTTGTGCTATGTTAAAAGGAAACACAATTGCTGCCAATAGAAGAAAATGACATTTTCCCGTCCATCTTTTTATGTTTTTATTTTTTTATTTTTTTTGGTCTTTTTCATATTATAAAAGCTTGAAAAGGAATAAACATTAGAGGAAATTTCAATTTAAAATGGGCCTTCCAAAAATAATACAAATTCCATGTCATCATGTATTAGCCAATCAAAATGCTTTAAAATTCAAAAAGGGAGCACCTAAAAAAATTGGAGGGAAAAAATAAAAACTATTTTTTTGGATCGTATTTTCAACTTATCTCCTTGTAGGTTTACTCAAATTTCAAACGGGATGACTCGTTGGATCCAATGAGTACCCATGTTGCATACTTTTAACAACATCCACACCATGAAAAATTGAAAATACATTAAAAAAAATGTGTTTTCTCACTAGAAACACGTTTTTAATGTATTTTCGATTTTTCATGGTGTGGATGTTGTTAAAAGTATGCAACATGGGTACTCGTTGGATGCATAATTTAATTATGCATCCAACGAGTCCTCCCTCTTGAAATTTGAGTAAACTTACAAGGAGATAAGTTGAAAATACGATCCAAAAAAATAGTTATTTACTCTCTCTCTCTACTATTATTTTATTATTTTCTTATTATCTTCCTTAGGAGGCCCATCTTTTACCCAAATTTCCTCTAATGAGAGTGCTTATAATACAAGTACGAGGGAACGAGTGTCTTGGGAAAGCAAACTAGTTCCATGCAGTGGAACATACATATGCTTAATGCAAGGCAACACGTGCAGGATAAGGACACTCGGGGGGATGTTCCCTCGAGGTCAAAAGGGTAATCAAGCTACAAAGGATAATTGATAAGATCTGATTGGCTAGGACTGATAAGTGCTAGGGAAATTGGCTTATAATGACAAAGCGGGAGCTGACACTAAGCTCATAAAGGTAAGTAGATCAATGACATGCATTTACAACTTGACATAATCGGGAGTCCCTATGGGTGATAGCCAAAATATAAGATAAGAATAGACATGGGGCTTCAATGCAAATTCATGACGAGACTACAAGAGATTCCCAGACCTAGGGAGGAACTACAGCATAGGCACCAAACAACAAAGGAGGTTCTAACTAGGGTACCCATGGTCAAGAATGTCCTACCACTTAAATAACGACACTTCTATAAGCAATTGGAGGTTCTGTGTCGATAAAGAGTGGGATTGCACCTAAGGCTTATGAATCGCAGTCATAGGTCAATGAAACAATGCATGCAGAGTGAATTCCTAACCTATATGATGGGGACGAAATATACACGCTGAAGGCGCAAATCATGTTTAAAAAGGCTGAAATCCATAACCATCGGAAGAAACTGTTCCAAAAAGTACCTTACACCATGGAATTAGTCCATTGGACTGATAAAATAATAAAAGAAAGGATCAAAACTATAGAATGTGGTACAAAAATTCTACAAATAGTAAAAAATAGAGTTTTTACCATACCATTTGATATTTTTACCACAATAGTGCATTTGGAGCCATTTTGCCCTCTTTCTTCAATCGGTGATTATGGGAGCTACGGGAGACGAAATGATGAACCATCTGGACCAAGTAAGTGCCCTCATCATGCTATTTAATTCTATTGGTTCAATTTTTTAATTTTAATGGTGAATTTTTGAGTTTTTAAGCACGGAAATTGGAAAACTCAGTGTACATGAGAAACAACTCAACGGGTCGCGTATAAGGGTAGGTCCATGCGGGAAAAGCAAAGCCTTCCCGCGTACATGCGTGATTGTGATCATTTTTGGCCGCATACATAATTGTGAGGGGTTTTTTTTAAGCAAACTAAGCTAAATATCTCCCTTCTTTTTGCAGGATGGTGATAGAGTGGAGGGAGAGGGAGCATGATGCCATTGATCATCAAGTGCAAGGTGATTTGGCAGCTCAACAAGCGTTGCAAATATATGGCCTTTACAAGTTTTGAAACATTGGAAACTTAAGGGAAGAACCAAGGTTGCTTCAGATGCTCATAAACTATTGGGATCCAGACACCGAATCCTTCAACTTGGATAGGAAGCCTCTAAAGATTGAGGTTGAAGACATATACTTCATCACAGGATTATCCTGCCGAGGGGAGGTAGTGAATCTTCGGGCTCATGGAATAGGAGGGGGCATGACCATAGAGGAATAAATTGATACCTACTGCCTTCCTGATACTCAAAAGGTGGGAATTTAGGTCCCCATCATAGCCATCGGGAGCCTCAGCATGAACATCATTATACTAGTGATGGGTAGGATATCGGGTTCGACTGCACTACACAAGGCTTTGAGACCCACGATGTTCTATGCGGTAGAGTGTCTAAGACCTACTTTGTATGGCTGGCATACATCACTATTGGCAACTATGAAGTGCCAACTTACTAAATGCAAGCTTGGAAGGGCCAAAAAATTCGGGTTTGTGAGCATACTATGTAGTTTCTTCTTTAAGAGGGTTCACGAACTTAGCCCGAGGGTGGAGGTCCATCCTCATAGTCTACGGGATCTATCCTAGGCCCGATGGACTAATATCATGACACGGTTGGTAGGTGGAAGATTTCCCTATCCATACACTGATTACTTCTTCCACTAGTGGCGGCGATAAGTGATCTCCATAGACGACTATCCCTATGAGGGGATCAACTTCTATGGTGACAAAGACATGTCGTTACCACCAGGGTCCGCGTTTTGTGAGATTGGTAAGCACTATTTTGGTTTTTTCATTATTCATTTTTTTGGATTTTTGAATTTAATGAAAACAAAAAAAAATTTGGTGTGGTATCAAGTATTAACACTAAAATGTTTCACAAAAATAGGTCCACAAGGACCGTAGGGATATCCATGGCACTAGCGCAGAGGACGAGGAGAGGAGTTAGCTAGTAGGGATGTAGAGTGTACCTTACAGAACGTACAGGTTAACCTATCACAGTTAACTCATAGAGTACCCATGGTGCAGATAGAGGACCTCTCAGAGGCAATGTAGAGAGATGTAGTAGGAGTACCCTATCCATGGGTGTGGATTTTCCGGTGTCTAGCCAACGTTGTAGTATGTTGTCATGAGACCCATCCCGTAGCAGAGGCTTAGATATAGACCATGTATATTTTGAGAGCTATGACCTCATTTTTTGTACTATGACACCACCTTTTTGGAATTATTTATGAAAATGAAAAACTTATGGTTCTCGACTCTACTATTATTTGTGTATAAATGTGTGAATGAATGAATGTATGGTTGCTTCCTTTGATTAATTGTGAGACAAGAGAATATAGAATATAGTTTGCATATGCATCGACAACTTGATTAGAACATCTTGGTATATGAATGTATGTGATAAAATTAAAATGTTGTTCCAACAGTCTTACCTGTAGGAATATTCTTAGTAGTGTAGGATCTCTAACACGATACCGGTTGTTCAATTATGACATGACCAACCATGAATCTAAGTGGACCTCTAAAGAGTGGATACCATTATAAATGGCATCGCGTAATAGCTCAATGATGGCACTATACTCAGCCACATTATTCAATGGCGGGACAAGACATACACCTCCTTAAGACACAAGCTAACCCTCGGGTGAATAGATGACCTGAGCAGCAGAAGCTAAGTTCTGCGTATGATGGCTGGCACCTTCTGTGAATCCTAGGAATGTTGAAGAATCCGTTGAAATCTTTCAATCAAGTGGAAGTGTATAAGAAAACCCGAGATACCAAAAGAAAAAACTAAACTAAAAATATACAATAATGTATAGGGTACCAGCTTAAGTTGGAGACTCAAGCATAGTACCGCTTAAGGTAGAGCCCATTTCTAGGCTCCTTCAACACATTTCCTTCATAGTCCTCCAACTCATAAGCTCCTTTCTCTAGGACATGCCTCATGATGTAAGGACCATGCCACATTGGATTGAAATTGTCGACCCCCATTGGTTCCTTAGCTTGGTCATAAAGGAGGACCAAGTCACCCTCAGCGTATTGTCGGGGACGTACATACCTATCATATTGAACCTTAACAAGACGTTTATTAGCTTCAATGGCCACAATGGAATCTCGACGTTTTTCATTAAGCTGCTCGAGGTGGACTAAATGTTGTTATAAATATGTTGTGTTAGGCAAGAACTTGATGGATAGCTTCAACGAATGGATCTTTCATTCAAACCGAAGAATGGAATCCACACCATGAACTAATTGAAAAGGTGATAAACTGGTGGAAGCATTAACTGTGGTTCGGTATGCCCACAAATCAGGATATAACATAATATGCCAATTAGACTTGCTTTTTCTAGCGGTCTTCTGTAGAATGGCCTTCAGATATTTATTGACTGCCTCGACATGGCCATTCACTTGGGGATAGTAGGATGATGAATGATCTTTTTTAAACCCAATATTTAACGCTAATTCCACCATCATTTTATTTTGGAAGTGATTGTCATGGTCAATGACAATCTCCTTCGGGATCCCAAACCGAGCGATAATCTAATTGAACACGAAGTGAGGTGAAATCGCACCATCGGATTTTTCAGTCGGCATGGCCTCAACCCACTTAGTAAAATAATATATGGCCATGATGATGTGGTGATGCCCCCAGCTGAAGATGCATTGCAATCCATGAAATGCACCCCCCACTTGGTGAAGGGACTGACGGCGACGACTGGATGTAACGGGGCAGGATGCAAGTGCATATTTTGATAAAATACTTGTAAAGGGTGACATCTCTTAACCGCGTTAATGCAATCCTTAAATATAGACGACCAATAGTAACCAACTCACAGAATCTTCTGGGATGTAGCAAGCCCGAATAAGTGACCACCACACGCCCCATGGTGGCATTCGTTAATCACAGCCTCTACTTCCTCGTGAGTCAAATAATGACGCAAGATGTAATCCACCACTCAGTGATACAAAGTGTCACCGATGATAAGGTAGTTCTTAGCTTGCTTACGAATACGACATCATTCATCCCTCGAAAGATGTGGAGGGAACTTCAGGGTCTAGAGATACACAATGATGTCTCCATACCAAGGGTCCGAAGATGAGATGAGGAATATATTCTCATCCACGAATGAGTCATCATGAACCGTGTCCTCATCAAGCCTAGCCTGAAATCAAACATCAACGCAAAGACCAAAAACTTCTTGTATTTCGCCGAAACAAAATCCAGGTCAAATTCTTGTAAAATGAAAATCCATTTATTATATTTACCCCTTATCATACGTCATGTCAAGACGAATTGAAATGGATTGATATAAGCCATAACAATGGTCTTCCAGAGTAAATTGTAATGATGTAATTGTTAAACTACATGAACAGTCGCAAGCATCAATTTTTCCACATGATTATACCTGAGTTTATCATCTACTAAATTTCAACTGAAATAGTAGATAATGTGCTCTTGGAGCTCGTAATCCTCTTGAACTAGTACCATGCCAATCGTCTCTTGGGACACGGTGATATAAATCAAAAAGTCTCTATTGTAGTTGGGAGGATGCAACAGAGGTGTCAATACTAGATATTTCTTAAGAGCATTGAAGGACCATTGGGCTCGCTCATCCCAGATAAAAGGAACCTCCTTCTTCAAGAGGTGCATGAAACCCTTAGTAAGGATGGAAAAGTTCACTACAAAGCGACATAGAAAATTAGCTTTCTCTTGTAGACTCTGGAGTTGAGTAATCATGTGCGGGGGAGGCAACCGAAGTATTTCCTCAACCTTTAAGGGGTTGACTCTAATCCCATCCTTTGAAATGATGAATCCCAAAAGGCAACATTTTCTCTTACCACAACAAAAGAGAAAATGCTTACCTCAACTGGATGTTCAAAGAATACCACCATTGAGCTTGAAATCCAATGCTGCTTACCTACAACTTGTTCTCAACAACAAATATATACGAGCATATGGAAAATAGATATAAATTATTAGCATAAAAACTAGCATAATCCATTAACATATTTAGCAAATATACCCAAGGAAGATAACCTAAACATTTGTAACATGTATTGTACAAGAAAAGAGTATTTCTATTAATAAAATGAACAAAAGTACATGGAGACAACCTTCTATAGGAAAATCGTCGGAACCAAGAAACTAATTTCCTCCACCTAGGCCTGCACCACTTCAATCATCCATACAAAGGAAAGTTCACAAGTTCAAGGAGTAATTGGGTTCCTCCTTCACAGGATATGGAAGATCTTGGGAGATGAACATAAAAGAGTAAAAACAACAAGGACAAAGGGATGTAGATTGGGGAAAAAATTCTCCATAGTTTCCTTGATATCTAATTTTCTCCTCTCCCTCATGATCCACAATGGCTCAATATATAACCCTCAAAGGAGGTGAAGGGTCGAATCAGAGTGTTTTCTAGCATATGGAAGGCCAAGGATCAACATGGACGTTATTTGAGATGGAAAACCTGAAATATTTTAAATTTTGAGCATGAAACCCAATGTACGTGTGCAGTAGTGGAGCAGCATGCGTATACATAGGTTGTAGTGCTAGTAGGGCGCGTACATCAACAAAAATGTGTTTTTTAGGGGTTTCTCTAGGAAAGAGGGATGATGTGAATCTACATAGGGACATAGAAAGGACATCAAGGCATGTTGCATAAGGTGTGGAAAATCATGCTATAACACTTAAATAAATCTTAGGAGGGGGACCCCATTATCTTCTAATTTTTAGTGAGGAAGAGTTGCAAGCACAACATATAGTTTCTATGTAGTTTTCAGACTTGTTAATATTAAGGCAAGGAAAAAATCAGGATTGGGAGGTGATGATTGAAAACCACACATACGAGACTCAAAAGTAACGTAAAGGACCTCAAAACTAACACTTATAACACTTAATCAACTACTAAATCCCTATCATCGATCATGTTGAAGCAAGTTATCAGAGAAGAGGAAAACCCTTAAGTCAAAACAGTCCAAATAACACATTCAAGGGCCAACGGTAGCATCGATGAAGATTACCATGAAGGAACTAATAGAAATTCAAGCAATCCAAATTCATTCATAAAATTCATCATTTAAGTATCAATCAAAATGACACTCAAAAACCCAAAATTTAGTATGGGGGGGCTACTTTTCTATTCCAAGATCAAGAAAAGTAGGGGAAGTCGTTGTGGCCACAATAATTGGTGAACCATGGGAAGAACCAATTATATCTGTCTAAAACACCTAAATATTTACATCAATCCAAGTGTTAAAGATAATCTCTTCAGATGAGCATAATAGTTCCTCTATTCATGGGTACCACTTCGAGATATATTTAATTTTTCAATGGATATGAATCAATTATAACGAACCTAGGATAATCTTACGCCTATTCTCTAGGATCCAAAGTATGGGTTTCATTTGCCAAGCGTAAGTCCAAATGTGCTTCACACTGGGCATAATGCCACATAGTAGAAATCATAATTCAGATAAGTGCTTAAAGTTTGGTCCTCATCCCTTATAGCATAGGCATGGATCTACTTCCCACAAGTATCCATAGCCTCAACAGAGTTGCCTCTTAAACCCTTTTTACATCTGAATGCTCTTGTCCCATTTTACCTTTTGGTTTGTATATGTATATACATATTTTATTTTGATCTCTTAGAGATTTTATACTTTTGTAGTGAGTAGATGGGGGAGCATATTCAGTAATCCCCTTAAAGGCATGGGATGGTATTTAGAGTCATTTTGATTTGTTGTGCACTGTCATGCCTCAAATTCTATCCACGGGTCAACCACTTGAAAACATCATAGGATTTCTCCAATTAAGTGCGTGAAGTGGATGCAACTCACAAAAGAATAACTAAAAGACACCTCGAGTCCTCCTAATTATTGTTCTTGTGTAATCTCTTTAAAATATGTCAGCATTACACCATGACAAGGATCCTACTATAAAATTATGAATAAATAGTGAGTATGCTTAGATGTAATGCTTTGGTGTAAGTCAAATATGATATGTCTTCCCAATGGTACCATTATACTGACCCTAAATTTTAACACCCCCAACAAATTAAGCCACGGGTTTTGAATGACCCTTCATGGTGACCGATGCCAAAGTTTTGACTTACATGTTTGAGAAGCAAATCCTAAACAAAACATAAGGCAAGGGAAAGAAATGTGTACAATCAAAGAAATCCATCAAAATTAATGATCGCACCAAATGGGAGAAATAAAATCCATTAAAGTTACTAGTTACAAATAAGAAAACTCAAAAGCAAACCAACAACTTCATCTTAAAGATCAATCAAGAGTAGTAGTTGTATAAACTCAATATTTTCAAATTCCCCAGCTCGAAACTGTCTCAAGAGGAATAAAATCAAGCTCACCTAATGGGGGAAAGGTTAGATTTAGAAAAAATTGATGGAGTCTCAATATTTCAATTTTCCAAGCATCTTCTAAGAAAACAACATAGGAAATCAAGGATGGTTCAAGGGATACATTATGTTTAGATTGCAAGTTATTTCATTACCATTTCTGATTTATTAATTCTGCAAATATTAGAACTCATGTCGTTTCAAGATTACCCAAAAACAGTGAAACTATGAAGAGAACAACATATTATCAGGGTTGAGCCACTAAACAATATGTTATTGAATACTTCCTCGAGTCTTCATAATATTTATTAAGACATCTCCTAAATTTTTTATTAGTTGGTGCATCTCTTTCCAATAGATACCTATCAAAACAAATGTAATATGAGAGCAATGCTGACATAAGAGAAGTAAAGAAAATCATTAAAATAAACTCTTGTTGTTCTCACCTTTCAGTCATTGTGCATGGGTAACAAAGTCCCATTAAAAAATTACCTTGTTAGCATATGAAACATTCCAAACCCAATTATTCATCTCAATATTAAGAAAGTATGCATTTCAATTGATATGAGCTAGGTCTGAGACATGCCATTCATAATCTCTACTAATGCAAAAAGGTGGATTGGCAAGCCATAATTGAGGAGAGTTATATGTAACATGAAAATGTGACCTTACTACCTAAATTCCCTCCAAACCTATAAGAAAGTTCATTAGGATTTTTTTGTACCGCAACATGCAACATTGCACATAACTTATTGTTTGATTCGATAAGACAATTGTACTTGTATGGACGTTTCAACTCTAATCGTGCATCTTACCAATTTCAAGAGTCAGCAGAATAGATTGAACCTCAATTTCTTATATCCATGATGTTATGACTGAATATGATTCTTTATGTTACTGCTCTTAATTCCTCTTCATTTTGATGATTATTTCTTCTATTACTGAAACTTCCTTCTTTGATTGCATCTTAATTTTCTTTTAAGACCTATGGTGATCTTGGTGGGGACTAGCGTTCTCAAACTTTCTAGTCAGTGTTCCACAGGATATTAAATTTTATAATCCTTTTCACACATGAGTATTGATGAATTTATTCCCTCATGCTATGATGGTTTATATTCCTTCATGCAAGACTAAAATTAAAAAATTTCCAATCCAATCTATCAATAGACTCAGACAAAGTTGAAGTAAACTTCTTAAATCCGCGAACACCCAAATCCTTTATAAGGAGTAGTCAAGCTTCCACACATGCCCTAAATCTTTGGTTGGCATATGGGAATGATCTATCAATTTTATAGGTATATTCAGAATCCTAAGGAATGTTGATACATTTCAATTCAATTCAACATGCTCCTGCACATGCCTTATTTGCAAAAACCAAGCTCGATCTAAAATCTGGGTCAAAATGAACCAAAGTAAGATGTTACCTCTAATTGATAAAATTCCAAAGGAGCAGAATGACAGTATGGGGGGACTAAGCTAATAGAAACAAAACACAATGAGTATCTGGTAGCTTTTTCAAACGAAAAATTACATGATCTAAAATTTAGAAGAAAAAAAAACCTATACTACACCTACCCTTGCATACATTGTCTCAACAAGACTGCGTGAAACCATATTGGCTCAACAAGACTGCATGAAACCATAGAGACAGTGTATCCATTGAAGGAATTTCAGTCCTATATAAATATTATAGGCATGCATGGGTTTATAGGACTAATGCATTTTGTAATACATGGTTAGAAAAATTATACCAATTTAAAATATATTCACAATTGCCCAAATGATGAGCATTGCCCCATCCATGTCATGGTTCACACAGGTTAAGAATGGAAATGGTATGAATTAAGTTTCATTTACGATATAGATCATCTCTTTTTGCATGTACATGTAGTTTGGATTAATGATTGATTTAAATTATTCATCAAATTTTTTTAACATCCTTATTTGATGGCTCACACAATAATACTAATGCTTTGACCTTATGGTGTCACCATTAGAAAGGTCATGATTCCTGCAAGTTAAAGAATACATCTGGCAGGACACATCAGCGTGGGGAATGAGGATTCGAATCACCAACTTGGATACTCCTTTGGCAGGTGTCATGAGGGATAAAGAAAATCGGTGATGCAATCTTCAATTAGCGCCATAGTGGATGGCGTGCAGTCCTAGTTTTGATTGAAGCAATGTCAAGATTTTGTTTTACTTATTTTTCTATAAAGATAATAGAGAGGGGAAAGACAAGGGTTGCCACTTTTGTGATTATATTGTTTTGATAAACTTATTCTCAATTGTTACAATTCGATTATTATTACGTACGTCACAATTTTTGAATAAATGAAAGGAACATCTCTTATTGCATTTGTCTAAGTTGCTACTCGGTTCCTGTAGCGACCTTGGCAAGGGCCCACCTAAAGGTGATACATGGATATTATGTTTGTATAATAGATTTAATTATGTGATACTTTCATATAGTACTGTAAAATTTTATTGCTTTCTGTAGGATTTCTACATGCTCTGTTTTTTTGTCATAGGAATCTTCATTTTACTCATTGTGCATAGACTAGTTCATGCTTATGTTATTAAGTTAAATGCTTATGTTTACTTAGCGTTGTTGGGTTACATGCTTGTATATATTATTTAGTTCAATTAACATTGGCCCTCTGCATCTTGAGCATTTGCATGGGCTAAGCAGATATTATGTTTCCCGCATCCTATATACCCAAGCTACAATAAGGAAATTCCTCATCTTAGCTCTTTAGTTAAGATTGGGGAACCTGGTCCAACTCACCCCTTGGGAAAGACAAAGAAACAAATGTTGAATTGAATATTTAGATCTTGCATTTTTGCACTATGTAGATAGTAATTATTTCTGCACTTTGTAGATAAAATTGAATTTTGCACTCTGTAGATAGAATTTATTTTTGCACTAAATAGAATGCTTTGTGATCAATGAATTTACATTCCTTTTTATCAGCTTAAGCTTTTCATATTCTACTAGACTACTTTCTCTTTTGTAGATGCATATATTTTGTTGATCCCTCTCAAGTTTGTACGACTCCCTAGGTTGACAATTAAAGTTAAGGTTAGAGATATAGTATTATTGTTGATACCTTTATCCCCACCACATTTTGGTGGCATTGCCAAGGAGGTGTTCAAATCTATAAAAAGAAAAAATCAGAATATTAGAAAATCATTCAAACACACATTTTTCTTAGTATGCATGCCTCGAGCTAGGGACAAATTTGGAATATTTCTACCAAAACCCCCCAATCTGTCAGAACTAGGCTCAAGCCATAGAAGAGATCCATAAGAGGTCCCTGAAATAAACCCCCATTTGAGACAATTGGAAAGAAGAATCGATCTCTTTGGAAACCCTCTAGTGGATTTGGGATATCAACCCACTGATAAAGAAGTTGAACAAGGAAATCCAGTAGTCAATAACCCCATGGAAAATGAAGAACAACCAATAATATATGATTTTTCCATCAGGGAAACCAATGGTGAAGAATCCAAGATGAAAAATATCAACCATGTTGCCTTACCCAACTTTCATGGTCTTACTTCAGAATATCTAGATAATTTCTTGTTCAAGTTTGAGTTAATATGCAGAACTTATGGCTATGTGTTGGATGCCCAAAAGCTCAAATTCTTTCCCTCCACTCTTAAAGACTCGGCTCTAAGATTGTTCATGATTGTAGAGGGAAATAGCATTATCACATGGGATCGAATGAAACAAACATTCACTAAAAAATATAGGGATTATTGTAAGGATCGAGATACTTGGGATGACATCTTTAGGAGTCACAGGGGGAAAATGAATCACTAGAATATTATGATGAGGGATTCCATATAAGTTATAAAAGAACTCACAACTATAGCTTAGATGAGGAATCCCTCAAACTTGTATTCCTCGGGAGGGTGAGGGAAGAATTCCAAGAAACATTAAATATTTTAGCTAATGGGGACATCTACCAATCAAACTATGATGAGATCGATCATATTTTCAAGAATCATTTGATGTCTACAATTAAAAAGAATAGGGGAAAAGGTCTTACCTCTCAATCATCCAAAATCTCAAAACTTACCCTCACCAAGGATGACATAGAGAACCTATTGGATGACATGAAAACTGATATCCTCCACACCTTAGCCATGCAAATCGATTCTATGCAAGCAAAAATGAAGAAAGAAGAGATTGAAAAATCCCGTGTTGTATTTTTTCCTACCAGCAAGAAGAAGCACAAGAAGAATGAGTGTACATTAGACATAATGCAAGTTAATGCCACATCAGTATAATGTTATGGAATTTGTTCCAACATCCACATAATTGCCCATTTTTTCTCCATTAAAAGCCACTCTTTATGAACCAGAAGGGACTGTAGAACCTATATACCATGTGAACCCTAGAAGACCAACCCCATCAAGGCCTTTTCAACAACCTTTCAGCACCATCTTCAGCAACCTTAAGGACAACAACATTTTCAGTATCCTTACACTGCTTCATTTAATTCATTTGCATAATGGATACCAATGGGACAATCCCCCTTACCCAATCAAATGCCTTTTCAGTGGTAGAATTCTCAAGAGACATTTGTCCTAGATGGGAAGTATTTTCCACCTATAGCATGGAGACCAAATAAATCATAGGTTGTCGTGATGCCTCCTCCAACAAACCATCCTACTCAAAATCCTATCAACCACTCTGCTTAGCAAGCACCTAGGCCACCTTAGTTACCTACCCAACTAGCCCCAAAACCAAACAACAAGCAAGTTCAACATGTTTACAATAATTAGGTGACTAATTATCCAACCTATTTTTTGAACATGTTATAGGCTAATGAGTTGAATTTACGTTCAGGAAAAAATGTGAACAATCCTCCTCCACCTATCATCACCAAACATCATAGCAACCTTGTTTCACCTCAAGCATCACTTTCCTCAAGAGCAAGAGGTTGTATAAGAAGAAGACATAGGATACCTACCATCTCTTATTCCCCCATTTCCTCGTAGATTGGCACCTAGAGAGCCAAGCAGATCTAAAAACTCTCTTTGAGGAGCTCAATAAATTATATGTCAAGATCCATGTTCTATAATCCACACTATAAATTCCTATCTACAACTAGTTTATCAAGGAAACATGCAACAAAATACCTGGTAGGAAGAGACGCATCCTGCTACCATCATGGCAAGAAGGGACACCACAATGTAGTAGTCCTTCTTTTTAGAATATTTCCTTACATGGAAACAAGGGGACACAACTGGGGAACTCCCAAAAGAACCTAAATGGCATAATTTGTACAACATAAAAGAAGGAGAGGCCTCTACAAAGACTATTGAAATTGCTCCAAGAAAAACATTCAAGATCAGTAACCAATTATCTCCTTGTTAGGATAATTAATACTCCAACCTTGTCCACCTTAGCATTATTTACTTTTTCCTAGTATTTGATGATGTCGTTATCCCCCTAGTGGTGTGCAAATGTCATATAGGACCCGTTAGCCACTTGATGTGCCCTGCATGCATGATTTTAGGACCACCAGAGTCAGTTCCCTACATTTTAGGAGCTAACTTAGTGATATGGTTCAGTCCAACTGAGTTCCACCTGAGTTCCTGACTCTAGTGGGGGGTTTGAGCCCCGATCACCACTGATTGTGATATAATGTGCCCTTTTCTAGAAATTTTTCATGACAAACTCACTATTGCGCCCTCCTTGATCAGTTAAATGACAATATCTTCAATTCATTGAGATTTGGTTGAGTTGAATTGAGTTTGGAACCTCCGGAGCACTACAGTGGTGATTATTCCTATGCTAGACTGACTGGGATTTGAATTCTTTTTGGATAATCGAATTCTCTCCATTGTATTATATATGTTGACTATACTGATTAATGGATAATCACATGTATTTCTTTGCACATCTTAGTTCCAATGCATGATTAATTTTACTGCTCATTTCACTGTAATTCATCTTTCTTCCCAATTATTTCACTGTGAGGTATTTTCAAGCTCTAAAATATACTGTGTTCAAGAATTTCACGTGGTACCAGAGCTTGTGAGAGCTTAGGTTGAGCAGCTTCTTTCATTAGTGCACTAGAAGCCTCAGGATTTCCACAGCAAATCCTGGTGCCATTGCATTAAAGCCATTGGGGAAATCCTTTGGAGTCTAGCCAGGTGTGAACGATCCAGATAAAAGTACCTATTGTCCTAAAGCAGTGCTCAGTAGATTCAATAACTGATTTATCTTCAATTTGAGATTTTTTACAGGATTTTCAATGTTTTCCAGTGCAGCGGTAGCAACAGTTTCAGTTTGTATTCGCTCCAGTAGTTACACATGGAGAATTCGAATGCTCCTTTGACTCCAAGAATAATGACACCCTTCAATTATCTTTATTGGAGGGATGATATGTAGATGCTATTGCACAACAAGATTTTGTACAGGGTCACAATGGGAAAGGAGGTCGAACCTCAGGAAGCTGTTGAGAAGGAAAATTACCTACACATATTAGATGAAGCTTTTGGTTGTATGTGTATTCACATCTCCATAGATTTTCTCTTCCGCCTTGATGGATTGAAGACACCAAGAGAGGTTTGGCAGAAGCTTGAAACTCTCTTTGGAAATCAAGATGAGTTGAGAGGCCACATTTTGGAGATTGTGTTATCAGTCAAAATGGAACTTCTTCATCTGTGACCACACTGCATTGTCGGTCACACAAAAGGACCTTAATTAAACGTATGTTGATGATATCTTAACTTCCCAATCATAGGTAGATTTACCGCACAACAGAATGAATTAATTGCTCTTCAACCCAGCAGTTTTGAAACCATACAACAGTTCTTTTTTAAATTCAAGTCCTTGGTTATGCAGTGCAAACAATGTGGCATTGAGAAGAAGGATGAGCAGTTGGTGCTCTCCCTACTAAGCAAGCTTGGTCCTGAATTTTCAATATTTTTTTCTACCTTCCATTCTGGGATATTTTCAATCCCCAATTGGAAAATTCCTTCTTTAGATGAATTCATTGAATCCCTCATCCAAGAATAAGACAAATCGATTCATATGGGCACCTTGCAAGCCTCCAAAAATCAAGCTCTTATGGAAGGGGAGTAAAAAAGTGTGAATACTAAAAGAGAGAAGAAGGGAAGGGACAAGAAGCAATTTGAATCCAAACCATATGAGAAGCCTATCAGAAGGAGCCTCCGGATCCAAGAAGGATAAGCAAAAGGGGTTTGATAAGACCAAGTGTACCTATTTCAAGAAAGGAAACCATCCAAAGAGATCTTGCATGAAAAAGAAGATAGATCAAATGACCAAACTTCTTGAACAACACAACATTTCCCTCCCAGAAGGTGAAAGGGATATTGATTCTGGAAGTGAGACAGATGATCATGAGAGATTCCATGCACTGAAGGAAAGATTATCACAATCGCAAGCCTTCCTCATTGATTCTAGAGCCTCAAACCACATGGTTGCATCCAGAGAGCCATTTTCTTCTATAGAACTCACTGATGGTCCTAGTATTCACATGGGAGATTATTCATGGCTCTCTGTTGAAGGGAAGGGCACAATACAACTGGAGCATGGAAAGTTCAAAAATGTTCTGTATGTGCCTTCTTTGACAACAAACTTGTTATATGTTTATCAGATGACATGAAACAACCGAAGAATTTTTTTTTTGGACATGACACAGTTGAGATTGTAGAGATCTCTTCTGGGAAGATAATAGAGAAATGGGTTTCAAACCATGCCTAAAAGGCATATGAATTTTCTCACTTTTTCCATACTCTCTGCCTACTCCATTTGCATCTGATGAAGATCAGAATGGTGTCTCTTCTAATGATCCAGTTTCAGATTCCGAATATGAGGACCAAGATCTTGATGTTGAGTATGAAGTTCAAGTAGATCCAGATCCAGATCCAGTAACTTCTCCCAATCCATGGCCAAGGACAATATGGGATCACAAATTCCTTGAAGTTGTTGGGAACATAGCTAGGGATCCATCTGACCATAGAAGAACCAAATCTCAGTATCAAGATGTAAACCTTGCACTATGTCATACGGAACCTCAGAGAGGTACTACATGACGGTGGAGTCTGATCCACAATCCTTCAAAGAGACTTTCCATGATGGATCTACAACCAAGTAGAAAGCTCGATTGGTTGACAAAGGGTACTCAAAGGTTCATGGTTTGGACTACAATGAGTCATTCGCCCCAATAGCAAGAATGGATTATGAAAGACTTGTTTTGGAAAATGCAGCTTCGAAACAGTGGGAGGTACATCAGAGGAGCAGATCTAGATCCAGATCCAGAGCCAGAGCCAGATCCAACATCTGCATTACTATCCTACATAGGAGTAGATTGCCTACATTTTTACAAAGTCTTTCACTCAGAAGAGATTTTCCTTCTCTGCTTGGTGTGAACGCTATTTGAGTTTCTTGTTGTTCATTTTTGGGGGGGGGTATTTTTCCCATGAGGTTTTTCCCCATTTCCTTAGTTTCATGAACAATTATATTTTTTTTATTATTTGGATTGTTTGGTTGACCTTTGGTCTCAGTAACCAGGGCCTAGGATGTCTAATTTTGGATTAAGAGGGGACCTAGCAGTTTATGATGTTGTTAACCCCCTAGTGGTGTGAAGATGTCATCTATGACCCATTAGCCACTTGAAGTGCCCTGCATGCATGATTTTATGACCACCAGAATTAGTTCCCTACATTTTAGGAGATAACTCAGTGATCTAGTTCAGCCCAACTGAGTTCCACCTGAGTTCCTACCTCTAGTGGGAGGTTTGAGCTCCAATCACTACTAATTGTGATCTAATGCACCTTTTTATGGAAATCTTGCATGACAAACTCACTATTGCGCCCTCCTTGATCAGTTATCTGATAGTAGCTTCAGTTCACTGAGATTTGGTTGAGTTGATTTGAGTTTGAATCCTCCGGAGCACTGCAGTGGTGATTATTCCTATTCTATACTGACTGGGATTCGAATTCTCCTTGGATAATCAAATTCTCTCCATTGTATTACATATTTTGACTATACTGATTAATGAATAATCACACATATTTATGTGCACATCTAAGTTCCAATGCATGATTAATTTTACTACTTAGTTCACTGCAATTTTCACTGTAATTCATCTTTATTCCTAATTCTTTCACTGTGAGGTATTCTCAGGCTCTAATATCTGTTGTGTTCAAGAATTTCACACTCCTATCCAAGAAGAGCAACTTATTCAAATACTTACCAAGCATAGTGAAGCTTTTGCATGGGACTATATAGATATGAAAGGGGTCCCACCATACATTTGCAAACATCATATTTATATCAAATATGATTCCATCCCTATCAGACAACCATAGAGAAGGATGAAGCTCGTCTTAAAGGACATTGTCAAAACAGAATTACAAAAACTTCTCGATGCTAGATTCACCTATCCTATTTCAGAAATTGAATGGGTGTTACCTTTGGTGATATTCCCAAATAAAATGGGAAAGTGGAGAGTTTGCATAGACTATACGAAGCTCAACAAGGGTACTAGAAAATACCACTTCCCATTTCCTTTCATTGATCAACTACTATATTCCATGGAAGGAAGGAACTTATTTTCTTGCTTACATGGTTTTAGTGGGTAGAACCAAATACAAATCAACCCAAAGGACTAGTATAAGACAACTTTTACTTGTCCTTCGGTTACTTTTGCATCTAGAATCCTACCTTTTGGGTTGTGCAATGCCCCTGCCATCTTTTAAGGGGCAGTTTGAGTATTTTTTTTATTTTATCCACAATGATATGGAAATATACATGGATGATTTCACCCCCTATGGGAATACCTTTAAGGAAGCCACGTTGAACCTTGAGAAAGTACCAAAAAGGTGCATTTAAATGAGTCCCTATCTCAGCAATGAAAAATGTGAAATGTTGATGGATGTAGGCATAGTCCTAGGACACAATACCTCCTCAAGTGGCATAAAGGTTGACCTCCAAAACCAAATTTATTAATAACCTGCCTACACCCTAGAAGCAAAAAGAGGTTAGAATATTCTTATGGCATGATGGTTACTATAGGAGGTTCATCCAAAATTTCAGTAAGTTAGCAGCTCCTATGTTTGTTCTCTTAACAAAATATGCAAATTTTATCTGGACCAATGAATTTCAAGAAGAATTTGAATGCATCAAATCCAAACTAATGCAAGCACCTATTTTACAAGGCCCCAATTGGGAAATTCCATTCCACATTCACTCAGATGCATCTAACAAGGCTCTAAGTGTAGTTCTGGGATGGCAAGAAGGAAAGGAGCCATACGCAATTTACTACATCAACAAAAATTTAGTAGGTGTAGGATTGAACTATACTATCACAGAGAAGGAATTTCCTTGTTGTGGTCTATGCCGTCAACAAGTTCTGACACTACATCACTATGTACCATGTATTTGTTCATACTGATCACTCAAAAATTAAATACTTAATGAGTAAAGAAGATGTTAGAAGCAGAGTAGTTAGATGGTTATTGATTTTACAAGAATTTGACATTACGATACTAGATAAACCTGAAAGACATCATGTAGTAGAATA
This sequence comes from Larix kaempferi, assembly GCA_027924585.1. NCBI lineage: Eukaryota > Viridiplantae > Streptophyta > Pinopsida > Pinales > Pinaceae > Larix > Larix kaempferi. The sequence continues at coordinate 2,003,933 of BSBM01000517.1, read as the reverse complement.
TTTCTTGTTCAGAATAACACATGTTGCAGATAAGGATCTTGTAGATGATGCTTTCCCAGACAAGCATTTTTTTCCCTCTCAACTCACAGTCCTTGATTTTTTGACATTACAACCTATCTAGCCACAAGCAAATTCCCTCAGCTTTTTAATTACAAAGAGCATTCCAACCTAGAGAGAAGAAGTGCCACCTTCTCATGGATCCAATGTTACTTGTTCAAACAAGGACTGGATCAGATCTTGAAAAGGTGCATTAGAGAAGAGGATGATCATGACATGATCCATCCATGTCAAGATGAACCCTATGGTGCACACCATGTAGTAAAAATACATATAAGATTTTGCAAGATAGTTACTATTGGACAACACTACACAAAGAATCAGCAGCTTATCTCTCAAGGTGTGATAAGTGTCAAAGGATGGAAAAATGCATGAGGAAATATGAAATGCCTCTTCATCCACAGGTTGTATTGGAATCTTTTGAGAAATGGGGACTGCACTTTGTAGGACCCATTGATCCCCCTTCAAACCAAAAACAACACATGTTGGTTTGTACAAATTATCTAAACAAATGAGTGGAGGTCAAGGAATTGAGGCTAGCCAATAAAAAATCAGTAGAAAATTTCTCGAATCAGTAAATCTTCACAAGATTTGGGGTACCAAGAGAACTAGTCACAAACAGAGGATCACAATTTACTTCACATTTGATTGAATATCTCATAAAGCTCAATAAAATAACGCACATACAATCAGCCTCCTACCATCCCCACGCAAATGGTCAGGTGGAAGTAACAAAGTGAAATTGAAAATATATTGACAAAAACAATGTAGATCCACAGAAGATACTGGGCCAATAGACTTCATGAAGCTGCATGGGCCTACAATACAACATGGAATACAACTAATGGCCTCACAACTTATGAGCTAGTACATGGGAAAAATATATTGTTGCTTATATATTTTGAACTCAAAAATTTAAGAGAAACAATAGATATCAATATGGATCTATCATTAGCACATAAAGAAATAATACTATAGCTCAGACAATTGGATGAACTTAGACAATAGGCAGTGCATCCCACAGACCTGATCCAACAACAGAGGAAACTTTGGCATGACAAGTTCATAAATTCCAAGGTTATAAGGAACAATATTGGCCACTACTCTATGACTCCAAATTCAAATATTTCAAGGGAAATATTAGAACAAGATTGCTAGGATTGTATCAAATAGAAACAAACTATGACATTGTCTCTATCAAAATCAAAACCATTTATGAGGATCAAATGTGTGTCAAACGCCTCTACTGGCCAATGGACACAGGTTGAAATTGTACAAAAGAACATTGACAAGAGAAGAATCTGAAAAGGATTCAAGGAAGGAAATATTATTTTGAATAGAGGGCATCAATGCCCTTGACTCACTTTGGCTGTTGAAAGGAGAATAAAAATAAAAATAAAAAATCCTAAGTGAAAACCTCCTTTGGAGGCACTTAGGATAGGTTGTAGAGTAAAAGTCTCCTTTGAGATGGTCTAGATTTTGTAGAAAAAAGAAGAAATTTTTTTTAAAAATACTTAGTGAAAACTTCCATGGGGGCGCTTAGGACGGATTGAAAACTCAAAATCTCTTTTGAGATAGTTTATAGCATGTACATAAAGAAAGAAAGAAAAAAGATAAAATTTTTCACTAATAAATTTGCAGGTATATTGATGATTTCTACAGATGTCGTGAACTCATTCCAATTCCATTCATGCATGGTCACCCCTCCATCGACCATAGGCACTACTACAAGAACCAGTGCCACCACTCCATTCAACAATAAGCTTTTTAGCAAATAGATTCCAACATATTTCTGCAAAGTGCATCTACAGATCTCTACAAGATGAAAATTTCTACAACATGCACAACTCTTCTACAATTGATCCCAAGACAACCAAAATTCACATCTATCAAATCTCCAACCAAATCTCCATCATTCATCGGCACAACTCCAAAGCTACAAAAGTAGTACGTAATCATTAAGGTAACTTTTACTTTTAAACATTTCATTTGATCATAACTTAATTCTAAATATGCATGCATGCAAAGAGAACATTGATCATATTATCGATGCAGGCATCTAGGCATAAATTGGGGGCAGGAAGTCAATAGGTACAAAGTGATCACCAACTTAAGAGCATGAATCATCAATCAAATTGATTTGAAATGTAATGCATGTAATTGGCAGAGCAAGGATGCAGAGAAGTGTGATTTGACAGGCTGAAGTAGAGAACATCATGAGAAGATCAGGAAGGATGTGGCAATCAATGTGGTAGAAATTCACTTAATGTGAACAACGGATAAGTAAATCTAGGATCATTCTCATTTTATTTTTGAAATGTTAAGTAGTAGTGTTAATCTTACTCTATTGCAAATTGGATGGGGAATAAGTTGACATCGGCTCAGCAAGAAACCTAGGGAGAAAAAAAACAGGAAATCCCTACATGCTCTAGTTGATGAAGAAACTTGATATTTGATGTCTGTTTATTACTCCATTATGATGGGTTTGATAATAAAAAATTTAAATCTTTGGCAAAGAAAAGAATAGTGGGAGAAAGGGTAAAAGGTGAATCTTGCATCATTTCTTAGTTTCAAGAAGCAGATTTATCGCTTAGATACATTCAAAGGAGGACTCATCATACATGAACCCACCAATTACTCTAATTTGTATACAAATCTTAAGGTATCTAAGGCCTTTGAAGAAGTTGGATGGATGAAAATTTTCAAGAAATTGGATGGATATAGTGGCAATGTCACTCGGGAATTTACTCTCAACCTAACAAAGATCGATTATTAGAATATACCATGAAGGTGAAAGGAATTAATGTCACCCTGAATGAAGATACCTTTAGTAGAATAGCAGGCCTCCCAAAGCGGATGATATGGGATAAAGAATACAGGGAGCTCGCTCAAAAGAATAAAAAGAATTTTCTAGATCATATGAGACCTTCGAGGAGATGAAGAATGGAATTCGAAGGGAGACCCTTCGAGAGTCTTGGGATGAGATCGCCCTTGCTATAATAAAATACCTCACATGTGAAGGGAGGTTCAGTATGGTACATACTTACCACTTTTGTTTCCTAAAACTAATGAGGAATCTCAAATTGCAGAAAAATGGGAAAAACATTAGCCTCCCTTAGGTCCTCCTGAAGTCCATGGGAGCAATGAGTAGATGAGCTCAATTTGTAAATCCCAATGCACCAGCACACCATTTCCTAATCAAGCTAATAATCTGTGATGACCTAAAAACAAATTGTGAATCACTCCCATGGCATGAATTCCTTCATTTGAAATAGGATGAGATTCAGGTAGACAAGAAGAATCAATAGCTTCCCTCAACTATCCCCACAAAATCCACTACGGTGGAGAGGAAGAGAAAAATACACCTGGAAGAACTCTTTGCCTCCTCGAGGAGAACAAGATCTGCATCAAAGAATAAATCCATGTAGATGAAAGAGCCCATGAATAAGAAATACATGGCGGAAAGTATGGAAGAGCTATTAGATGTATTAATTCAGTTATGCACTCTTTCCTCGACCCTTGATAAGCCACCAACGTCTACATCGAACCTGGGTCGGAGAATTAAAGAAGAACTAGGGGGAAAGGGGATTAAATGATAATCCAACAAGGGAATTGGTAGTGATAGAAGATAAGGAATCAATGCAAGACTCCCCAAACGTAGAAATGCAATATCTTTTTGAAGCAAAGACTGAGGTAAAAATCTCAGAGGAATTTAATGATGAATGGCTACATCAAAAAGAACGATGAATTCAACAATTAATCAAGAAATATTAGGAGAAATAAAAGGAGATACTTCACTAGAAGCATGCAAATCAAGCACATTAGTTAGTAAAATATACCTATAACCATGACTCCTCCAGTGAGAAGGCGTAGGAAGGAAGTTTCAAGGAAGAGAAATTCCAAATCTTGACAATGCAATACACTGAAAGAAAAGGCAGTTAGAGAACAACAACATTAGGTTGAGTAGAGAACTGCAGGTATGCCAATAATACCTAGGACTCGAGATAAGATGTATAGAATAATTGGAGTCCATAGTAGCCAAATTTCAAGGATTATCTCAAGAGTTGATAGAATGTAGGCCCCCCTCGAGGGTCTACTCGTTTTTTTTGAAGGAGAATTAGTTATAGTTTCAAATGCAAAGAATTAAAGACAAACTCTCTGATTAGCTCATAACCCCTAAGGATTTTTTGGATGCTTTCCTAGAAAGTAGCGAAGAAGAAAAGGATCATCTCATCGAATTCTACATGCATAATTACATCTTACCCCATCCTTTCAGATGGACCCCAAATCCTTATGTTGGGGACCTGCAGGTCAGAGCACTGTGCTCCTGGGTACTAAATGAGAATAAGAGAGTTGTTGAAATGGACAAATACCAAAGGAAGGAAATTCACAACCAGCTATAGGTGATGCTAGAGGATGCTCTTGAAAGTGTGAACTCAAGCTACCAAGATTTGATCATGGATGGCGAGATTGTCCCCATCTTGAAGGAAAACCAAACGGGTGCATTATATCACTTCAAGAAGGTGATTGAGGAAAGTAGAGGACAAGCCATCATATAAATCCAAGAAAGTTGGAAGGATCTCCCACCTAGTTTGCAAACAACAAAATTTCACACCCCTCCAATTTGAGGAGGGATCTATTCAAATCTAAGTTGTACATCTCCACTATAAAGAAGATAGTTTTGGAGTGGATTGGCCTTAGGCTCAATCCACCCATGTTGTTAACTATCCTAGTTATAGAGGATTGGAATGAAAAATCAGAAATAGAGGCATGGGGAGAAGTGGAGTAGTCCAAGGGATATTATCAACCAAGGGTGTTGACCTGATGTGCTGTAATACCGCGGTTGTTAATCCATGGACTTATGATCTTTTATTTGTTAATGTGACTACGGAATTTGGCATTATTTTTATTGTTGTTATCATTGATGGTTTTTTCTATTAAATAAACAATTGGCTCAGCAAAGGCAACTAAAAGAGTATAGGAGACCATGGATTCCATGGAGTGAGGGGGAATGGGGACATCCCTAGCACCTTAGAACTTGTTGTTGGCTTTATTTTTTTCCATCCTGGTTCACATTTGCACCTTGGTGACATTAATAATGTTGGTCACCCAAACATTGTATGACAAACCCTATATTTTATTTTATGTACTATGGAGTTACTATTGCACCTTATGCATATCTTAGTGGGGCCCTCTTGCCTAGTGCACCCTCCTGGAATGAAATATGCCCTTTTATGGACCTCACTTTCACTAAGGCACTCTCTCCCTATATTCTAGGATATGTAAGCTAGAATTTAGCTTCCACATCCTTGATTTGTGCCTCCAACTCCACAAGTGCATCCCACTCCTCCATTCATCCCTATTTTTGTGATTATGGGATATTTATGACCCTATTGGATCCTCTCTCTCACCCAATGCACACTCCTTCATGTTTTGTAACCCCCTTATGCATTAGTGCACCTCCTTGTGTTCTTCATGGATCCACTCTTTAGTTTTTGGTAACTCCTTTTCATGGTGTTAATCCAGGAAAGGGAATCTCCCAAACGAATCCAACACTCCTCCAATTTGAGTTAAGTCTCCATGATGAATCCTAACCTTACCCATCTCCAATTCGATTTGAACCCCTTGGGTTAGGATTGGCCTCCTTGTGCTATAAAATTCATGTGCTCTCTTCTTATTGAAGCTAATACTAATCTTTGGATCACTTTCCTTGTGACTCACTGTGTTATGAGTGTTGACAGTATTGAGACTATGTTGAGGTTTTGTTGAGACTAATAGTTTGTTGCAGGACCCTTTCAAAGGAGAAGTTTGGTTGTCCATTCCAGAGAGTTAGTCTCGTGAATTATTACCCTTTTCTTTTGTTATGTCACTCTACTAGTCCAGGTTCTTTCACAGGAAGCCAGGAAATGGGATGGTGATATCCTGAGGGACAAGTTAAGTGAAGGGAGCCACATCTCATAGGCAGTGGAGATGGATAGGAAAGTAGTAGTGGGAAACATTGTGGTTCTCGAAGGGGGTAGTTTCGAGAGTTGTTAGACTAACTGTGCCTCTGCCTGTGGATCTGTGGTCTCGGCTTGGGGGTGACCTGTTCAAGTTAGTTAGACTTGAGTGTGTCTATGGATGGGAGGAAAGTTATCCCACTGAAGCGAGTTTCCATTTGAAGATAAGTATTTTTGCATATGATTATTTACGTTATTTTAACATGTTTATGTGCCTTGGATCCTGAATTGTTTCCTGGTTATGTGTATGGTTTATGTGCTAGGAATTGTATGTAGGATGGATAGCTTTCATACATTGAAACTCCGAATTGATATGAACCTCCTTTACCATCTATGCTTTCTCTTCTACTTCATGATATACAATTGAGGCTCTCACTGTGTTGAGAGGGGCACAACCATATGTTCTAGTTCACCTACTTCTGCTCATTTCTCCCATTGCATCTAGAGTGATGTCTCCATTAAGGAACACCTTTTGTCTCACTAGAAAAGCTTTCCATATGATCAAGTTATAACCGATTTGGCCTGGAAGTGTTTCCGGTGTTGAAAGGAGCGCACGATGTCCTTTGATTGAGAATATATTTGTATGAAGATCTATTCTATTGTTGCAGATCTGGTTTTATTATTGTAGATCTATTATATTATTGCAGATATAATTGTATTGTTGTAGATCTGATTTGTATTGATGATTGATGGCTGGAGGGAAGGGATCCATACAATCTAAAACATACTAGTGAAAGTTGGATGTAGGTGACAGCCATTGGATATGATTTTTAGAAGGCTATAGATGGAATCCTGTGTCTCTATTCTACTATGGTTGTGTGGCTTTATACTTTATTTACTTACTAGTTAATCACACCAGTTAGCACACATGCACAAAAGTACCAATATCATCATATCGATACACAAGCAGGATGATAATCACAGCAATTGAGTATCGACAATCACATTTCCAATAAATATTACTAAGTGCATGGCTAATTTTATGTTTTAACATATGGTTACTGGAGATTCCAATTATTGCACCTTACTCGCGTACCTTTAATTTTTATTTCTACAACAAGTTTTCATTCAATAGTATGCACATTGGGGAAAATGTTGTGCTTGGATTTTATGCATTTTATGTTTAAATAGGCTAGAAGTTTATTTTAATTTCTTGGTTGTATGGCTTGTTGGCCTAACCATAGATCACCTTAATCCGTTGTGTTATATTGATCTTAGCCCCTTTTCCCTAGGTTCTCTAGTGCCTTTGGCCTTAGTTGGGTTGGGGACACTACAAAGTGGTATTAGAGCTGAAGGTTTCAACACTGCAACTGTTGGTCCTTCTACAAAGCTACAAGTCATTCTATAAATAGGCATTTGAATTGAATAAAATTAGATACATGCACCTTAATGTATTTTAAATTGTGAATTAGTTAAACAAACTATTAGCCTGGGATGGCTATGGACTCGATATCCAACCAGTAAGGATAAATCCTTGAAATATTTATAGCTCCTCTTGTCCAGTTATGTGGATTATAATCAAGAAGCGTTGGCTTATTACTTTATAACTAAGAAGGAAAACTAGTTTGAATAATAATAAATATGTACCAATGTGTAGTCTATTAACAATAATTGATAATGAACACATTGCAATTTTCAGTAAATAATCGAGCAAGCAGTGTGGCCACTAAACTTAAATTTTAATAAAATCAATGAAGACTAGAGACTCAGCAAGTACAAGTTCAGCAGTAGGAAGTCATAGATTGGAGATGGATTTCAAAGAAGGACAAAGACCTTATAGCCCTGAAGAGGAGTTTGTTGAAGGAATAAGTTCAAGTAGACATAAGAGGATCAGTTAACCATTAAGTTTGGAGGATTCAGAAAGGAAGTGTAGGGATGATAATGAAAGGATAATCCACATTCAAGAACAAATCATGAATGAAATAAAGTCATTGAAAACCATCCAAACATCAGGTGACAAGAGACATAGAAGAAATTATGTGAGGTTTAGATCATCTTCAAAGAGACCTCATCACATAGAGAAGAAGAAGGGGTATTCATCAAGTAGTACAAAGAGCATCCCTGAAATATCCTCGGTGAGACTTAAGAAGAGGAGTTCTTCCTGGGATGAACTAGTAGGAGAACTGAGAAGAATCAAGCCCCTAACCTTTGATGGATAAGTGAAGCAAGGAGAAGATGTTGAAGCCTAGTTGTTAGGACTTAGGAATTTATTTTAGTTGCATCAGTATACACCTAATATGGAAGCAAGAGTATTCATATACCATCTGCAAGGTAAAGCATCTATTTGGTGGGATCAGCTAGTTAAGTTGAAAGACATCGACAAGGATAGAATCTCTTGGAGGAATTTTAAGAATTAATTCTAGAGAGAATACCTCTCTAAGCACTACCATGACAAGAAGATTGAGGAATTCTTTGAGCTCAATTTGGCAAGCATGACTATGGAGGTTTATGAGAAAAAGTTTCTAGAACTTTTGAAGTATGAAAACTTCATCAAAGATGAGAAGGTGAAGATTCAAAGGTTCCTATGTGGTCTACCAAAATATTACAGAGATAAAATCCAATATAATAGACCAAAGAATCTTAATAAATCCATCTAGAAGGAAACACACCTACATGAACAAAATAAGAGAAAGGCCCCATATCAGAAGAATTGGAAGGATATGGAGAAGAACAAGCAAGAGTAGAGGGAGAAAGGATTCCAACCTTCAACATTCAGAAACAGTAATTCTTATAAGCGAGGACAACCAAGGGAAGAGCATTCAGAGAAAAACCACCTATTGAATGTTGGATATGCAATGAAAACCATGTTTTCAGTCAATGACCATGTAAGAGAAATAACATTCTCAACATTCAAGAAGCTTCAACTATTGGGGGTGTTGGTGGAAATGTTAAGAGGATCTATGCAGCCCTGGATGGGAGGCAAGTAGAACACCAGTCCCAAATGATTGAGGTAGCATGTAAGATTGCTAATAAAACCATATCTATTTTGATTGATTCTGGAGCTAGAAATAGTTGTTACATTACACCAAATATAGTTGAGAAATGTTATTTGGAGAAAAGTAAACTTGAGACAGAAAGTCTAATACATTTAGCAATCGAAGCCAAGAGGAAAATCATAGAAGTTGTAAAAGTGTGTCCTTTATAAATGAATGGATTGAAAACCTTTGCAGACTTAAACATCATACCCTTCGGGTGATATGATGTATTGATTGGATGCACAACATGCCATACTTGATTGTCATAATAAAACTTATACTTGTTTGGATGAAGAAGGAAACCGAGTGACAGTCAAATGTATATCTAGACCCATATCCCTGAGATAGTTCATAGATCTACAAATGAAGAAGTGTTTCAGGAATGGATTCCAGTTATATGCAATTCATGTGGAGGAGCCAAAAGAAGGACAAGAGCCAGAGATGCAAGAGTATCCAATACTACAAGATTTTTCAAATATATTTAAAGAATCACCAGGAATGCCTCCTAAGAGGGACATCAATATCTCTATCGACTTGGTGTTGAGCACAGTACCTTCATATAAAGCACTTTATAGAATCAGCACCCCATATTTGAAGGAATTATAGATGTATTTAGAAGAGATACTAAATAAAGGTTACATAAGACCCAATGTTTCACCTTGGGGAGCTCCTATGTTATTTGTGAAGAATAAGGATGGGACTCTAAGACTCTACATAGATTACATACGGTTGAACAAAGCAACAATTAAAACAAGCACCTCTTGCCAAGGATTGATGACTTGTTTGATCAGTTGAGAGGAGCCAAAGTATTTTCAAAGATAGATTTGAGATCATGATACCACCAAATTAGAATTAAGAATGAGGATATCAGAAAGACAACATTCAGAACAAGGTATGGACATTATGAGTTTACAGTGGTACCTTTTGGATTGACAAATGCACCATTAGTATTCATGTGTTTGATGAATGGAGTATTCAGAAAGTACTTAGATAAGTTTTTAATTGTATTATTGGATGAAATCCTTATCTATTCCAAGAGAAAAGAAGAGCACAAAGAACATATAAAATTAGTAATGCAAGTGCTTAGAGAACAATAGTTGTGTGCCAAGCTAAGAAGTGTTATTTTTATCAAGGTAGAATCCACTACTTAGGACATAGCATATCTGAAGAAGGTGTTTCAGTAGACCCTGAGAAGATAAGATATATTATGGAATGGCCAACACCAAAGAATGTATTATAAGTAAGATATTGTATGGGATTAGCTAGATACTACTGAAGTTTCATCGAAGGATTCTCAAAGTTATCTCATCCTATCACATCTTTGCAGAGGAAGGGTGTGAATTTCGAATGGACTCCTAAGTGTGAAGATAGTTTTCAAAGACTTAAGGAAATGCTTACCAGTGCATATGTTCTGAAGATTGCAGATCCTGAAGGAAACTTTGTTGTGTGCATGGATGCATGTAAGCAAGGCATTGGTGGAGTATTGATGTAGGAAGGACATGTGATCAGTTATGAATCCAAAAAGTTGAAGGAACATGAGCAAAACTATGCCACTCATGACTTAGAGCTTTCAACTATCACCAATGCCTTGAAGATGTGGAGACATTACCTGATGGGTAAGAATTTTGAGTTAAGAACTGATCATGATGGGTTGAAATACTTATTCGAGCAGCCTAATTTGAATGCAAGACAGAGAAGATGTATGGATCTGTTATGTGAATATGACTTTGACATCAAACACATAAAAGGTAAGGAGAATAAGGTATCTAATGCACTTAGCAGGAAGATACATGTGATGTATGTAGCAGCTATCAGTGAGCACTAATACGTCATATTTGAAGGACAAGATCACTGAAACCAATGTTACAGATGAACATTATCAGCAAGTAAAATATTAAGGATTACAACAACAAAAATACCATAGAAATTGGGTTAGTATAAATTGGAAGAAAATGGAATCCTCATACATAAAGATAGGATTTATGTACCCAATTATGGAGATATAAGAAAGATGGTTCTAAAATAAATGCATGATGTTTCGTATTCAGACATTCGAGTGATCAGAAGACAGTAGTGGCAGTAAGAAAACAATACTATTGGCCAAGGATGAAGAATGATGTTGCAGAGTATATAGCTAGATGCATGGAATGCCAAAAGGTTAAAGTTGAGCATCGACATCTAGCAGGATTGTTACAGCCTTTTCCAATACCTGAATGGGAATGGGATGTAGTGACAATGGATTTCAAGACAAGATTACAAAATGATGATATCATGGTTGTGGTAGATAAGTTAATTAAGGCAACATACTTTATTCCAATAAAGAAAACTCACAAGGTAGCTAATATTGTAGACATTTACATGAAAGAAGTACCCAGATTGCATGGAATCCGAAAGCTATAGTGTCAGACAAAGATTCAAAGTTTACTTCTAACTTTTGGAAAGGATTGTTCGAAGGATTTGGCACAAGACTGAACATGAGTATAGCATACCACCCTCAGACAGATGGATAAACAGAAAGAGTTAATCAAGTGATTGAAGACATGTTAAGAACGTATGTGGTGGATCAACCATCTAGGTGGGAAGATTATTTACACTTGGTAGAGTTTTCTTATAATAATGGGTATCATGCCTCTCTAAAGATGAGCCCTTTTGAGGCTATGTATGGAAGAAAGTGAAATACTCTGATCAGTTGGGATAATCCAACAGACAAAGTCATTATTGGACCAGAATTATTGAAGGATATGGAGGATCAAATTGTTAAGATCAAGAAGAATCTGAAGGTAGCTCAAGACAGACAAAAAATATATGCAGATCAGAACAGAACTACCAAACAATTTCAAGTTGGAGATAATTTCTTTTTGAAAGTTAGACACAAGAAGAGCTCCTTGAACCTGGGAAATTGTTCCAAATTAGCTACTAGATACTGTGGACCATTTTAAATCTTATCTAAGATAGGACATGTTGCTTATGATCTTGCTCTTCCCACTTGCATTAAAGTACATAATGTGTTTCATGTGTCTTTATTGAAAAAGTACATACCAGATGCTAACCATGTAATTGATTGGAATGTGATCCAAGTGGAACCGGAAGGGGATTTTTCGGTACAAGCTTTTTCCATTTTGGGAAGCAAAGTGAAGTTGCTATGGAATCGAGAAATCAGGCAGGTAAAGGTCTAATGGACCCACTAAAGTCCTAAGGATGTGACTTGGGAGCTGGAAGATGATATGTGGGAAGCATACCCTCATCTATTTTGAAATTTTTTGTTGCGACATATAAGTTATAATAAATATGCATCAAGGATGATGCACTGTTTAAGGGGGAGGGGTATGTAATACCTCAGTTTTTAAGCATTGGACTTATCATATTTTATTTGTTAATGTGACTATGGACTTTGGAATTATTGTTATTGTTGTTATCATTGCTGGTTGTTGCTATTAAATAAACAACTAGCTCAGCAAAGGAAACTAAAAGAGTATGGGATACCATGGATTCCACAAAGTGAGGGGGAATGGGGACATCCCTAGCACCTTAGAACTTGTTTTTGGCTTGTGTTTGTCCATCCTAGGTCATATTTGCACCTTGGTGACATTAATAATCTTGGTCGCCCAAACATTGTACGACATATCCTATTTTTTGAATTTATGGACTATGGAGTTACTATTGCGCCTTATGCATATCTTAGTGGGACCCTCTTTCCTAGTGCACCCTCCTAGAATGAAAGATGCGCTTTTATGGACCCCACTTGCACTAAGGATCCCACTCCCTAGATTCTAGGAGTTGTAAGCTAGAATTTAGCTTCCACCTCCTTGATTTGTGCCTCCACCTCCACAAGTGCACCCCACTCCTCCATTCATCCCTATTTTTGTGCTTTTGGGATATTTATGACCCTATCAGATCCTCTCTCTCACCCAATGCACCCTCCTTCATTTTTTCTAACCCCCTTATGCATTAGTGCACCTCCTTGTGCTCTTCATGGCTCCACTCCTTAGTTTTTGGTAAATCCTCCTCATGGTGCTAATCTGGGAAAGGGAATATCCTAAACTAAGCCACCACTCCATAAATTTGAGTTAAGTCTCCATGATGAAGTCTAACCTTAACCCTCTATAATTTGATTTGAACACCTTGGGTTAGGACTGGCCTCCTTGTGTTATAAAATTCATGTGCTCTCTCCTTGCTTAAGCTATCCTAAGATTTGGATCACTTGCCTTGTGAATCACTGTGTTATAAGTGTTGCCAGTATTGAGATTGTGTTGAGGTTTTGTTGAGACTAAGTGTTTGTTGCAGGACCCTTTCAAAGGAGCAGTATGTTTGTCTATTCTATAGAGTTAGTATAGTGAATTGTTACCCTTTGCTTATTTTATATCACTCTCTTAGTCTAGCTTCTTGCACAAGAATCCAGGAAATGGGAAGGTGATATCCTGAGGGATGAGTTAGGTGAAGGGAGTCACATCCCATATGTAGTGTAGATGGACAGGAAAGTAGTAGTGGGAATCATTATGGTTCTCGGAGGGGGTAGTTCCGAGAGTTGTTAGACTGAGTGTGCCTCTGCCCTTGGATTAGTGGTCTCATCTTGGGGGTGACCTGTTCAAGTGAGTTAGACTTGAATGTGTCTATGGCTGGGAGGAAAGTTGTCCCACTAAATCCAGTTTCCATTTGAAGATAAGTATTTGTGCATATGCTTATTTATGTTATTTTATCATGTTTATGTGCCTTGGAGGCTAAATTGTTTCCTGGTTATGTTTATGGTTTATGTGCTAGGAATTGTATGTAGGACGGATGGATTTCATACATTGAAACTTTGAATTGCTATGAACCTCCTCTACCATATATTCTTTCACTTATCCTTCGTGATATACAATTGTGTCTCTTGTGGTGTTGAGAGGGGCATAACCATATGTTATGGTTAGCCTACTTCTGCTCTTAGGTTGTTAGACCTATCCCATTGCATCTGGAGTGACGTATCTAGTAAGGAACACCTTTTGTCTCACTAGAAAAGCTTTCTATATGACCAAGTTATGACCGTTTTGGCTTGGCAGTGTTTCTGGTGATAAAAGGAGCGCACCCGGTCCTTTAATTGATAATACCTTTGTATGAAGATATGTTATATTGTTGTAGATCTGATTTTATTATTGTAGATCTGTTATATTGTTGTAGATATAATTATATTATTGTAGATCCGATTTGTATTGGTGATTGATGGCTAGAGGGAAGGCAGCCATACAATCTAAATCATACTATTGAAAGTTGGTTGTAGGGAACAGCCACGAGATCTAATTTTTCAAAGTCTATAGATGCAATCATGTGTCTCTATTCTACTATGGTTGTGTGTCTTCATACTTTATTTACTTACTAGTTAATCACACCAGTCAGGACAGATGCACAAAAGTACTAATATTCTCATAACGATACACAAGCATGATGATAATCACAAAAATTGAGTATTTACAATCACATTTTCAATAATATTACAATCCAATAACTATTACTAACTAGATGGCTAATTATATGTTTTAATATATGGTTACTGGAGATTCTGTAAGGAACCTCCAGCAATTAAATGATGAGAATGCACGATATATCATAAATAACAGAACACGGAATGAATTTATTGATCGCGGACCACTTCAAGGGGGAAACCTCCTTTGAGCAAGATCAATACAAATAACTCATGGATTCCTTGATTGACCTCAACACGTACTTATATATTAATTATATGTGTCCAATACTATGGATCAATACCATGGAACATATAATACTACGGAGCGACTTACAAATCAATGCGTCCAATACTATGGATCAATACCATGGAACATATAATACTATGGGATAATACAATATAATAACAAAGTAAAGAGAAGGGTTGACACAGGTTCCTAACATATTCCAATTATCTCATCTTACTCACGTACCTTTAATGTTTATTTCTACAACAAGTTTGCATTCAATAGTATGCACATTGGGGAAAATATTGTGCTTGGGTTTTATGCATTTTATTTTTAAAGAGGCTAGAAGGTTATTTTAATTTCTTGGTTGTATGGATTGTTGGCCTAACCTTAGATCATCTTAATATGTTGTGCTATACTGATATTAACCCCTTTTCCCTAGGTTTTCCAGTTCCTTTGGCCTTAGTTGGGTCGGGGACACTACATCTATTGCTTGGAATTTTAGACTGGAACCATAAGGGCCAACCCAATTGCAGCAATGAACAATAGACCTCCTTCTTTGATTTCACAAGTATGTGTAATACCTTAAGTAAGGGGGAGATGACGGGCTGCCAAAATGGTGAGCATTTCCCCATCCATGTCATAGTTCACACATGTTAAAAATGGAAATGGTCTGAAGGAAGTTGCATCTACAGATAGATCATCTCTTTTTGCATGTACATGTAGTTTGGATTAATGATTGATTTAAATTATTCGTTTAAATGTTTTAACTTCCTTATTTGATGGCTCACGCAAGAATATTAATGTTTTGAACTTAATGTGTCACCATTAGTTAGATCATGATTCATGCGCGTTAAAGAATACAGTTGGCATGCCAGAATAGCGTGGGGACTGAGGATTCGAAGCACCAACCTGGATACCCTTTTGGTAGGTATCACGATGGATGAAGAAAATCAACAACACAATCTTCAGTTAGTGCCATAGTGTATGGAGTACATTCCTAGTTTTGATTGAAGCAATGTCAAGATTCCATTTCACTTATTTTTATATAAAGAGAACAAATAGAGGAAATACAAGGGCTGCCACTTCTATGGTTATATTGTTTTGATAATCTTGTTATCAACTATTACAATCTAACTTTATGTACTTCACAGTTTTTTAATAAATGAAAGTGTGATACACCGAAGAACCCAGACAATTATTGTGTTAAGAAGCTTATGTTATTATTTGATTTGACATTATTGACCAAGTGAGGTCAAGACAATTGTAAATGAATTCTTAATTTTATATTATTAAATAGCTGAGGGAATCAAAACTGAAATAGATGTTGAAGAGTGTTTGTTGACCCACAAGGAGAAATGACAAGTGTCAAGAGAAAAACCCATTGTGGCAAGACTGCCTAATCAAAGCACAATGATGCAGGAGGCATCCTCCCTAAAAAAGAGGTTGAACTCCTTGAGGAGGGATAATGGAGCAGGAGGCTCATAAATGACCTAAGTCCTAGGAAAAATAATATAAGCATTGAGTCCATCCAATGAGCAGGAGGCTTATGATGGAGGGAGAGTATGAATTAGCTTATGCAAAGAGAGCATTGTGACTAGTCTTTGTCCTTTTGGTTCAGCAAACAGGCTCGGGGGTTTCAGAGCAAGTATTTTGGTTGTTCTGGAAGTTTGGTTGTTCTTGAAGTTTGGTTGGGAGGAACAACAACCTTCAGTTTTGATTTTCGGCAGCCGGTTCAGGTTCCATTTTATTTTATTGTTTTTACTATTCTGAAATTATTGTTTACTGTAAATGATTCCTAAATTATTATTCAGAATGATTACATTGTTTATGCATGTTATCAACTATTGTTTTACTGTAACATGCTTATTTAGAATTTATATTTGTATGCAAACTTATCATAACTATTGTTTATAGGTTAATGAATTTTTCAGTACTTACATTCAATAGTTTTATAGAGTAGGTATCCATATAATCTAGTATAGATATAAAATATGTGTAGTCAAGAGGCCTTATTCCACATAACAGAGTTTTTATATGTTAGGATAATCTATAATAGAATCAAAATCTAAAATGACACCTCGACAACATACAAAATAAGTTTTCAAAAATTCATTTAAACAATATCAAGATAGTACAATAGCATTTGAAAATAGGTTATACAGTATAATTATCAAGAGTAAATATTATGTTCAAAACACAGTAGAAATATCAAAATAAACAAGTAACTTCAGTATACAGTATAATCATCAAGAGTAAATACTATGTTCAAACAACAACATGAATATCAATATGAGTGTTATGTTTGTTACACGGAAGAAATAACAGAGATAAACCAAAAATTATCCAAAATCTGTCATATACATTACAGAATTAGATTACATATGAATCCATCGGTTAGGGTTTGAAAACTCTTATCATATTTCTTTTGAAAGGAAAAACGATTTTCATTTCCATTTTACAGAGTCAAACTTTAAACTGGAAGATCAAACCCCCAAGGCCAAATGCCATGGGAGTCCTTCCCAACTCATCTTAAGGAAGTGAACCCAGCCATTTTCCTCTACAGAGTCTCTGCACCACCAGGATAAACGAGGTTATGGCAGACATGTGGAACGTTATCCATAAGTAGGCGAGTCCATGGTGCAACCAAATGGAATACCCAAACAAGAATAAAAACCAAGTTAATATCAAAGGAAACCATTGATAGTTATTAAATGAAGAATCGAACATAGGGTTAGGAATTACCTTGTTTTTCCATTAGTTCTAACTTGGACGAATAAGAACTGTGTCCATGGTCAAGTATAAACCCTACACATTTCATAAAGAAACGATTAGAATTTATTTAACTTAAAATATGAAAAAACCCTTATTTCAAAGCGTTCTGTATAGGTCACAAACTTACCATTAAGATAATGACTGCAGGGTAAACAAAAGAGGCCAACAACCCAAAACCCTCGCAGGTTCTTAGTAACCGGTTCAAAACGAAGTCTGGTTATTTAACTAGTCAACCCTTCAACAAGTCATTTGTTTAAGCAGTTGTCATCATCTTCCAGACCTGCAAGAAATGAGAAGGAAGTTAAAACTTTGTATAACATAACTACAAATAATAAGCTTAATCCACACAGAGTGGAAGATTTACCTTTTTATACGGTCGTCGATTGCCACAGACCAGGGTTCCTCCTAGCAAGCCACCATCGAAGCCAACTTGTTCATAATACATTTATAAAATAATCAATATTCATTTTTATTTATGTAAATAATAACATACAAAGCAAAGTTCGGAAAGGGTTTAGTTACCTGTAGTATCATTGAGAAATGCTTGCCCAAGTCGCAGCTCGAACAGCAGAAAGAAACCATGTTCAAAACCATCAAACCCTACCACGTTCAAGAGAAGCAAAACTCTTTAACATAGTCTCTTTCTACATTCAAAATACCCTAACTATTTCCAAAACCAAAACATTACATAGCTCGAATAATGAAGTATCGGTTCAGTCAACAAAGAAGTCGAGTCTGCCATGCACTAGGGACAAACCCTGCGCATACACTAGTGCAATTCACAAACAACCTTACAGAGGAGTTCCTCCGGCACCTCCACCATACAAATGCGAAATGAATCCAAATATACAACCCTCAACGGTTTACCTAGTTCAACACAAGACACATTAATTGACACATAATTCCAAACTTACCATGCCAAATAAACAATGAGCAACAACAATCATACCCAAGTGGATGGTCAGGATCACTTAACACTGAACGAGGCATATAGAGCAGTTAAGGCTCAACCTTAACAAATATTCTGACCGTTAAGTCGAGTTGACAACCAAGGATATACATTAAACCTTACATACGATCATTCACATGGCCGATTGCCAAGTCGAGTGCCACAGTTACCAAGATTTAAAAGCATTCGCATGGCCTAGTGACATGGAAATCCAGCCATCATCTCGATTCCACGAAGCTAATCTTTGGGTATAACAAGCTTTTAACACATCAAACATTAATACGTAAAGTCTATAACGTAATGGCTTAGCCTAAAAATCCATAGCATTATGTTTTCTATAGTTCAAACATGAATTCGAATTTCATAACATTGTTTTAACCAATAATCAAAGTGAGTTTGATATCATAGCTAGGTTAATTATCATATAAATTTTTTAGAATCAAACATTCAATATATTAGCATGATAGGTTAATTACCTAAGCAAATATCCATATAACATAAGTTAATGTGCTCTTAGTAAGAGTAAAGGTAGAGTCTTAAAATAGTATTTAAGATAGCAAATGTGTTTAGGACTAGGTCCTAAACTTGATTTTAATTTTGAGACAGAACCTTGACAAGTCGATAAGTAAATAGAGGCTTCATCTTGGTTGATATATGATCCCAAGAAGAGAGGTTGAACCCTGTCAACATAAAATAACTTCTGTTAAAACTCAGTTTGTAAATCATGCAACGTAAATTGATTTGACGATGCTAGAAATAAATATATATATATATATATATCTTCCATATGGAAAATATCAATCATTCTAAATAAATAATGATCATGAACTATCCTCCAGGGACTTACATTCCAAAATACATGACTTTGTTCAAAATGTTACAAAAATACATGATGCGGACTCCTACACCAATTAGACATTTCATCAAGATTTCTTCACTATCTGTCGAACCGGGTACATGATATAGAATTTACCCAAAAATTTACAATTCATGATGGAATTATTCAATCATTGTCTGACCTGGTACTAAAGGCAGGGCATTTTTTGATAACAGGTTAGCTTCTGTGTTTAAATCTCTGTAAATATGAGTTATAGTAAAAACAGAGAAAAAACCTATTAGCCTTTGAATGGCCTGAAGGAGGTGCGGTATATGAGGATCTTTGATATGCATGTTGTTTTTGGCCCAGTCGACAACCATTTTAGAGTATCCAAAGAGTTGAATGCGGTTCACATTCCTGGAAATCGCCATAATCAGCACATAATGTAAAGCTGCAAGTTCATCTTTGTTGTTTGTACAGTGCCCTGGCGCAAATTTCAGCTGGAATTTATGATTATCAGACATCTATAAAACTCCTCCAAAACCACCCAAAGGAGGAACTCCCTGACTCGCACTGTCAAAAAAGGCCCACGGAATAGATTTTTCAATTGATAGGGGCACTAGCAACCTTGGATTTTTTTATTTTTCCCGAACCATGTGTTCTTTAGTCCACTGCACAACCAAGGTTGTTGTTACTTCTACTCGAATAGTGCGACTCTGGAATGGAGGCCGCTATAGGATCATACCGATCTATCAGTCCACCAGGAATGAAACTTTTGTTCCAAGGAAATAACTTATTGTAATTCCTGAGACTTTAGTTCAGCAATGGAGGCCTTCCAAACAGCTGCTGCATAGGGACAGAAAACAAATAAATGAGGTCTAGATTCTTCTTGAAAATTGCATAAAATGCACCAGCTTGGACCTTGCCAACCTATTTTTAAGAGATTATCCCACGTAATAATTTTATTGTTGAGTGCAAGCCACAGGGTTAGCTTTGTTTTTAAGGATCCCACGGACTTCCAAACAGGAATCCACCACCACTCTTTTACACCAACGAAGGAGTACATGGCCTCTGTTTCATAGCCGAGTTTCACGCTGAAGTATCCTATGATAACGTTTTTCGACCAAACAAATATGTCCTTGACTTCCTCCTCTAAACAGATATAACAAGATTCCAGCAACGCGGTGTAAGAATTCCATTCAGAAGTAGTGCCCCCTTCTAGACTAAGTTATGTCGCAGATTTCCACAAAGAAATGTTTATACCTTCTGAGGATCGAGAAATGGAATCATGTAAACTGATAAATATTTGAAGCTTAATTTTTTCAATGGTAACCGGGGAGAGCTTGTAACCATTTCCTGCACCGATCCAAGGATCTCTTCCAATCCATACTTTTCTCCCATTTCCAATACTCCAAGATAACCATTCTCCTATCAAGGGATAGGAGAGCACAAAATATTTCTATCCAATGGATCCATTTTTAAAAGATTTAACCGGATTCCTTATCCATTCAAGAATGGAAGCATTCAGACAGTATTTAGACAGCATCATGAATCTTCCCCATAATGAAGTATTTTTTATCAACCTCCAAAGAGACATGGCTGCCAGGGATTGACAAAATAAGAAGGGATTTTTTACACCCCAACCTCCAAGATCTTTCAGATTGGCCACAGTTTTTCCAATTAACAAGAGGATTAACTTCATCTCGCTTTCTAGTAGACCACAGAAAAGAGAGAAAATTCCTCCGGATTTTGTGAATAATCCCTTTGGGAATGTAAGATATTGAATCCCAATAGACAGGGATGCTTTGGATAATCGCTTTCAGAAGTACCAATCATCCTCCCTTGGAAAGGAATTTATTAGTCCAAATTCCAATTCGACCTTCCACCCTCTTGTACAACCATAGCCAATCTTTAAAGGAGTAGGAGTTAGGTTTTAAGAAGAAGCCTAAGTATTTAAACCCTTCATATAAAGGAATTAAAGTATAAGGAACTTCAACCTCTAATCTGTTCTTAACTGCTATTGGAAGAGAATTTTTTGATAAAACTAATTTTTCCACATTTATAAGCATCCCAGTGGCCTCCGTATATAAATTTAAAATCTTTTTAATCTCAAGAAAAGTGTCTAGTGAGCCCTCCCTCGTCATAAGCACATCATCTACAAACAAGATGTGGGACAGCTCAACATTTTCAAAGACTTTGATTCCATTATAAGATCCAAACTGTTTAGCTTGAAGAACAAATCTTCTTAGAGTGTCTGCTACCAAGAGGAATAAAAAGGGGAAGAGGGGGGAACCTTGTCTTAAGCCTCTTGTGGTTCTGAAGAAGTTTGAGGAGGAGACATTGGTGAGCACAGCAAAGGAGGCTGATTGAATGAATCCCATTATCCAATTGACTGAGTCCACAGCAAAACTGAGATGAACTAAGAGCAATCTTAGGAAAGTCCAGCTAACCCTATCATAGGATTTAGATTGGTCTAATTTGAGAACAAGAGATTGACTTTTGTTCTTATGAATTGAGTGTAAATCCTACTAAGCCAGTGAGACTGCATCATGTATCTTCCTGTTGAAAAGGAATCCAAACTATTCCATAGAAATGATTTTGATCAGAATTGGTTTAATCCAATGTACAATTATTTTGGCGATGATCTTGTAAACTACATTACAACATGAGACAGGTCTGAAATCTTCAAAGGAAGATGTTTTTTGTTTTTTTGGAATTAGAGCCAGGAAGGTAGAATTTAGAGCACCTAGAACCTTCCCTGAGCTTTATGATTCCTTAATTGATTTCAGTAAATCAAACTTTAACAACTCATAGAAGCCCTAATAAAATTCAATTGAGAAACCATCCGGACCCGGGCTTTTACCTTTTCGAAAGGAGAAAACTACCTTTTCCAGTTCTTCTGCCTTTATCTCTTCATCTAAATCTTTGTCCAATGCCTCTGAGACCTTGGTAGGAAACAAACTTATGACTTGTAAAATCTCTTGAATAGGACTTCCTTCAGGTTCTGAGAAAATATTTAAAAAAAAAAAATTACCTGCATCTGCCTTTTCTTTGAACAACCTTAGAAGATTACCATTTCCATCCTTAAAGTCTGGAATAGTATTTACATTCTTCCTGTGGGAGGAAAACCTGTGGAAAATTTTGGTGTTGTTATCTCCTTCCTTTATCCAAATTGCCCTACTTTTAAGTCTCCATAGTTGTTCTTCTCTGGTTAATAGCTCTTCCTTCTAAGTTCACAATCTTTCACAACTTTCAATTCTTCTTCCGAAAACGTACCAGAGCTATTTAGACTATAAATTTCTCTTAACCTTGCCTCCACTTCTTTTAGTTGTTCATGTTGTTTTTCAACATAAGCTTTTTCCCAAATCTTATACGCCTTTTTGTTCTTATGATATTGTCATAGAATTGCTTCATAAAGGAAACAAAAGAACTTTCATGTAAAGGGATCCATGACTTTTCAACTAGATTTTTGTAATCCTCTTCTTTGAGCCATGAAGGATTGAACTTAAAAGGAGGAGGAGGTTTGATTTATGCTTTTTCTAAAGACAGAATTATTGGCCTATGGTCAGACAAGCCCCCAACCTCAACCCAGGATTTAATTAAAAGAGGGTCATAGACCAAGTCTTCTGAAACCAAAAATATATCCATACGTTTGGATATATCATGTTCCCCACATCTATTATTCCTCCAAGTTGGTTCCAATTTTAAAGGTTGGACATCCACCATCCCATTGGATTAAAAAATGGATATGAAAAAATTACTTAAAGTGTCTTTTCTTGCTGCGGAACCCCAATCCTCTCTAGCTTATAAGGAGAGATTCAAGTCTCCTCCTAATACCACATTTCTGGAATCAAGAATTCCATAGGAGAAGAAATATTCCCGGAAGGATTTTCTGTTTGAAAAAGGCCCATAAATGTTCAAGAAAGAGAAAATTTCCCCTGTTTCCACATCTTCCAGGACTGTTTTCAAAATATTAATAAACTTTTCAAATTTAATTTCTTTGAGAGCCGGACTCCATGCTGTTAATAATCCTCCCAAGTGACCAACAGCATCTATGTGAGCAAAGGACCAGTTATTAAGCCAAGAATCAATTGCTTCTTTAGCTTTAATTCCTTCCATCATTGTTTCTTGTAAAAAAATAACCGAGGGTTTTAAGCTTAGGACCATTTTTTTGAGAGATTTTTTCTTGGGGGGGCTCCCTAACCCCCCAGAATTAAAGGATAAGCATAACATCAGTGCGCCCTTACCTGGGCTTTCTCTGCTCTAAGGGCCCTTCCTATCGTTGACTGCTTTCCAGATTTGACCTCCATCTCAGCTAGCATCTTAGCTTTCGAGATTAGATATTTCTTACCTAAAGTCACTTTTGGAATAGGGTCTAAAGCCAAGCCACCCTTCGGGGCTAGATCTTCTCCACCTAAAAACTCTTTTTTTGATATTTTGTTGTAGGTTTTATGTTTGACCCAGGAGGGAGAGTCCCTCTCCATCTCCTTTGTCAAAGCCACGTCAAAACGGGAGGTCACTAGGCTAGAACAAACTGCTTCCAAAACAATTTTCTTTGGAGAGGGATGAGGTGAAAGGGCATCGTTCAACGTGGTCAGCTTCAGAGGGTTCGAAAAATTCTCAAGGACTACATCCTTAGAGCCTGAAAAAAAAGGGGACTTCGAGAGTACTAGCTCAGGGGAAAAAGAATCACTGCATACGATGGGGGATGGAACAGCTGGCAAGGGGATAGTAAAACCAAAGAGAGGAGTTTCAAGTGTTGACTTACCAGAAACAATATTTGTTGAGTTGTCCACTGGTTCTACCGTGCTGACACCATCTTTTTTCCAGGCCTCGATGACCGCCGTTGTCTGTTATGTTTTTTTAACCCAAATTTTCTTATGTCGCACATAGCCACGAGTATTGTTTGGGAAATCCTTTACCACATGAGCAACTAGCGACATGAAAAACACCTGAAAGGGATTTTCCAGTAATCCAGACGTTGTTTCCAAATACTTCCGTTCAATTCCAAAATAATTTCCTCATAAAGGTCGTCTATGATGTCTAGCTCGATGAGGATTTTTGCACATCTTCTATCAATTTTTTGCTCCGAATTGTCTTCGAGGGAAATAAATCTACCGATTTTCCTACCTATAGCTTCCAGGATCTCTTTCTGCCAAAAAATCATGGGGAGACCGGGAATAATGGCCCAAACCTGTTGTAAATTGTGTGGTTCTATTGCAGCCTCAAAATCGACCTGCCACCTTTTTAAAATTAGTCAAGACGGTCCCCATCTCCACGAATTGTCCATCAATTTTTTCCTGTCTTCATACGA
The DNA here is from genome assembly GCA_027924585.1 of Larix kaempferi. Classification (NCBI taxonomy): domain Eukaryota; kingdom Viridiplantae; phylum Streptophyta; class Pinopsida; order Pinales; family Pinaceae; genus Larix; species Larix kaempferi. The sequence continues at coordinate 1,979,384 of BSBM01000517.1, read as the reverse complement.
TTTTACTCTAAAAAGGATCCATCCCTGAGAGAGAATATGGAAATGAGGCAATTTGCAAAGAATTGGCTTCCAATTATGGTCCATCCAGCACCTTAACATTTGTTCACCAACCGATTTTCCACATAAACGTCCTACCAGATCCAGTCTTAGATAATCTGGAACCTCACTTAGACCAATTTCCTTTCCTATGGATAAAGAGGCAGCATCCTTTTTCACACGAGCTCCCTTCCTACATACCGAATCATAATTATTATCTGTCAAGGGAAGGCCTGGGCTATTAATGTCTTTAATGGGAGAAATTTGCGAACTATCCAATTTCGGGACAATCATAGGACGTGTTTACTCCGACTATGTGTTGATGATATTCTCGCCAGTGTTGTCGTGCATAAAAATGGGTACCCCTGGTGAATGGGTATTATAATCTACCTCGTTGATGTACATTGCCGATACTTTTGAATGCGAGGTATCCAAACCTTTAAAAACCTTAAAAAAATTAAACTTTTAAAAACATCCAAGAAACCTTCGCGTTCCTCAAAATAATCCTCATAATGATCTTCGCACCTTTTGCATATTTCAGGTTCCCCTAGCCGCAAAGCTCCCCCCCCTAAGTCCATATATATATATATATATATAGGTAAATTTGGGGTTGTGAAAAAATGGTATCAGATCCAGGTTACAACACTTGGCCTAAAAAGGGCTCAACACTAACTGAGTATAAAATAGAAAACTAACATAAATGTTATGGTTGATTCTCTAATGATCAGAAGATAAGTATAACCTTGATTTTGCAGGAATTATGGTAGAAGTCGAAATGTTAGCTGAAGAAGAATCCCACCCTAAAGAACAAGAAAACATTGAACAAGGAAGCATTAATGATGACAATCTGTGGGTACATTTGAATGAAATCAGGATGATAATCCATCTGAAATTTTACAAACAGTGAAATATTTAAAGGAAGAACTACAAAGTGTTAAGAAAGATAATGAACGCACTCTGAAAGCACAAGAAGAATTAAACAATGTCTTGTTAACAAAAATACATAATCAGGAAGCAGAAAATAATAAAGGACCTGATATAGGAACAATAAGGACTACATCTTATAAACGCAAGGCAAGAAATTAGTTAAAATTTTCAGATAAAGAAATTGTGTCTTCAAGTGGAAATCGTCTAAACAAAGTAAACAAGACTTTAAAGAATCTAGTGAAAGCAATGATGGTGATAAATATAGAAGAAAAAGTAAAGTCTATGAAGAAATTTCTGGTGACTTTAAAAAGATAAAACCTCCTATATTCAATGGTGAGATTGAAATCAGAGGAGAGGCAGAAGCTTGGCTTTCAGGAATGAAAAAGTACTTTCAAATTTACAATTATTCTAATGAATTAAAAGTGAAAATGGAAATCTATAATTTAATGGGAAAATACGACATTTGGTGGAAAGATATTAAGAAAGTAAAATGCATCAAAGAACGTCACTTAACATGACAGATTTTCAAGAAATACTTTAAAAGGAAATAATTGTCAAAACAGTATTATGAAGAAAAGGCTAAAGAGTTTTATGATTTGAAACTAGGGACTTTTACAATGAAGGAATTATGCAGTAAATTTCTGAGTTTATTACGTTATGTACCTTATATTGTTGATTAAAAACCTAAAATACAACGCTTTCTCAATTGTCTACCAACAAATTATAAAGAGAGAATTGAATATGACAATCCTAAAACACTAGATGAAACAATGAGAAAAGCACATTTCTATTATGACCAAAATAAGAACAAAAGAGATAATGTACCAAGTTGGAAGAATAGCAAACACGAAAGCTTTGAACAGAAAAAGAAAGGTATGATATTTAATAAAACTTTTGGAAATAACTATTGAAACTATCAAGGAAATCATTTCAAAAGTTTTAGACCACAGAATCCTACAGTAATTAAAGGAAAAGAAGCACCTGCGGTTTATAATAAAAATACTGCTAAAATAGAACCCTTAAAATGTTGGGAATGTGGTGAACCCCATTATTTTAAATACTGTCCAGTAGGAAGGAGTAATTTTAATAACGTACACACTATTCAAGAATATACTACAGTGGAGGATATAGCAAGAAGCATACCAAGAAAAAGCGCAGCATTGGAAAATCGGCAAGCAGACCATCAAACATCTATGGTGGAAATTGAAGGTATGTTAAAAGTTAAACCAATCTCTATATTAATTGATCTCGGTGCAAGTTTGAGTTATGTTTCACCAATAATTGTAGAAATATGTGAATTACAGCAAAATAAAATTGAAAAATCTTGGTTAGTACAACTTGCTACAGGCACAAAACGAAAAGTATCTAGTTTTGTGAAAGGATGTGAATTTAATATGAATGGTTTTACAACACATGTTGATTTAAATATTCTGCCTTTAGGATCTTATGATATATTGATAGGAATGGATTGGTTAGAAAAGCATAGAGTAATTTTGAATTTCTACGATAAAACTGTATCATGCACAGATGAAGAAATTAAGCCTATCATAGTTAAAGGAATTCCAAGGAAGACCACTATCAGAGAAATATTTGCTTTACAAATGAAAATGTATGTTCGCAAAGGTTGTAAAGTATTTGTTGTTCGAATAATTGATGACAGAGATACTAATAAAGAAATTAAAATAGATGATACACCAGTCCTAAAATATTTTAAGGATGTATTTCCGGAAGAGATTCCCGGATTACCTCCAAAACGATAAATAGATTTTAACATTGACTTGGTACCGGGGGAAGTACCAGCCTCGAAAGCTCCATATCATATGAATATTTTGGAACTTAATGAATTAAAATCACAAATACAGGAATTAATTGATAAGAATTACATTCAACCAAGTTTTTCTCCTTGGGGAGCATCGGTATTATTTGTAAAGAAAAAGGATGGTACTCTAAGCTTGTGTATAGACTACAGACAATTAAATAAAATGACAATTAAAACAGATATCCTGTACCTCAGATCGATGACTTATTCAACCAATTTTGAGGAGCAACAATATTTTCAAAAATAGGCTTGAGATCTGGAGATCATCAAGTTAGAGTTAAATATGGAGATATATATAAAACAACTTTTAGGACCAGATATGGTCATTATGAATTTTTCATAATGCCTTTTGGGTTGAAAAATGCTCCAGCATATTTTATGTGTTTAATGAATAGTATATTAAGTAAGTGTCTAGATAAATTTGTAGTCGTCTTTATTGATGACATATTAATTTATTCTAAAAATCGGAAAGAACATGAAGAACATTTAAAAATAGTCCTAGAAGTATTGAGAGAACACTAATTCTATGCTAAGTTCAGTAAATGTGATTTCTTTAAAGATAAAATCCAATACTTAGGACATGTAGTTTCTAAAGATGGTATATCAATGGATCCCGATAAAATTAAAGCTATCATGGAATGGCCTATGCTTAAAGACGTATCTAATATCAGATCTTTTATGGGGATTACTAAATATTATCGCAAATTTATTGAAGGATTTTCTAAAATTGCATACCCTATAACCTCATTGCAAAAGTAAGGTAAGAAATTTGATAGGAATGAGAAATGTGAAACCAGCTTTAATAAACTGAAATATTGATTAACAACAACTCCTATCCTAAAGATTGCAGACCCCTATACAGATATTTTCATATGCACAGATGCATGCAAAGAGGGTCTAGGTGGAGTATTAATGCAAGAAAACAATGTGGTGGCATATGAATCAAGGAAACTTAAAGAACACGAAAAGAAATATGCTACTTATGATTGGGAGTTAGCTTCCATTATTCATGCACTTAAGATGTGGAAACACTATCTTATAGGAAGAAGGTTCTTGCTAATGTATGATAACGTCAGTTTAAAATATTTAGTTGACCAACCAAATTTAAATGCTAGACAGGGTAGGTGGTTATCTTTCCTAAGTGAATATGACTTTGAAATTAAACATATCAAGGGGAAGGAAACTAAAGTGGTTGATGAGTTACGTCGTCATGCAAATATGTTGTATGTCACTACAAGTAGAAACTATGAAACAAATTTGGAAGATAAAATCGAGACAACAACAAAATTTGATAAAGAATATCAAAAATTAAGGGAAAAGACAGTAGAAAATAAAACAAAGAAAGTAAAAATAGAATTCAGCCTAAATAGAAAACAATTATTGGTATACAAATGCAGATTATATATACCTAATTCAAAGGATATCAAGTCATTAATCATGAATTATATGCATAAAATACCATATTCAGGACATCCTGGATATCAAAAAATGATTACTATGTTAAGAAAGGAATTATTTTGGCCTGATATGAAAAGGGAGGTAGCAGAATATATAGCTAGATGTATAGAATGTTAGCAAGTTAAAGTTGAACATCAACATCCAACTGGATTTCTATAGCCTTTACCCATTCCAGAATGGAAGTGGGTTATCAGTATGGACTTTATAACAGGTTTACCCAAAAATGCTAAACAAAATTATTCAATTATGGTGGTGGTAGATAAGCTTAGTAAAGCAACACATTTTATTCCAGTAAAATACACCTATAAAGCTATTAATATTTTTGATATTTTTATGAAAGAGATTTTCAGATTGCATGGTGTACCTAAAGTTGTAATTTATGATAGGGATGTAAATTTTACAGGAAATTTTTTGAAAGTCTTATTGAAAGGGTTGGATACTCAATTAAATTTCAGTACCACATATCACCCCCAGACTGATGGACAAACTGAAAGGGTGAATCAAGTTTTAGAGGATATACGTAGAATGTATGTAATGGACAAACCTGGGAAATGGGAAGAGTATTTACATCTTGTTGAGTTTGCATATAACAATCATTTTCAAGCCTCTGCCAAAATGAGTCTGTTTGAAATACTTTATGGATGAAAATGTAACACTCAAATTTCTTGGAGTAGACCAGTTGATAGACTAATGTTAGGTCCTGAAATATTGAAGGATATGGAACTAACAGTGAAACGGGTACAGCACAACTTGAAGATAGCTCAAGATAGACAAAAAAGTTATGCATATTTGAAAAGAACTCAAAGAGAGTTGCAGGTAGGGGATCATGTATATGTGAAATTGAAACCCAAAAAAAGTTCCTTAAAATTGGGAAAATGTAAAAAATTGGCACCCAGGTATTGTGGGTCATTTGAGATATTAGCAAAGGTTGGACCAATAGCTTATCAATTAGTACTACCACCTACAATTAAAGTACATAATGTTTTTCATATTTCGATTCTAAAAAGATATGTTCATGATGATACTCATGTGGTTGAATGGAATGTTATTCAGGTGGAACCCGGAGGAGAATTTCAGGTGGAACCAGAATGTATTCTCGACAGGAGAGAAATTTTACTCCGCAACCGCGCCATCGGCAAGTCAAGGTGCAATGGAAGCACCTTAGTCCAAAAGAGGCTACTTGGGAATTGGAAAGCAATATGCGGGAGGCATATCCAATTCTGTTTCAGAATGATATGGAAGAAGATTAAAAGTAACACCGAGGACGGTGTTAACTTCTAAGGGGAGGTGTATGTAATACACCGAAGAACCCGAACAATTATTGTGTTAAGAACCTTATGTTATTATTTTATTTGACATTATTGACCAAGTGAGGTCAAGACAATTGTAAATCAATTATTAATTTTAAATTATTAAATAGATGAGGGAATCAAAACTGAAATAGTTGTTGAAGAGTGTTTATTGACCCACAAGGAGAAATGACAAGTGTCAAGAGAAAAACCCATTATGGTAAGACTGCAGGAGGAATCCTCCCTAAAAAAGAGGTTGAACTCCTTGAGGAGGGATAATGGAGCAGGAGGCTCATAAATTACCTATGTCCTAAGAAAAATACTATAAGCATTGAGTCCATCCAATGAGCAGGAGGCTTATGATGGAGGGATAATATGAATTAGCTTATGCAAAGAGAGCATTGTGACCAGTCTTTGTCCTTATGGTTCAGCAAACAGGCTCGTGGGTTTCAAAGCAAGTATTTTGGTTGTTCTGGAAGTTTGGTTGGGAGGAACAACGACCTTCAGTGTTGATTTTCGGCAGCCGGTTCAGGTTCCATTTTATTTTATTGTTTTTACTATTCTGAAATTATTGTTTACTGTAAATGATTCCTAAATTATTATTCAGAATGATTACATTGTTTATGCATGTTATCAACTATTTTTTTACTGTAACATGCTTATTTAGAATGTATATGTGTATGAAAACTTATCATAACTATTGTTTATAGGTTAATGAATTTTTAGTACTTACATTCAATAGTTTTATAGAGTAGGTATCCATATAATCTAGTATAGATATAAAATATGTGTAGTCGAGAGGCCTTATTCCACAGAACAGAGTTTTTATATGTTAGGAGAATCTATAATAGAATCAAAAGCTAAAATGACTCCTCGAAAACATACAGAATAAGTTTTCAAACATTCATTTAAACAATATCAAGAAAGTACAGCAGCATTTGAAAATAGGTTATACAGTATAATTATCAAGAGTAAATATTATGTTCAAAACACAATAGAAATATCAAAATAAACAAGTAAATTTAGTATACAGTATAATCATCAAGAGTAAATACTCTGTTCAAACCACAACATGAATATCAATATGAGTGCTATGTTTGTTACACAGAAGCAATAACAGAGATAAACCAAAAATTATCCAAAATCTATCATATACATTACAAAATTAGATTACATCTAAATCCATCGGGTAGAGTTTGAAAACCCTTATCATATTTCTTTTGAAAGGAATAACGATTTTCATTTTCATTTTACAGAGTCAAAATTTAAACTGGAAGATCAAACCCCCAAGGACAAATGCCATGGGCGTCCTTCCAAACTCATCTTAAGGATGTAAACCCAACCATTTTCCTCTACAAAGTCTCTGCACCACCAAGATAAATGAGGTTATGGCATACTTGTGGAACGCTATCCATAAGCATGTGAGTCGACAGCGCAACCGAATGGGATAAGCAGTTATTTTGTTTCCCGGATCCTACAGACCCGAGCTACAATAAGGAAATTCCTCATCTGATATCTCCAGTTAATATTGAGGAAGTGGGTCCAAATCACCCCTTGGGAATGACAAAGAAACATATTCTAAATTGAATATTTAGATCCTACATTTTCGCACATTTTAGATAGTAGTTATTTATGCACTCTGTAGATAGAAGTTATTTCTGCACTTTATAGATAGAATTTATTTCTGCACTAAATATAATGCTTTGTGATTGATGAATTTACATTCCTTTTTATCAACTTAAGCTTTTCATATACTACTTTCTTTTTTGTAGATGCATATATTTTTTTGAATCCTCTCAAGTTTGTACAATTCCTTGGGTTGACAGTTAAAGTTAAGGTTGGAGATACAATATTATTGATGATATCTTTAGCCCCACTAGGTTTATAGGGCTGAAGCATTGTGTAATACATGGTTTGAAAAATTATACCAATTTGAAATCTATTTGCAGTAGAAAAAATAAATTACACGTTGCATCGCGGAAACATTTCATAGAATGATGATTCCAACCTGGTCTCAATGATGTCATGAAAACCATAAGATAAGGTATGTGATTCTCGTGAAAGTGTTGAAGATGAATAATGTACCTCTTTAGAACCATAAGATAAAAATCCAAAACCAATTATCATGGAGATTATCTCGTCAGATTCAGGGTGTGAAGTAATGATATGAGGAACTAACATAACCATCATTAGATGATGAAGTGCCTCATCATACTCATCAACGTGATCTTCTTGAACCTAAAAATTTTCAACACCAAACATGTTATGACCACCAGGACACAATGGACTATCATAAATGACATATTTCTAATCTAAACCATAAACTAGATCATTATTAATCTGAGTTTCATTGAAAACTTTCATGAAATGATTATTTTCCTCTTTACAGTCATTATATTGAACATCAAAAAATTATGCATCTTCTTCCTTCTCATCGTTCCCTGATATATAAAGTTCATACCCTACAGAATTTATGATAGGTAGATTTTGAATTTCTCTTCCAGTTTTGAAATTTGCAAATAAATATGAATAGGAGCAAAAATTTCTAGAACATAAGTCACCGAAAGTTTCCCCATCATTATTCAATAAATTTTCTTCAAAATCTACATGTTCAAGGAAAACACCAATCAAATTCTGATTTGTTAATTGATTATCAGTAAATATGACTTGATTTCGTTCAATACTCATTTCAACAGAAAGAGACTTATCATCAACAATCACATCTTCAATAGTTAGATCATTCATCTTTCTAGCAAATATTGATTTGTCTTCTTTTATAGTTTCAATTGGTGGTGGTGTTTAAAAATCGGGAATTTCCAAAATTCCAAATGTAGGTATATTCTAATTATTTTCTTCTACCTATTCAAAGAGGTGATCAGGGCAAGGTACTTCCAAATCATGATCTGATGAATCCAAAAAACCTAACATATCCACAGATATTGAAATTCGCTCATAGGATTTTTCATTTGATTCGCTCACTATTACGGTGGAAATTTCTTCATGTGAATCTACAGCGAGAAATGGACACACATTCTATGAATCAGACTCTTTTATAGGATTGTTTTGGAAATTAGTGTTGTCTACATTTACTTGTCCATTCAAGCATGACACTTGTTGGTCCAAGGGTCCTATTGGAGGATAACCATGACAATTGAATTCTTGCTTTATATTCATAACCGTCTCATCTACTTATAGGTTTGGATGTATATTAGAGGTTGTAGTTAAATAAGTATGTGGTTAGTGATGGTATTGTTTCCACCTAATCCGCACCTGGGAAATGTGAGAAAAATCCCAACTCATTGGGTGCATCCTTGGGGGCAAGTTCAGATTGGGTGCAACTGTCACCACAACACTCAGCCTCTCAATTTAAGCTAACTCCTAAACAGAGTAAAGGGAGGCATACCCTCATAAAATAATATAAAGATGAAGATTGTAGGAGTTAATTCTAAGTAAGAAAATATTGAAAAGAAAGATAACATATATTGAAAGACTTTGCAAAAGAAACAATGAAAACTTGAAGTAAAATCCAATCTATGAGATGATAAATGAACAAGACTATTCTAAAGCAATTAGGTCAAATACTATATAAGATATGCAAAGGATACAACAAGTACTTGATAACTATTCTAATATATGATAAACAAGTTTAAACTAACCAACAAGTAGATCAATTATTTAAAGCAGATATGCAAAGTAAGCTAGGTACTTTAAAATAGAAGCTAAATACAAAGTTGTATATATTTAAATATCAATTATGCTTTATGATAACAAGAAGCACATATAAGATATCACCACACATATAACTTATAAATCAAAAAATATAAAATAAGAGTAAGACCAATGCCCTTTACAAGATATGACAATGTATCTTAAAAAGCAAGAGATAAAGCAAACATGATATTTGTACTTCGTTGAGTAAGTCAAGTTGCTTTGTGGTTACTTTTAGCTTATTTAGATTTAGTGAAATAACTACTAACCTAGAACAAGTTAGTGTCTACAAGATTGATTAACAACATAAATATAATATAGGAAAGTAAAGTTGTTAGTCCATAGCTACTTTGTAAGTTAGCTTTCATATGTGATGGGAAATAAATTAGAAAGCTAGACTAGGAAATAGATGCAAGTTAGCTTTAATCTAGGAAATTGAAAGCAATTAGTAACCTAGGTTGGGTGAATTCACGAGATCAAACATAGAGAGACAGCCATGCCCCATGGGAAATCCTAGGAACTATCGATTCCAACTAGGAGAATCAGGGTTTGTTGACTCATGGATCTTAAGATCCAAGGTATGCCTCAACCTTAGTGAGGGTGTAGAGCTTGGTTCTTTGTGTTGGTAAAGTTTAAAATTCTTAAATAAGGTAAATTTTAGCTAATGTTGCTTGGAGTAAATGTCCACTTTTGGTGGACTAATAGTTACAAATTCTATATGATTTATGTTATGATAAGTAAATGACTAGTAAAAAATAACTCAAGCGACAAAATACAAACCACTACACAACTGAGATAGGGGGGTAGGGGGGATGCGAGGGACTAGTGGTTTGACCATTGTTCCTGAGCACTTTACAACTATTGAAAGAACCTTAAGAAATTCTTGTTGGTCCATTTTCAAACAGGATCTATTCAAGCTTACAAATTCTAGGAAAGAGAGATAAAAATGCCTCAGAAAGCATGCCAGATGACTGCCAACCTTTGCGGAATGAAACTGTTAATTTGGGGTTGCTTTTTGGCTCTCCCAAAATGTACAAAAAACAGTTATACAACATTAGCGAAGAACTTGTTATTCATTGCTTCTAAGATCCACGTTGGTACCTACAAAACTGCTACTTACTTGGTCTACAAAAAAGACACTTGTGGAGGCATAAAATGAAGTATGTGACTTTTAAAGGTTGTTTATGAGTTGTTCAAACAACGGACAGTGAAAAATGATTTCAAACTTGAATGAGTTACAAGATGCAAACTAAAAGCTTCTTCTTAGATAGATCGACAAATTGTTCAAGATCTATAGCATGCAATCTATCTTATGATTTTCCTTTGATATAATAGATTCCACTTAAACAAAACAAATGAAAGATGAATGTAGATTTTTTTTGTAGTGGATAGTTGAGAGAAAGAGAGTCTAGCATAAAATAAAAATGGCAATGGATTCAACCAAGATCAAACTCGAGGGCCTTGTTTATAATGATTACCAAGAGAAGAGCCTACTCCATGCGAACTTGATCTACTTGATATTTAGAAGGAAACCTACAAATAGTAACAAAGGGAGAGAGACTAGATCTCTCCTTCCATTCTCTTGAGATTGCACTCTACAAAGAAAAAATTAATATTGCATAATCCATCTTAAGGTAAGTATACAAAAAATAAGTGCCTTCGAAGTAAAATAACAAAGAGAAATTCAACAAGATTTACTCATGTTGTGTTCCTCTTCCAACAAGGTGATAACACCCTTTCAATGTCCAAGCATAATAAAATGAAATTGCATTGTATAAATTCATATTGCCTCCCAATTAAGAACATGAAACAATATGGTAGCCACACATGAAGAGCAAGATCCCACGATTATCTCCAAATCCTTGAACTTTTATTCCAATTGCAGTCTCTCACAAGAGAAATATTACAATAGCAATGATTCAAGCAACAACCAACAACTAAAATGGGAGAGGGAGGTCAAGCTTAAATAGAAAAATAGTAAGAGGGGGGCGCACTTCATGAGGTGGAGTTAACTAGAGTGTGGTATGACACACCTACAATTAACTAGAATGTGATGTGACATTTGTAGAGTGAACTAGAGCTTAAGGGCTCCTCATGTGCCACCTCTTGAGACAAACTAGAGACAAAAATAATCAAACAAGACCAAAATAAATTACATGTGACACCTCGTCAAAGCTTGGAACTCAAAGAGGATGCAATATTCTCACCTAAATCCTAGATTTACTCAATCTTGTCTGAAACTCCAAAAATCACTAATTTTTTCTCCCAGAAGGGTGGGTTAGGCTAAATGAGGGGGTCTAAAGGGAGTGATGATGTTTATTAAGGTGTTTAATGCCCCCTTGGACCATAAAACCTCATATTATTATATATTTGACCCTCAAGGGACGTATACTAACCATTAAAATATAAAAAACATGGTGACACAAGTAATGCATGACACAAACACTAAGGACTAAGAACATAGCCTATGGTAGATGCAGTAAGGATGCTCATGGATTTGAAGGCATGATTGAGTGAAAAAAATTGACAATATTGATCACTAGGATCCATATTTATCTAAGTCAAAAAAAACACTCCAAAGCACCTTTTACTATAATTGTCATAGTGGGATAGACATTTTACACATATAATATAGATGTCATGTTACTTTACAATCATCCCCTTTTTACCATGGGAAAAATAGATGCAGAAGAAGAAGAAGAGTAATGATTGGCAAGGTCTTGGCACTGCTAGTCTTCAGGTGATCATCTTCATCTTCAATCTTCATGTTCATCCTAGTGCAAACTCGGTGGGTGACAATTGGCTCCATATGGGGACGTGTGATTTTCTTGAGGAGGCATACAAGAACTCCAAAATATTTAATTTTTAATTTGCAAAAACAACCATCTCGCCATCAAAGTGTTAGTAGCATATGAAATCATATAGATACCATCATAAAAAAATTTAAGTAGCATATATAAAAGAACTTCAAAAAATAGAAGGAAACTAACACTCCTAAAAATAGAAAACTGAAACAAAAAAATATTATAATTTACCTAGATGCCCCCTGGGCATTAGAAGTTACCTTCAAATAATAGCTTGAGGATAGAAACAATTGGGTCCATCCATGTCATCAATTATGTGGGGACCTAATCATAAGCTATCAAACTGGTCATGTTTTCCTTGATTTTCTTTCCTCTTATCCCACAAAAGCATGAGATCATCTTTCTGGAATGATCTTGGATGAGACCTTTTGACGTTAATTTAAGGTCGAATGATTTGTTGAACTTTTGATGTTCTAACGAATAAAAACTTTGCTTGGTGATGTCCCCGAATGTCTCTGAAGCGACATTATAGTGACGTATATCGAACATAAAATACGTGGAATGAACATCGCTTAAAAACATGCAAGCCATGTTGTAGGGATAATACGACGCTAGTGCGGTGTTTTTGGTTTTTTTAACATAATTTCGCCTATTTTTCTTAAGTCGGTTCGACGTCGCTTAGATGTATCTTTTTCAATGTTCGTAATGTTGTATCCATGTCAACATATTTGTTTTTTTATTGATATATTTCAGATTGCACGTATGTGGTCACCATAATTTGAATATGGGGAGTTGTAAAATACACCAAATATTTATAAAAGAATCATGGAGGTTCCAATGCAAAAGTTGTAGGTTGTACATACACTATCCATGGTTGAATCTTCATCATTATGATGCATTTATTATTTTCAAGAAAGAAACCCAAGAATATATTTCCACATTCTTATAAGTTCATTCTCATAACATTAAGGCTAGAAAGGAAAGGAAACCATGTTTGATTAACAAATGTCTCTTATAAAAATAATAGAATGAGATACTCAACAATAATTAATATTACTTGTCCCCGAGTGGAGTTCCATAATGACAATAAATGTGGATAAGACAAACTATAATCCATGCAGCAACCTTGCCACATGGTGTTGCATGGGATACGACGATATGGGAGCATTTAAAGAGGGGAGTACCCACACCTCATCCCATCAACAAATCCAGTATACTCGGTGCATGGGAGAGATTTGGAGTATGATGTGAATGACTCGGGCAATCAAGTTTGATGTTACTATGGTTCAGATCCCAATTATTATGCTAGAGGAGCACAACCGTGAAGGATTGAACCCATTTATGGCGATCCTGTTGAATATTGGGCATCACACTTGGCTCCATTTGCATAGCAATGATTTGATTATGCCCCCTCCTCATTAGTTTGAGTGCTTTATCGGAGGGAGAATGTTGCATTTCAGAGAAAGAGGAAGACACCAAGAAGGGGTGTGGGATCCCAACAGAGGAAGAGATCTCCCTGTAAATGAGGAGAATCCTCTCGAGGAAAACTCATATAGCAAGGATATCCAAGAAGATAATGATGATGGGAATAATTCATCCATGGAATCGTTTATGTCATTCGTAGAGCATAAGGAGGATGTTGACAAGCAAAGGCATTGTTAGGGAGAAGAGATCCTAAGGCATATTGAGCAGACGAGGTCGTAAATGGAGCAAAGGTCGATGAGAAACACTTTTATAGTGGAAGAGGACTTGAATCCCTAGATCTGTCAAATCGTCAGTAATGGCCACTCACTTCGATCCTGCAAAGTTAGTCACCTTTCCTAACTGGGAGGAAAGACATAAATTACACTACTTAGTTTGTATTGATTCTAAGAAGCTGAGATGACCTACAAGGGATCCCCACTCCTAGTAGAATTGGGTCTGGCCGCAGTGCGAGGGAACCAATTGTAGACATATGAAAGAAGAAGAACTTCAGCTAATTTTTTAGATGAGAAAAGACATCACAAATTTGCACTTCCACGTGGAGAAGATTGCGAACATGTAGCAAATTCTACTAGACATCTTCACTCAAGGAATTGCCTTGGGAGAACACTCAATCTAAATTCCCATCATCATTCCCCCGGTGCCCACTCAAGCAAGCAATCTCCGGGAGGAACGAAAGAATGATGCTTCAACTGGATAGAAATTGTGTAGTTTGTTAGTTTTTTGTTTTAAGGACCATCATGCACTGGTTCACTCTTCGAGCCTATAGTGGCATGGTGAAAATTATAAGTCCTTTAGCTATTTTTATTTTTGTAAAAGCTCTGAACTATGAAGGAATATATGCTATATGAGTGATTTTTGGGTCCAGGCCACATTGTTTTGGATGCCCAGACCTGTATCGACTATAACTATTTTTGTACATTCATAGTTTTCTATTAATACAACTTCTTACTTACAAAAAAAACAAATAATATTACTTGATGCAACTGTCAAAAAAGATGGGACCTATTCAATGTTCTAAAAGGAGTACCCGTTAATATTTATCATGAATATTTACTAATGCAAAAACTCATTTAAATTAACTTATATTAATTGTAAGAACAAGAAGGAAAAATCAATAGTGTCATAAAACTTAATATCACAAGACATATAAGATTCATGCATATATACATATAAATATTCTTGCATATAGACGTCTAGAATTACAATCAAATCAGTGTGCATTAAAATTTTATAGAAAATACCCAATGTAGTACATACAGTGCATTAATGTACAACAAATTTTGCCCATCATATAAGATATTTCATCTCTACTACACTACTTCCTTCTAGGTTTTTTCTTTCTTATAAGGTCCACATTTTTTACATTAGCATATTGATCTTCCCCATGCTCTTCTTGAGCTGATAATTATGGTAGTGGTTCCTAATTAGTATGCAAAATATGTCTCTGTGTAGGTGGTCGAGTGTGATCCACGTCAGCTACTGCAATTAATGAAAACCATTTGCAGATCACCTCAACATTCATATTATTACATAAACAGAAAAAAGTATAAATTTCCAATGACCTCGATCATGGTACTTGGTGTAGTAGGGATAACCTCTAGCTAATCAACACTTTCAGTCTCTAAAACTGGCTCCCGTGGAATATTTACATCTTCTAAAACTCACTCCCGTGGAATATTTATATCTTCATGTACTGCCTGCGCCATTTACATATGTAGTTATTTCATGTAGTACCAAATAATCTTTAAAATTTATTGAAGTTATATACCTCCTTGTTGGAAACAGCAAAAGTGTTGTCTTTATTTCCCTTGTTCATTTCATCCAAGGCTTTATACCCTCTGATGAAGGCAACTTTCAAGTCTTCGGCAATGGGCATGACACCAAAGTCTACTACCTGCATACCATAACATAACGCATTTCAGTAAGGAATCTTTTAAATTACAATTGTCAAATAAATAACAACAACTTTTAAATCTTAGTACTTACATATATTCCTTTTAATTTAACATAGCCAGCTCGTCCAAGTTTTGGTTCGTCAATCTTCTCCAATCATCCTGTGTGGCCTTTGCAATGTCTTTCAACTTACAATAAGTGTGAAGTTTTTTGTTGTAAGAAATGCCTGTCACTTGGGGCCATTGCATTTCCACTATTGGTTGAGAAACCACAACCCAGGGGCATCTAAGCCATCAAAATCACCCGGGGATCGCACTCGGCCTGGGCGACACCAACCTTCAACTATGTTGGATTTTTGGATGTCACCTCCCAACTAACTCACCCGAAGGGGATTTGAACCTAGGTCACCCTTGGAAAATACCTATCCCTTGACCAAGTGAGCTAGCAAGAATTGACACAATAAGTTTGAAGTTAATCATTATGGTCAAATGTGTATAAGTTATAAGTTCATGGTATGATGTATTATCACAATTACCTTTGTGGTTCTCCAACACTTTGCAGCAAGGATCCCTATTTTTTCATCTTCTTCTCCTTGGCATCCTCGATTAATGCATCCCTCTCCCGAATTAGTCTAGGACACTCATTATCATGGTGGCAACTAAGATTAGTAACGTAATTGTCCCGCACTTATTTCAAGTACTTCCCCGCCATGGTTTCAACTACCTTTTGGTTGAACTTATGACCAAACAATGTGGTCATGTGTTTCAGCAACTATTTTTTCAACTCTTTGGGTTGGTATTTATAACTTGTTCTAATTGTTGGTGAAAAAAGAGCATATGTTTTTTCTTGCATGCTTGATAGAACACGTTATTCCCTACCATTGAAATCATATATTGTGATTTGTAGATAGATAATATCGTCATAAAAATATTATTAGTTGTGTAAAATGATAATATAATGATGGGCGGGTAATAAAAGAAACTCTTTCAATAAAATATTATTCTTTAGAATTTGCATTCATTGTATAAAATGATAATATGTCAATGGGGAAGTAATAAAAGAAACTCTTTGAATAAAATATTGTTCTTTAAAAAATTTATTCGTTGTGTAAAATGATAATATGTTGATGGGCAGGTAATAAAAGAAACTCTTTGAATAAGATATTATTCTTCTGAATTTGTATTCATTGTGTAAAATGATAATATGTTGATCTTCCACATTTGTCATGGTCTCCATCATGCCAGGTATTATCCCAATCCTTTGATGCTTGGTCCCCTTCTCTAAGTACAGGCCCATTTTTGGACAGTTCTAGTCTTCTGATGGATGATGCATTTCCTTTCTTGTCCACTAGTTAACCCTCCTTTTCTAATTACTCTATTGATATTGGTGGTTTCAACTCATTACCTCCTAGCTCAAAACTTCAAGGTGAAGTCCCTTTTGACCCAAATGTTTTACTCTCGCTCTCTGGTGGTTTATCTTCACAAGCAGGTAGCGGCGCAGAGGCATCCTCTGTGAGGACAATCAAACTTCACACTCAAACTTCTGAAGGGGAGAATGATGGTGCTTAGTCGTAGAGACAAAGCCCCATTTTGAAATCAGAAGGATGGGAACAAATGATCAATGAAAAGATCAAGGTCTCAAAATTATATTTTGGCGAAGACATAGAGATTAACAATGTTGTGGGCATGGCAGAAAAAGGCATTGTTGGAAGGATTCTAGGTCGACATATTCAAGTGAAAACCCTCAAAGACTAGGTGGAGGCTTCTTGGGGGAAGAAGCTAGGGTATATCTATCCGGCTCATTTTTTGGTAAAGTGTTGGTTTTCTTTTTTGCTATAGTCTCTCGATGATGCTCAATGGATTCTGAATCAGAATTGGTGTATGGGGTCAACACCGTTAACTCTTAAACGATGTTCTCTCTTGCTTGATGCTAGTTGTAAAAGGATAAACTTTCCTCCCATTTGGGTTCGTCTACCAAGGCCTCCTTTTAACTACTGGTCCCCAGTAGTCTTCAGGGAGATTGGAAATTACTTGGAAGAATTTGTAGAAGTTGAAGAAATTGAAATTGAAAGGGGTTTCATACCTATTTCTCAAAGCATTGATTATGAAGGCATTCATTTCTGATGTTTTCGATGTCATTAGTATGGCCACTCAACAGATCATTTCCATTTTCCTTTTAATTCGTAATCTACTCCTTCTCCTCCAAAAGAACTGATCAAACGCCTTCAATCATAGGATCGAGGAAATAAATTAGGACCTTCCCCCAAAGGATGGAATATATGACAAGGTCATCCATGCTATGGAGAATGTGGTTGACCCAGGATATTTAGTTGAGCCGGGATCTATGTAATCTTTGAATTTGGATCTTACTCCATCAGCATCTAGGCAAATAGATCCGAGTAAAAGCCATGGTGCAAAAAGTTATGTTCAAGTGGAACGCTCTGACACAGGTATGATATTGGCATCTTCTTCCCTTCCCTTGAATTCTTGCTCTTTTTTTCAAGACAATTCAAGTGCTCATATTTCCCTTCATCCCTCCCTTGTGCATTATCGGGCATCCCTTTTCCTTATCCCATCCTTAATATCAGAAACCTGTCCTACCACCTTGGTGGACCTTGTGGTTCTAAATCCTTTAGTTTCTACTGAATCGGGTTCTACTAAATACCTTGAAGAGGAAGGAGTTGGATATAACTTGAGACCCAAACAGCCTCATAATGAAGCTCGCTTAGTTTCTGGGGGATTGGGGTCAATTGCAGGCAATTTTATTAAGGGTAAAAGGAGAGAATAAAACATCTCAAAAGCTTAGGATAAATCCAAGTTTGAAATGGTAGCAGGAAAACAACCTTTTATGGGCAAAGAACTTAGAACAGCGAAAGCCCTTATTAGGGTTTCCAAATGAAAATTAGTTTTTTAACCGCAGGGGTTGGGCAAGTCCCTCCAAAAAATAATCACATGAGATATCGGTTGATTACAATTCTCTAGATATCATCTTCTTGCAGGAAACCTTGGGTGAGGGGGATAATATTATTAAGATTCTAAAAGGCATCTTCAAAGGATGGAGTTTTTTTGCTTCTAATGTCAGAGGACATTTTGGAGAACTGGTGATTGGTTGGAATCATAAGTCTATCAGGGGTTTCATCTCAAGATTTTCATTTGAAGTCTTCTCAAAATATATAGGTATGGAGCTTTTGGTCCTCAACATTTATGGCCCTTACCTAGAAAGGGTTGTCTTATGGGATTATTTGATGCCAGTCTTTTTTAAATCATTCTTCTATTATTCTAAGTGGTGATCTCAATTTCACCTTGGGATATTCTGAAGTTTGGGGACCTAAGGCCACATCGAATCCCCTCTCGAGCTATTTTATCCATGGGTTTGAGGAAAAAGGCCTCTTGAACATTGCACCTACCAAGCTTAATCCTAGCTGGAGAAACAAGACTAGAGATGATCACATACCAAAGTGGTTGGACAAGTTTTTGGTCTCTAACTCCCTTGCGGAGAGCTCTATGAATTTGATGCAATGGGTCAGTGGAGGTGGTGAATCTGATCACATTCCAATTTTTCTAGAAATTAAGGGGGGGGGGAATCCAGCTAGTCCCTTCAAATTTAATGTAGGTTGGATTAAGGAGGAATATTTCATCTCTATGTTGCAATATTTATGGATTCCTTTTGACCTAGCTTCCCAATTCTCAGCCTCTGTACACTTTGCTGAAAATTTAAGAAACCTAAAGAAGGAAACCATAAGCTAGGATCATCGAAAGAGATTGTGTGATGAGAAAGAGCTAAAATATATGGAAGCCTCTCTTCAACCTATCTATGATTTGGAATGATGTGATTATATCACAAATGACACAAAAAATAGCCTCGTTCAACTGGAAAACAAACAAAGAAATCTCTTAGCAGACCAAGAAGCGACAGAGATATTGAAAAGCATGGACATATGACTACAGTGTGGGGATGAAAATACCAAGTTTTTTCAATCTTATTCTAATGGTCGTAAATTCAAGAACACTATTTACAGTTTGAATGACCAAGATGTTAGAGAGATCACATCTTTTGAAGGCTTGGCCAAGATGGGAAGAAACCACTTTGAGTCTCTTATTAAGGTTTAGGTTGCTCGTTCAACTACAGAAATCATTAGGATAGTTCAATTTTTCCCAAGATTTGACAATGAAAATTACAAACAAATTATAATGGCAGAGATATTAGAATATGAGTTGATTAAGGTTGGATGGGTGGCTGGTAGAATTCTTTCTTGAATTGTTAGACATTCTTGGGGTTGATTTATTACAGGTGGTTGAAGAGTCTCGTTGAAGAGGATGGTTTAAGATCTCATTGGGTTTCAAGGAATGCTCAAACAATTATTTTGAACTTCTTTCCCTTAAAATGCTTTCCTTTTTTGCCTTGGAAAAAGGATGTCAGAACCAACAAGTTTTTCGGGGACTCAATGTTCTGTATCAACTGGATAATCAGGTTCCAAATATGCAACAATGCTCGTATGGTTCCCATTGTGGATGAGATAAACCTTATCAAATAAAATTTTGAATCTTTATCATGTTTTCATGTCTATAATGAACGTAATTGGATCACGGGCACACTCTCCAAAGACAGGCTAAAATTATCCAAAGGATAGTTTTTGGTATCTAAATTTTACAGGGACCAACATACTCACTACTTTTTCACATTTTTGGTGATGGAATGTAATTGAAAGGGTTGATATCTTTATAGAACTTTTAGAGATACCACTATTTCTCAAATATATGCTCTAGCATATATCTACAATATGTAATTTTATACTCTTTCAAGATAATAAAATTATGATTTTTCTGAGGAAAAAAATATGTGGATGGATTAATTAGTAATTACCATGGAGTTTCAATCCCTTCACTAGAACGACTTGATGGTCCATCTGTAAAGAAACCGGTAACTCCCCATTGCTCTTGATGATTATGCCCAATGTCCTTGGACTCATATCAACATATAATGAAGGACAAATAGGAGAAGATACAGGGATGGAACTATCTGGGGATGTAGACGGCATGGCACCAACACTAGGTGATGTAGAAGCAAGGGTACTAGCAGTGACACTGGGAGTAAAGGCTACAGGAGTAGCAGGAGCAAAGGATCCAAGAACATATGCTTGTCTACTTATCTAAGCATCGGGGGATTCCTGTCTCAAGAAGTTCTACAAAGAGACAACTCTTTTTCAAATAGCTTGATTCATTAAATCAATTGATGGAATACAATTTCAAAAATGCGTACATTGCACTTATTGATTTTTGACATCAAGATTTGAGATATTTTTTGGTTTTTAGAGTATCTTTAGCGAACATCAATCCTTGAAGATAAAGTTCCCATTTCTTGACATGTTTTCTAATAGCGACAAGGGGGTCGAGAGCATCATAGTAGTCTACATTGTCCTGATCAAGATGATGCAATGATGTAGGTGCCCACAAAGAATCAAAACACATAACATCGATAAACCAAACTCAATCTCATTGGATTAGTACATCAACAACAATAATGATAATATTTAACGTATAAATAATGGATGTATATTATTTGACCTGCTCATGGTCAATGCCTTTCCCTCAATCATCCTACAACACAAATAACAAGCAATTTTTTAAACAACATTTTAAGACAAATTTTTATCAATACAAAAAAGAGCAATTTCAATATGCAATAATATATATATGTTCTTCAGTAAACAACATTTTAAGACCAAATTTGATCAGTACAAAAAGAGCAATTTCAATATGCAATATATATGTTCTTCAGTAAATAATGAATATATGTGATAAATGACAATTACCTTAATCGTTAATTTTATTCAAATTATTATCAACCAACAACTCCTTCCCTGCAGTTATTGAGTTTATTACACAAACCACAACTTTATTCCCTTGACGCTCCTCAAACATACAATTGGGTAGCTTGTTTGTGCTTCTAGGACATGAACTGTTTATAAACCTGGCAACATTTCTTGAAGGTTTTGGCCTTCCATCAATAAATATAGAATATCCCTTATGTTGATTGTTTTCTTTCATTTTGTTATAATTTGCACAGAGTCCATATCTACGCATACTCGATAAATATTGGGCTAGCCATGTCCAATGTTTATAATCATATTTTGGACCTACATAATCTATCAATTCAACTTCACGGTTGTATGGAAATTTTACACCATCTATTGAAAAAAGCCCCATCGCATGTAAAATAGAAGGAGCAATTTGATATGTTCTCCAACCGATACAAAAATCGTTGTTTATTTATCTAGAGAGGAATTTGCATAGATTTCCGAAAGCAAGCAAAAGTGAGAATTGAACACTGAGAGTATTTGATGAAAGTAATATTGATCAGCATTGCACCTAACATAATGTTTCGGGACAAAATAGCTATGTTACAATTAAAAAAATGGGAATGGTGAGATCTAGTATTTCTATTAAAGTAGGATCAGAAGTTACAGAAAATGTGTTTTTAGATCAAAAGTATGTATTAGATGATGAATTGGAATCATTGCTTTTAGTATAAGAAATTTATACAACAAATATTAACCCTATGGTACAAAGTACTGAAGAGGAAAATGATTGCACTAATGGGGGCTCTTGCAAATGCTCATCTAAGAGTGTCTCAAAGGCATTCTCCACTAATGTGGGGTTCATAGAATCGGGTGAGGAAGCAACTAAAGGTGTGGGACAAATGGTCTACGAGAGCCCCATCCCTACTTGCAAAGGAAAACACTTTTATTTCAATTGTTTATTTAGATCACGGGAATTTTGTCACACCTTATTATGCACAATATTTCTTATTTTGAATGAAAATAATTGGGATTTTGTTATTGAATTTAAAAATAACTCGATATAAAGCTATAAGGGAGCATATAGTTTTTAAATTCTATACTTTGCACAATATATGATAGATATTGATCATATGTCCCCTTATATCTCTATGATATGAATGGTCAAATCATGTAAAGCTTTCTAATAAACCCTTCTTATCTATGTAATTTTTTTTCTTAAGCATTGTCTCGGATGCATATTTTGCTTGTTTACATTTTTTAGGCATATTTGTGTTGATCAAATTCATGGGTATCACCCATCTCTAGTTCTCCCTTCTTTGTGTGGAAATAGAAAATAAAAGCAACTAAAGTATGCCTAAAAAAAAATTCTCACTCAACCCTCCCCTCTCTCCAGAATGTACGATAGCATTGTAAGGTATCCCTCTCTTCCTTTCAGCTTGACATGGAAAGAGTTTAAGTCACCCCAAAAATCCATGAAAAAGAAGACTAATAAGCACAATATCTCTACAAATATTGGAGAAACTAGTAAACCTATTTTAAAATCAAGTAAAGAAGCCTTTAGCTAAGAGTGAGAGACAAAAATAAAAATTCTTTCCATAAACAGACCAATGCAAGAATGATTCAAAATAGTCTTTCTAGAATAGATCTTAAGGATGGGGAGAGGGTGTTAACTTTTGAAAGGCTTACGGAGGTAGCTCATGACCACTTTAAATCCCTCTAAACTAAAGTTCCACTGCCCTCTCCAATAGCTTGGAACTAAATTCTAAGCAGCATACCCTCCCTTATCAAGGAAGAGGATAATCAAAGGCTCGCCAGCTAAGTTTTGGAGGAGGACATAGAGAATGCAATGTGGGCTATGGAACCGAATAAATCCCCTTGACCGGATGGATTCACTAAACACTTATAACAAGCACATTTACATATCATCAAATATGATCTCCTCGTGATGATAGAGAACTCTAAATACAATAGAAACTAGGAGGAGGAATCAACTATACTTCATGGCCTCAATTCCCAATGAAAAAACCCCACCTCTTTCAATTGATTTTGTCCCATTTATCATTGCAATGTTTCCTACCAAATTTTCTCCAAAATCATAGCTCTCAAACTTGGTAGGCTCATTCCCCATATCATCTCTTTGGAAAGGTGATTTCATGAGAGGAAGGAAAATCTTTGAGAACATTAATTTGGTGCAAGAATCCACCCACTCCAGTAACCAAGCTAGGAAATAGGGCATGATCCTAAACTAGATATGAGAAATGAATTTGATATATTTCACCATAGCTTCCTCTTTGAATATATTTGGAGTTTTGGCTTCCCCAAGCCCTTCATTGATTGGATTACAACTTGTGTGAAGGACCTTGGACTTCTCCCCTCCTAAATGCAATACCTGCTAAGTATTTTAGAAGCACTAACATATTGAGTTGGGGATGCAACCTGCTACACCCTATCGCCCACTATCTATATCATTATTGATTAATCCTGGAGTGAAATATTTATGCAACCAAAACTAACGACCGCATGCCTAATATTCCCATTGAAATAGGCCTCATAAACATCAACTACTCCCAATTTGTGGACAATATGCTATTAGTGGTGCCCCCATCAACATAGAAAAACAATCAGTTCTTCATATCAGTATCAAGTAGCTTTAGAAAATATTGCACATGCAATTGGTAGCCTGGTTGCAGATTTTGAGAAAGTTCTTTATTTTGTTTCTTTTGTTATTGAGCCAGTCCCTTGCAAGGTTGGAATTTGTATTCATTCTTACCCATCAAACAAAATTTTTTTTACATTTTTTGTTTCTATACTCCCTATTATAGTTGGGTTCCCTGCCTACACCTAATCCCAATAAAAGACAAACCCAACCACTCTACAATCGAGTTTTTACTAGGAGAGAGGAGCAACATGGAAATAAATTATTCTATTGCCCAATTATGTTTTAGTTGAACCAAAAAACACCTCCAAAATGGAGAGTTTGAATCACTAAAGGAGGGTTCATTACATTTATGTAGTAAACCAACAGGGAGGAAAAGAAGACAAACAGAGAAAAATATCACCATATCAATGTAGAAGATTAATATCTATCAATTTCCAGGTATAATAGTCAAACTCACTACAAATCCTAGATATATAGCTCTATAATATTATTTATTAAAAATAGACAACTCTCTAATATTAGGAAAACACATTAGGTGTCTAAAATTCGGAAGATGATTCAACTAAGCTCCATAACAAGTAGGAGTTGGTGGGTGGTTCAAATTAATACCTTCATTAACCACCATCTACCTCATGAATATTATATACTATAATGTATTACAATTTACACATAATGCACCGAAACATTTTTAATCATAGATACCAATTTTAAACTTAAGTATATTGATTTATATACATTTTCATTTTTGTGAAATAGAATTTAGTAATCGCAAAGAATAAAATAACAAGAAAACTTAATTTTCTTAGGTAATATCCATTTACTATTAAGGTAGAAATATATATATATATATATTTCAATTAAAAAAATTACCTCCAAAGACAACATATGCATATATCTACCATCCTTGGGTCTATCTTACAAAATGTTGTGGAGAATTTGGTGACACAAGCATATTGTTCCTGCTCCAAGTTTCAACCCTTTCGTTGCCGTGTCCACATGGTTATAATCATGTTAACACTTACAAGTTAACCATGATGTTACAAACATACACGTAGTTGTCTGTTAAATCCTATAGGATTAGCATTGAATGAGCAATCAGAATTGGGACTATGAAACGGCACGAGGCTTTAAACTGGTAACCATGGTCTTGTCACTCTTGTATAGTATACACATAGTGGGTCTACCCTCTTGTACCTGTACTACAATCTACAGGTAATAAAAATTAATGACGAGCTAAAAGAATAACTAAACATCAAAAATACGTTGTCGTCGATTATTTGTTCCTTCACTCAGATGGCTTATAAAAATATTAATAGTATTCGATGGGAAAAATGCCTTGTGACGGGCCTTTTGCCAGTAAAATTCCAAACCTGGGAATCCCTTATATATATAGGTGTGTCAAGCATTATAGTAATCGTGGGGTTAGTAATTTGGTATGCATATGTGATATTGTTCATGTTTTGCTCAAGAACATTTGGATTTTATTTCAACAACCTAGTAACTATGGGGTGAAAGTAAAAAATGAGGTTTGCCAATGCTATCAAATGGTTTAAACTTATTATCTTCTCAAAATTCAATCCGAGCAAGCCTTGTATTGACAGGGACAAAAGTTGTGTCGCGTACTTGGTAAAACCAATACCTATATTGACAAAGCAGTTGATGGAAGTTATGCCATGTCTTTGCTTGAGGTTGACAAAACCTCCACACTATTGAAATTCATGCACTCTTAAGAAGAACACATGTCCTGCAATTAGAGCCAAATGTTACCACCTATATTGCATGGGTGTTCACCAAAGTTTTCCTCGATTTTTTGGGCACTTCTCTACCCCAAAACAATAGTTAAAAACCAAAATCTCATACTTGGGCTGAGTGTAAGAAATTATCGGCATGGTAACAACAATTAACAACCTTACTTCTCTATTTTGAGCAACCTCTGAGCACCCAATCAGCTTTCTGGGCATAATTTCAAAAGTAAACAATCCTCATCTTGAGTTCAGGGGTAAATGCCAGCATCAAAATGCCCTAACCCTCAAATATGGGCAGGGTTGTCCATGAAAGGACCACATCTGAGCATCCACACAATAGTGAAAATCCCTAATGCATAAGTTTTGGGAATGAAGAAAGGCAGGGCTATGGTGAAAATGACATTTATTCCAAGTCTCGGTGGTGAGTAGGGTGATTTCTTTATAGCAGCATGCCCTAACATCACTAAAACTCCAATTCTGGGCTAATTCATGAGAATTTTGTGCATGAATAGTGGAAACATGCAACATATATCCCAATTATGGGAAGGTTATATCAATTTTTCATCCCTAATTATTAGTTTTTTACCAAAGTTCAAGGTAAAAAAGCAGTAAAACTCCACCATAGTAATGTTGGGTGAATTCTAGGCACATTTTTGGGTGTTTTCATGGAACAACAGTCACAAAACAGCCTGAAACCTCATCTCTATACCTTAAACTAGCAATAGATCATCATCAATAGCAATTATGAGCGTGAAGACAACCCTAATCCTTTAATCAAATTAAATTTTTTAATCCTCTAATCCTTCAATGCAATTAAATTCTCTTGCTTTTGATAGGTCTCTTCCCAATGTGTCAACTAGAATAATGAATAGAAAATGGAATAAAGGAAATCCCTAAATACGACCTATAAAGGATGTGAAAAATTTTAAGGTCCACCATTGATGAGTATTGAAAATGATGTTGTGGAGAAGCATTCTTCTACTCATCTTACTTAGCCATTGGAATAGAACTCTAATTCAAGCCATGCTATTGTTGGAGACACTCCAATGTTATTAGGACCTTTCACATTTGGTCGAACCTTTCTTGGATAGACAACTTTGGATGATTATATCCTCACTTTATGGAGTTAGTTGGTTTTTGTAGGAGTTTTAGGGGTCAAACCCTATATCCAAGGAGTCCACGCCTATATTAATTCATCTTTACTTTGCATGTTTTAGATCCAATTGGTCAAAAAAGGTAGTAACACAAGACATATAAGATTCATGTATAAAATGAAACAAACAAAAATTATAGCAACAAACATTAGATTAAAAACTTGGATACATAATAAGACAAGAGTTGCATTTCAGCCATGCGCTTTCATAAAAAATAGAGCAGAAAGAACTTATGCTTCCATAAAAAAAATGATTGAAATAGATTCATCAAATCCTTCTAGTCAAGGAAAATAACGTATTTGCATCCGAAGTAGCTTTATTACATTCCTAAATATCATCATTAAAACATACAAATTCATCTTCCCCACAAGTGCACCCTAATGGCCGACCACTCGAATCATAATCTTAATCTAATTTTGGTTGAGCCATTTTTAATTTCAGGTGAGTGGTCCGGATAAAATGATTCCATGGGGAACCTATGGTTCACTTTTCCACAAGCATTTATTTCCCATACATTCTCTTCCAGTTGTAGGTTGTATGGAAGTAGGTGTCAAGGAGGTTGGTAAGAATTATATTGGTGTACTTGACATATCTACCAATGGTGAATGTACTTGTGCATGGTTCTTTCAAAAGCATGTATGTAATCATATCGTTGCCTTGTTCCCATTGGTCATGGTTGATTTGAACAACGAGAAGATGTGTTGAATGAACATAAACATCATAAGGTTGACAATATGCATAATAGGACTTCGGTGGCTATTCATTCATGATGGCTCTGCAAATTTCTTCCTTTTCTTCTAATGCTCAAAGAGGAAATATTTGCAAATCTTGTTCGATACAAAGAAGAGCATTTGCAATCTGCAATATATAATGAGGGTATGTTAATCATATAAAATATTTTGTAGAACAAATTTCTTTATTAATAGTGTAATCATAATATACTTACTTTGTTGACAAAGCAACCTTAACATAGATGTTAGTGGTTTTTTATCGGTACAAGGAAAATTGTTTGTAAACATCCCTTGATCATTGTCATTACTAATCTATCCTCAAGAATCAATGAGAGAAGGTGGCCATGGATACAATCCACCTTTTGTGGGATGGGGTAAGGAATATTTTGAATATTACTGGTAATTGGTTTTCAGGATCATTAATTTCCAGTTTTGTACAAATTCAAGGGCGGAACTCCTAGCTCCATGAGCACTTATATATGCTACTCATGACAAGAATATTGATTCATTGCAGGTAGCAGGTGATTCCAAGGATATTCTTGATTGGGCAAGAAACAAATGCAAACTTCAAGTTTCTCTTTTTGGATTGGTGGATGTTGAGGATCAGAGCTTCGCAAGAGACCTTAATTTGGTTTTTCTATGTACACTAGTCTATTGACTTCCACTGTGTTATATTTGTTTACTTTGATTCTATTGATTTCTATATTCAATTTCATTGCATTGAGCACAAAGAACAAAAATCGAATGTAAAGAGAAAATCCACATTAGAGTTTTGCTAATCAGGTCCATTCAATAATTTCATTGCAATGAGCATAAAGAAAAAAAATTGAATGTAAAGAGAAAATCCACATTAGAGTTTTGCTAATCAGTTCCATTCAATCCTATCTCTTCCTTATGGATCTCAACATGGTATGACACCAAGTGTGAACCTTCCTTAATCTATTTAGTGCACATAAACCAAATATATTTTGCTAAAGGCATTATCCTAAGGGTTGAAAATGAAATGATTCTACTTTTATTTGTTTGTTTAGGGTTTCATAGTGTTTAAACACTCCATCAATTGGTTACTTCAATAGCTAATTCAACCTTGTCTGACTTGAGACAATTATCTTCATACATATGGGCAAAATATTGAAATATTAGAAGCAAAAAATGCTTCCAATGACACCATATTTTTTTTACCCACCCCATGACTGATCATAGCGAGAACGAGCATCAACGAGCATCCTTGTCACTTTACCATTGGAATCACTATGTAACCCATTCATTTGGTCATGAATGATCAAGTCAATCATATATGCAAGAACATATGAGCCAACATCCCTTCCATTTATAAAGCTATAAGTAGTGGTTTACCCAATTAAACTTCCAAAGGATCATGCATGCAAGAAGGAAGTTTTAGTTTAATGCAAATGGCTAAAATAGCTTATGCATTATATATTCATCAGAAGGATCCTTCTTTTGAAATAAAAATAATAATAAGGGCATTAGACACAATCACGTATCTCCTTGTAATTTTATCAGGAAATATAGTTATCCATGTTTTAAAGAGTTATCACGCCTGCCATATGTTTCAGGAAGAGCTAGGTTTGATAACATCATGAACAACTCAATTATGCAACCGGTGGAAAGAATTAAAGTGGGCAGAATCAAGGTGGACAGAAGGATCGTCGGATGCCAACGATGGAAGGAAGTAACATATTTTGTTTAGATGGAATTAATCAACAAGATTTTTCAAAACACTACTCATCGATTTAGGGGGAATTGTGATTCATTGTCTCATCACTTTTGTCTCCTTTATCTCCTCGCCTATCTCATTGTGCCCTGCCTATAACTAGCTTAGATCCTTGTTCCATGCTTGTTTGTGGCTCATGGGATCTTTCCCTATCAAATTATCAGTGCGCGCAAACTCTTTCCTTATCAAATCCTCTGTGGGATCTTTCCCTATCAAATCCTCTGTTCTTGCGGTCTCTTTCCCTATCAAATCTTGCGTGGGATCTTTCCCTATAAAATCCTCTATGGGTTCTTTCCCTATCAAATATTCTATGGGATCTTTCCCTATCAAATGATCTATGCTTGTGGGCTCTTTCCCTATCAAATCCTATGTGGCTCATCAACTCGAACTCTTTCACTATGGTCTCCGACAATGGGTGGTTGTGGGATCGTTGATCCATGGCTATATGCATGGGTGGCTAAGGGCTCCTAGATCTGTGGTTGTATGCATCTCTATGCAGGTTCGCTTGTTGAATGGGACCGCAGTTGATTGTAATATATTGATGTGTGTTTATTGTAATATATT
Organism: Larix kaempferi; assembly: GCA_027924585.1. Lineage (NCBI taxonomy): Eukaryota > Viridiplantae > Streptophyta > Pinopsida > Pinales > Pinaceae > Larix > Larix kaempferi. The sequence goes on along the minus strand of BSBM01000517.1, from coordinate 1,949,577 downwards.
ATATATTGTAGTATATTATATATTGTAATATATTATATATTGTAGTATATTATATATTGTAATATATTATATATTGTAGTATATTATATATTGTAATATATTATATATTGTAATATATAATATATTACAATATATATAATATATTACAATATATATTATATATTGTAATATATAACATATATTGTAATATATTACAATATACTATAATATTACACTATATATGTTATATATTAGAATATACTATAATATTACACTATTTAATATATTATTTTACTATATGCTATATTATACTATTATAGTATATTACAACATGCTATGTCATAATGGTTACACATTATACTATTTAATTTGGGGGGTTAGTGTGTTTAGGGTCATATCATATTACACTGGTAAGGGTTAAAAAATAATAATTTTTGGGCCATACCATCCCATTATGGAAGTCATATTGTTAACACCCAAAAATTGTTCACCTTGCTCATCCCCTTAGCCACACCATATCCCTACATTATGACCTCTTTAATTTCCACCACTTTAACCTTCACATATCCTAAAATCCCATATTTGCAAATTAAATTGTCCCACAATTAGTATCTGGGATATTCCCCCCTTTTTCCACAAAAAGAGGGAAGTTAAAAATCCCCAAAATAAAGGAAAATTCAAAAAAAAGTCAAAAGAAGTGGGAAAAATTCAAAATCCCATAAAAGAGGGAAAACCCAATACCTATCCAAATACTAGTGGTTAAAAAATACCACAAGCACCCAAAAACCATCAATTGTTTTGTTGCCCAAATACCAAGGGAAAAACCATCAATCATTTTTCTATATAATAAATGTGAAGGTCCCCCATTTCCATAACTTTTCTCCACACATTCCCTTACCATTACTCTGCCAAAATTTCCACTAAAACCCTGAATCCCATTGAGTATTCTAGTTTCACCTTTTACCTAAGATTTTGCACCTTGTGACAAGAATATTGGAGAACACCAAGTTGCCAAGAGACCAAGAACACCCTACTTCAAACGGCTACAAGGGACCCTTTCCATCGTTATTTTGAGGTACCTCTTGTTCCATGTATAACCCATTTATGAAAATATAAAAACCATTCGTTTGTTTTACATGCATGTTGAAAATGTTAGCTTAGATTTAATCCATGCACATGCTAAGATTAGCTTTTAATTTCTATAATTTCCTTTATGTATTTTTTCCATTTTGAACTCTACTTTGGTTTCCCTAAACCTTAGTGGGCACCTTTTGGCATGTGCTAGTGTGAAAACACCAGCAACACATATTTCAAAATACTTATGCAATGATAATTATGATGATTATGATGACGATGACGACGATGAGTGTTGTAGCTTTAAGATATTCTTGGGCTGCTTTAGAACAATGCCAAAACAACTCAGGCATTTCTCCTAGGGCTATTCTAGGGCAGTCATCCAAGACAACTCAAGCATGTAAAAGAAATTTATGACAAATAGAAACCATCTCATTTTCCATGAATTCATTCCACTTCATATGAACAGAATTGGTTATATTAAATAAATTCAAGTCCAAATATCCATATCACAACTATATTGTTGAACATGAACCTGTAAAATTCCGTGAGGCTTTTAGTATGCAGAATCTGAAATACAATGTCGTGGAATTAATGTGAAAGAAGATGGGAAATATATGAGAAGACTGTGGAGAAACAAACTGAAACATTGATGAATCTCCAATACAAATTATAACCAAGCTTTAATGTCGTTCTTGAACCCAAAGTGGCAGAGGGATCAATTACATTAGCTCTCATTCTCTCTCAAAATTGCCATCCCTTGCAATGGCTTGTGTTCTTCCATAAATGGACCTATGCTTGTTGTTTCCTCTTTGACCTATGTAGTTCTTTGACGATTTTGATGTAGCTCTTTCATTTTTGACACTATCTAGTATATATGTTCTAACATCAATTTGATATATTACCTGGGCTATGCAGAAGTTGTCCCTTTTGTTTGTTGAGTTGTTGTTGACGCGGAACCCTCTACTTGTGCTTCCTTGGAAACATTCTCATACTTAGCTATAATGAGCCAGTGCTTTCCTAGGGGGTAAGAATATTCCCTCATTCTTATAAGTGTTGCATATAAATTCATATAGCATTCATGAGAGGGAAGGGATAAACCTTTTAAGATCACTTTGAGGGTTTCCAGCAGCTCAAAATATCTATCTACAAATACCATAATGTATTTTCCAAATAAAATAGCTTCTGCATGTGCAAATGTGTTGTCATCATTTCTAACCCACGTCAGCATTCCTTTAAATTTCTTGGAGGGATATAAGTCCCCATTTCCATCCCACGGGGTTGGAAACCCCTTACCAATGGCATCCTTGAATAAATACTTGAAAGTAGTCACCTCCCTCCTAATTTTCTTTATCATTTTATCGGTTGTATCCATAAGCGACTATTTAGTGAGGATCTTATATGCTTACATCACTAGTATAGTCATGTTCTTCACGCCTAGTTGACTCAGCTTTGAGTTGGTATTCGAGTCCATAAACTCGATCACGATTTTGACAATGTCAGGCTTATTCTCCAATTGTTTATTGACAGTTGCCACACCTCTGAATCCATTTATGGTCAAATATAATTCATCATTATCCAAAACAAAAGAATCCCAATAGACAAAAATACCTTCACTATTGGAGTCCCATAGCATGCCTTTGGCATTTCTCAGTGCTTCCTTTCCCTTGGCTGTTTTAATGGTATGTTCTAACTATTTTTGAAGTTTACTCATCTCTACATTGGAGGTGTTGAGTAATTGTTCTCTTTCCTTGGTTATGTCCTCAACAATACCTCTATGTTCTTTGTCAATTATACTTGAAGGGATGACACTTGACTTTGGGCTATGTCTAAATCAGCTTTCAGTTTAGTCTACTCTGGTGAAGCTATCTAAACCTCTGGATGAGAAGTGGATGATTGTGTTTGGACCACCTCTGGTTGTTTAGCTGCTGGGTACTTTTCCTTTTGTAATGTAGCGACTTTAACATCAAACTATGTTGTCTTGTGTTTCTAGGCCTCCATAGCAAGCTTATATTCCCTCACCTCACCTTCTAGCTTTAGTTTTTCTTGTTCTAGAGTAGCAATTTTAGGAATTTGGATATTTATAGCTTCTGAGAGCTTCACTAAGATCTCTTAATCTTTTCCTTTGATGAGCCTAACAACAAGGATGCCTTCAACTGATTTTGATGGCAATTTAATCACTATTTTTTCTAACTCCTTTATCTTATTGAATATGGCCTTATATTATGTTTTGTATTGTTTTAGTTGACTGTCCAAACTAGTGATGGTTTTGTGTGCCTTCTTGGCACTAGTTGTGGACAATATGACATCTCTATACAAAATCTCACTAGTTTTCCTATGCATTTCCACCATATCCAAGGGGTTGATATATTTTAAAGGAACTTTGACCTCTATCCCTTTGTAATATCTTGATGATCCTACTCTATATGTGGTCGGTTCCAAAAGTGCCAAATTGAGGTTTTTTGTGCCATACACAAAAGTTGCCAGCAATTTAGTTTGACCTTGTCTTGCTTCCCAAGCCTCTGTTGTGCCTTCTTTCCTCTTTTCAATGCCATCTCTTTTTATATCCACATATTTCGAGAATATAGTGGATGGCCTTCTTGTTGAATCTTTTCCTGTGATCCATGATGTGTCCTAGTTGTTGAATTTTCAATGAAGATGGCTCATTGTTGGTAGTCTCACTAGGATTCCCCTTGGTATTTATTGATGATGATGTGTTCCCAACAACCTGCTTAGTGGTTGTTGTAAAGGATAGACCTTGGCTCGATACTTCATCCATTTTGAGCCTCTTTGTTGTTCTATCATCTTCATCCAACTCCATGCCGTCTTGTGTTTCTAACATGATTCTTTTACTAACCCTCTCCCCAACTATAGGAATTTTCAATAGAGATGACTGGGCCAATATCTCATCCAAGTAATCCACATCAATGATGTTAGGAACAAGAAAATTTTGTTGGATAATTTCCATGTATCATGCCTATTGTCGGGTGCTAGAAATGCCCTTTTTACTCACTCCTATTCATCCCTTTTTCTCTGATTTTGTCTTTTATTTTACAAACCAAGTCATTACCTTTTCCAAGAACATGCATGTATTCGAACAGGTATAATTCATTATTACCTTGTTATTTTAATGCTTAGAAATGCTTGTGATTGTGAATTTTGTTCCTCGTGATGCTGACTTGTGATGAATTTATGAGAAGTAAGTTACGACCTCAGGGAATCTAGGAATCTCGGCTTGCTAATACACGTGGACGTTGAAACACTTAGCAATAGTTGCACATTTCCAGGGCTCGGTTTGATCGTTGCTGAAAACAACTTAGGCCATTCCTCTGTGTGGCCAGCTGAGACTCGTTTAGCACTGGATCAGTTTTAGTTGTAAAGGCGCAATTGATTATGAAACAGAATCCATTCTAATGTAACAATCACTGTAACTATTTCTATTTTCTATTGTGTATTTGGAAACCTGAAGATCGGAGATCTTCATTGCTACCTGAATTAAGGAGCTTGAACTATCTGTCCCAGTATATATATGAAGATGAGATTGTACGGAAGGTTAGGCTTATTTTCAAGAGATTTGTAACATGAGCTGGGAGTCTTTTGTAATTGAACTTATCCATTAATTAAAGAAGCAGTGTTCCATTGATTTGGTGTTTGCTGAGTTAGTTTGGTAGCCTCCAGCGGCATATCTGTTGGAAGGCCAGGGCCTGCCTTCTCATGGATATTTTTTAGTTAAGTAGATGTTTTAATTTTAATTTATGTTGCTTGGTGTGGAGTTACAGTAGGTAGTATTTCAGATTGCTGCAATAGTAGTTATTGTATAATCGCATAATCATAATTTCACTTTGGTTTGCTGCAACAGTGTGGTGTGAACAGTCGACTGTGTAGAATAGTTTTCTTTCCTATGCAAGTGTGTTAATTAGTATTGTCACAGCCAAGCTCAGCTCCTGTGTGTTATTGTTATTTGTATTTCCCAAAATTTGTTGAATTAGATAGGTCGTGGTTTGATTTATCTTTAATCTGATATTTTAGGATTTAACTTTTTGCAAAAGCAATTCTAGTTAATTCATTCTTAGATCAGTTGTCGTAGGATTGATGATGTGAGAAAATAGGAATCCTTTAAGTTCTTAGATTGATAATTGAGATTGGTTTTCATAATGAAATGAGTTTGGCTTAGCAGTTAGGTAGGATGAATGGTCTTTATTTATTTAGTCAGCTACTGAAATGTTTATGCATATACTTTGCTTAGTTACCTTTGAAACATTCAGACTTTCTTGGGTTGACAATTTATATTGAGCATTATGTTTGTTAACTATAATTAGTGAGCATATAGAGTGACCAAAATTTTGGCACCGTTGTCGGGGAAGGTAATTGGTAGACATAGACGGTAGTTGATTAATTTGATTTCATTAGCTATGAATATTTGAAGCTTGCATGAATACGAGAAGAAAAATTCAGGAACCCCCCAAAAACACTAATCCTGCAGGTGGAAGAGGTCGCGGAAGTAACCAGGGTTTAGGAAGAGCGACATTTATTGAAGAGTTGATCGCCAAAGGTGATTCCTCTACCAGACTGCCAAGAAAATCTTCAGGAAGAGGAAGCTCCATTCTCCCTAACCTTGGAATGTCAACATCAACCGTGGAGAACGCAACGGGACCTTCAACTCCCATTCCGGAGAAGAAACCTCCTGGATTTAAGGGAAGTGTTGTGGGTGCAGTAGAGATTTATCGAATCAATGGACATAGAGTAACTAAGGAGGATTGGTTAGAGCATCGTCAAGAACTAGAGGAAGAAAGAAGGAGAGAATAGGAAGAGAGAAGGAGAGAAGAGGAAGAAAGAAGAAGAGAACAGGAGAACCGGGAAATCATGGATAGTGAAGATCATGGAGAGCATCAAGAATGTCCCAATAACCATGAAGAGGAAATAGGGGATAATCAACATGGAGACACTGTTGTTACACTTGAATTTCCTATTTGAGAAACACCCGGGGCGGCTCCCATGAAAATATTTCACCTTTGGTTTTGCCAAATTTCTATGGTAAGTCCATCGAATATCCAGATGAATTCCTTTTTGAATTTGATATCCTCTATCGGAGCTATGATTATACCTCCAATGTACAGAGGTTGAAATTATTTCCTGCCACCCTAAAGGGAAATGCCCTGCATTGGTTCATGAGTTTGGGTCGTGAGACTATTACCACCTAGGAGAAAATTAAACAAATATTCCTTGCTAAATATCAAGACTACTGCAGAACTAAGGATAGGAGGGAAGAATTGTTTAAGATGGTCCAAAAAGAATAGGAGAGTTTGGAGGATTTTGTTGAAAGACTCTTATACAATTTGCAGAGATCTGGTCACGCTGATATTGGGAAAGATGTCCTCAAAATTATTCTACTACGTGGAATCAGAGAATATTTCTTGGACATGCTTAATTTACTGGGAAAAGGGGATGTCTCAAAAGAACCCTTTGAACATATCATCGACCTATGTCGAAGATACTCTAGGGGATCCTCTAGAACCAACACCTGAGATCGAGATGTCCTCACGAGGGCACAGAAGTCAGCCAGTGGAGGGGCTACTTGGGCAGAGATAGGTAATCTCCTTGAAAACTTAAAAACTGACATGATGAGTTCCATTTCCTTGCAGTTGGATATTTTGAGAGCAAAGCAGAGGCAAGCAGAAGAAGATATGGCACTACGTGTATTTTGTGCTAAATGTAGAAAGAAGCACCCATTGAGGGAGTGCTCGCTTGATAAGTTGGAGGTATGTGGCCTGTGCGATTTGGAGCATAATACTAAATAATTCCTTTCACTCCCAAAATTCAAAGCATTTCTTCAGGCATCTGCCTCGGATGTGGAGCAAGATTATTTCATCTCACAAAAGAAGCCTTGGCAACCTCGGAATCCAGGTATGAATTGAGATCCCTCATCTTTCAATTCTTGGAACAATATGAATAATCAATTTCCTTCACATTATTCCTATCCTAATACTCAATGGAATCCACCTACTCAACCTCCAATGCAATATCCTACTGCTTGGATTCCATGGGCACAACACTCAAACGAACAAGCTCCCTGGTCTTCTGGTTGGAGAAATCCTTATCCAAGAAATCAATTTCCTCACAATCAAAATCCTCATCCACAGTATCAGCAGCCACAACTACAACTCCAAAATAATTCCACACCAATGAATACACCACTATGACCTCAGCTTCCTGCTCAACCTAACCCTAATCCTAATAATACGACAGTTTAGCAATTCGAAACTGTCAACATGCCAACTTATTCCATTTCCCCTGTCCCTTGCAATGAATTACATTTGTGGTAAGGGAGGGTAGTGGAACCTATTTTCGTTGAGGATGTTCCATCCTCTGTGATTGAAGAGAGAATGAATCAACGATTTGAGAATCCAGTCAGTATAGAAATCCCCATCATTGAGGATGTTGAAACACCTATTGAAACACTTGCAGAAACACATACCAAAACTCAACCTACACAATTGTCGAAAGAATCGTCGTATCCTGAACGTTTGGCCTTACAGAAAATAGTGGAACAACCTCGTTTCAATATCCTAGGAGAATTGAAGAACCTTTATGTTAAGATTCCACTATTACAATCCCTACATGATGTACCTATCTACACCAAAACGGCCAGGGATCTGTGTGTGAAAAAGCCAGGAAGGAAACCTAAGGATCCCCCTACAGTTCATGTAGTGGGAATTTGTCTGAACTAACGCTGGGAAAGGTTCCAATGGCCAAATATGATGACCCAGGTAGTCCCACTATCACAGTATATATTGGGCAGCATACCCAGATCCCCAATGTTTTGGTTGACTTAGGTGTAGCAATAAACGTTATGACCATTTAGACTATAAAGAAGTTAGGACTCACTAATCTCAGGCCTACCCCTACCATACTAGAATTGGATGATAGATCCAAAATCGAACCTGAAGGAATCTTGGATGACTTGGTAGTCTCTGTTGACTCTTGGGAATACCCTGCAGAATTCCTTGTTTTGCAGCCTAAATCACAACTGGGGGGACACCCATTAGTCTTAGGGAGACCATGGTTAGCTACAGCAGATGCGTGTATCAGCTGTAGATCAGGATCCATGACGATTTCCGATGGGACTTATATCAAAATCCTAACCTTATATCCTCCAGCCCGACCAAGATCATATGTTGAAACTCCATTATGGATGGATTTGGAGGAAGAGGAAGGAACTCAGCCACTACTAACAATTGGGAGAACCCTGACTTTCAAGAATGAAACTGAAGATGACACTATCAGCAGTTTTATTAGTGAGCCAATGTCTGTCACCAAACACGCATATCAAACCTTTGATAGTACCTTAATCGAACTGGAACAAGAAGAGCTCACTGAAGATACCCTAGCTAGTAATGCTGAAATAGTCCCAATAATTGAGAACGTAAAAAGCACCCTAGTAGAAATTGAGACTAGAAAAACCCTGAATATTAATCATAATCTTGCGCCCGATGAACTGGAACGTCTGGTTGCATTGATGAAAAAGCATAAGGGGCCCTTTGCGTGGGAGTATACATACATGAGAGGTATTCCCTCGGGTCTGTGTACTCACCACATCTATATCAAAAATGATTACAAGCCAGTATGCCAACCACAACGCAGAATGAACCCAAACTTAAGAGATATTGTGAAAAAAGAGATTCAGAAACTCTTGGAGGAAGGATTCATCTATCCTATTCCAGACGGTGAGAGGGTTTCCCCACTGGTGATCGTACCTAAGAAAAATGGTAAGTGGCGAATTTGTGTAGAGTATAGAGAATTGAACAAGGCAACACAAAAAGACTATTTCCCTTTACCCTTTATCGATCAGGTTTTGGATACCTTGTCTGGAAAAATATTATTTTCCTTTCTGGATGGTTTTAGTGGATATAATCAGATCCAGATCGCCCCCGAAGATCAAGATAAAACCACTTTCACTTGTCCTTGGGGAACCTTTGCATATAGGGTACTTTTGTTTGGGTTATGTAATGCACTAACTACATTTCAGCGAGTTGTGATCGGAATCTTTTCTGAAATGGTTAATTATTGCATGGAGATCTTTATGGATGATTTTACTCCGTATGGTAGTAGTTTTGACGAAGCCTTAAGAAATTTGGAAAGAGTTTTAGAACACTGTGAATAGACCCAACTATCCTTGAGTATTGAAAAGTGTCACATAATGATGAGTGAGGGTATGGTTCTTGGGCATTTTATCTCTACTGCAGGAATCCAGGTAGATCCGGCTAAAATAAAGGTAATTGCAAACATTCCTACTCCTGGAACGCAGAAAGAGGTACGTAGTTTTCTTGGACATGCTAGTTACTATAGAATATTCATAGAAAAAATTTCTAAATTAGCATCTCCTTTATTCACTTTGTTAATGAAGGATGCATAATTTAATTGGACAGATGCATGCCAGACTGTGTTTGCAGAACTAAAAAGAAGGTTTTCCACAGCACCTATTTTAAGAGGGCCTAACTGGGCCTTGCCTTTTCATATTTCCTCTGATGCTTCGGACACTGCTATTGGAGCAGTGTTGGGACAGCAAGAAGTCCATAGTCCATATGTTATCTATTATGTTAGTAAGAATTTGGCCTCTGCTGAACTAAACTACATAGTGACAGAAAAAATAATTCCTTGCTATTGTTTATGCCATTAATAAGTTTAGACATTATATCACTGGGTATTCTACTTTCGTGCATACTGATCACTCGGCCATTAAATATTTAATGAATAAAACTATCACTAATGCTCGAGTGACTAGATGGTTGATGCTATTACAAGAATTTGATATAACTATTGTAGATAGACCAGGAAAAGAAAATGTCGTTGCTGATTTTATTTCTCCACTAACTAACAATGATGATAATTCACCAGTCGAAGATTCTTTTCCTAGTGAGCATTTGTTTGCAGTCTCAACACACTCCCTCTAGTATGCAGATATCGCTAATTATTTGGCTACGGGTAACCTTCTAGCGCACTTATCAAAGAGAGAAAGAAGGAAAATCATACAGTAGAGTGCGAGATATTCTTGGATAGAGGGACATCTCTTTTACACAGGACCAGATTTGGAGATCAGACGATGTGTGAGAGAAGATGAGATTCACAGTATCCTGAAAGCATTCCACGATGAGCCCTGTGGGGAGGCATTTTACCGACAAGAGAAATGGTCATAAGGTACTGAGAATGGGATATTTTTGGCCTACCGTGTTTCAGGATGCAAATAAATATGTTCAAGCTTGCAACAGTTACCAAAGGATGGGTTAGCCAACAGATTTGATGAAATGTCACTTCAGCCACAGCTAGTGGTTGAACCTTTTGACATATGGGCTCTAGATTTTGTAGGGCCTATCAACCCTCCCTCAAAACAAAAAGTTTATATCCTGGTTTGCACATACTATATGGCCAAGTGGGTGGAAGCTGTGGCCCTCGTAAGATCCAATGATCAAGTTGTGATAGATTTCTTAGATGAGGAGATCTTCACCCACTTTGGGGTACCCAAGGAAATAGTAACATATGGAGGACCGCAGTTTGTGTCCTATAAGATTGAAGCCCTATTTCAAAAATATCATATTCAGCATCAGATAACTTCACCATATCATCCACAGGCCAATGCCCAGGTGGAAAGCATGAATAAGGTAATTGAGGCTATCCTTACAAAACAGTGAAGATTCACTGCAAAGATTGGGCAGAAAGACTTCCAGAGGCATTATGGACATATCGTACTACATGGCGCAACACTACAGGTTTCTCTCCATATGAACTAGTATATGGGAATAATGTTGTCTTTCCTATTGAATTCGAGATCAAAAATCTGAAGACAACTATGGAAGCAAATCTGGACTTAATGGAGGCTCAAAGGAACCAGTTGAATCAGTTAAATGAATTAGATGAGAAGCGCACAACTGTTGTACATCATATAGAATTAATCCAACAACAACGCCCCAAATGGAATGACAGGTTCATAAAAAGGAAAGTATTTTGAAAAGGAGACTGGACGTTACTATATGATTCATGGTTCAAGAGGGATTTTAAGGGAAAATTGCGCACAAGATGCCTGGGACCCTATAGAATATACAAGGTATTCGACAACGGAACCGTTCGTTTGACCACCATTGATGAAAATCAGACACCATTATTTGCTCATGGTCATCGGTTACGGCTTTATCATAAACCTATTTCAAAGGATGTGTTTATCTCTCGTTTTGCAGCTGATCCAAATTATCAACTGATACAGGAACAAGGGTTTCCCCCCGTTTCTGAGAATATCTAAAATCTACTTCAATTCCGCACAAAAAAAAAATGTATATAAATAAATTGCTGATTTATTTTTTTTTATGCTCTGATTGGTTTGTTTTTTTTTAGAAAATGGTGTGCAGGGATGCGATGCGAAGGACCCGAGAGGAAAGGGACAGTCGTAATGGGCCAATCGACTGTGAAATCATGGGAAGTCCTCTGCACCTGCTGGATAAGTCAAGGATTGGAGAAAACCATTGCTGAAACTCCATCAACTTTCTGTTAATTTTTCTGCTTTCTGCTAAAACTCCGCTATTTTTTCTGCTTCCTGCCGAAACTCCGCAATTTTTCCGCTTTCTGATGAAACTCTGCTATTTTCTCCGCTTCTTGTCGAAACTCCGCTAATTTCTCTGCTTTTTTCCGAAACTCCGTCAACCTCCCACTTTTTGGCCAAACTTTATTCCATTTCCGTTAGCGGTTGTACCTTGTTAATTCTCTGTTGAAGCTCCACCATATCTCCGGTTAAAGCTGTATAGACCCTTCTGCTTCTTGCCGAAACTCCACCAATTCCTTGTTGGAACACTGTAAATCCAACCACTAAATTGATTAGAGTACATGTCACAATTTTTCAAAAAGGATGGAGCTGGCAATCCGCTAAACGACCACTTATTCATATAATTTGTGCCGACATGGACACACTTTGGGATATGGGCCAACTAACTTTATGGAGCCGCATGTGAAAAGCTTCCTTCATCAACTAATTTGACAACAAGGGCATGCCACCGAGGAGGATAAAAATTCATCACGGTAACTATGGAGGTATGAGTTCTAATCATAAGTATTGACTAGGCATAAAGTGGCAGAATAATCATGATTATATCCTATTTGTACAGCCATGTCAACAACTCTTAACTAACCAGTCCACATCACTACCCAATCTGTATTTATTGACCACCTCCATCTTACCCAATCCACGTGAGAACTTTCGAGCATTATTTTATCCCATAATGCACCAACTTTCTAAAAATACTCGACGAACCCTCCACTGTTCAGCACTATCGTTGCATGTTGCAACTCCAGCGTCTGAATTAGGAAATTTTCCGCTCGTCTCATCGAATATTATCAAGGAGAAGGAAGTATGGGGGGGTGTTGTTCACCATGAGCCGGAATCAATGGATGCCCTTCGTAGAAACATGGAGGTCTTCAACATTTTTCAAGAATCTGGATGGACCACATACTTTGAAAGGTTGAGTAGATTTAATGGGGAAATAGCACTGCAGTTTTCTATGAATTTAAGAGGAGATCATTCCGAATTCAAGGGTATGAGGGTCGATGTTTCACAGCATGCGTTAGCAGAAGTCACGGGACTACCAAGAACTGGGATAATATGGTTCGACCAGAAGAGACCTAAACTGAATGCAGTTGAAGATTTACTGAGAGCAGGGGAGAGCGTTTAGCCAAAACAACACGGCATAGCATTGGAAAGCCTACCTCACCCTTGGGACCAAGTGGCCATATTCCTGAATAAATACATTACATGTGAAGGTAGGTACAAAGTTGTTTACACTTACGATTTTGTGCTACTCTCCCACCTGCGTCACAATGCATTGATCAATATGCCCTATTTTATTTTAAAAACTTTACAAAACATGCCTCATTATGTTCGATGGTCTCACCATATTCAAGCCTCCATTACCAATCATTGCCTCATTAAACTGCTAGTCCTGAGAGCCCTGGAGAGAAGGAATCAACCCTGGGCACAATTTCTTGTTGGGGCCAGGGTAGACCATGTGCCTATAGAAGAAGAAGAGGATAGCAGTGAGGAAGATGACGTGCAAAGCTTGTCAAATTTAGTTGGGGGGGTATGGAGATCCTAAGGATGTTGGTAATGACCAGGAAATGACTTCAGGGAAAAATTTAAACCCCCTAGAGCCTGTTGAGAACTTACAAAATTTAAATCCCCTAGAGCCTGTTGAATACCCAGTCCAGCAAGCAGAGGCCAATATAGAGGAGAAAAGGGAGTAAATTGAAAATCAGACTGTGGAAATTCATGAAATTGACTCCTCTGCTGAAGGACAGGAATAAATATCAAAGGACGATTTTCCTTATTCTGTCCTAGTGGAAATCAAAATTATTCTTGAAGAACCTACACCCTCCATCACAGAGAAAGAAGAGGAGGTCCATAATTCTTCCAGAAAAACCTACACCCTTTACATCTAAGGGAAGGAAGAAGAGGTCCATCACTCAGAAACAATCAAGCAGCCCATTAAAGAAAGCAAGGACCAAAGCCACTACTGCAGTAGAAGCATTAAAAAAAGTCGAGGTAGATATAGAAATTCCAATCTTAAATCCTCGATCATCCCCTATAACACAAGAACCAGGGGGTAGCTCAAAATATTTACTAGAATATGTCGATCCACAAGAACCTGTTGCAGAAGAAGGAGAATCCAAATGGAAACCCTGCTCTTTGAAAATGATTTGCTGAAACAGGAAGTACACGTGCTTGGGGAGGAGCTACAGGGATTGAAAGAAGTGTCAAGGAAGAAGGCAATGCAGAGATTAAGCACGTTAGCTGATGCAGCTGACCAGGTGGAGAACTTGCCTTCTGAAGCAGAAAATTTGGAGCATGAGGAATTGGTGTGCCCAGAATGTGGGGACATTTTTCTAAAGTCGGGATTTAAAGTCACACTTATAGAGCCTTCGACCTGGAAAATGGGTCAATCAAGACAGGAAATGGATGTAACAGCACAAGCAGAGCCAATGGTAGAGGATGATCAGCATCAGAATGAGGGAACATCCCCTTCTACCTTGGATAATAAAAAATCACTGAGTGAAGAACCTAAAAATGTCATGTCACGGGATTTATTGACCCCCGTGCAGGAATTGCAAGGATTAGAAGAGAATTTGTTGCAACACTCAGAAAATGTTGAAACACTTCAGGAAGATGTTGCTGAAACACAAGAACCAGCAACATGGGGAGAAGCTGTGGAATATTCAGAACCAGTGAGTCTAGAAATGGATGTTGAAACACAAGAAACAGCAGTCCAAGAACAAGTTGTCGAAACAATGGCACAACAAGAAATCGCTGGGTTTCCTGAATTGGTAACTGGGAAAGAGGATAGTGCTGAAACAATGGCACAGAAGGAGACTGTCAAGTCTCCTGACGTGCTGGGTCATGAAGGATTTGTTGAGACTGTGGCACTAAAAGAGAAATTTGTTGAACCACGAGAACCAGCAGTACATGTAGAATTTGTTGATGTTGCGGTGCAAGTCCCTGAGCCAATGGATGGAAAGGAAACTGTTGAAACACAAGAAACAACAGTACAAGTATAATTTGTTGATGTTGCAGTGCAAGTCCCTGATCTAATGCATGGAAAGGAAACTATTGAAACAAAAGAACCAGTAGTTCATGTAGAACTTGATGATGTTGCGGTACAAGTCCCGAAGCCAATGGATGTAAAGGAAACTGTTGAAACACAAGAACCAACAGTTCATGTAGAATTGGTTGATGTTGATGTACAAGTCCCCGAGCTAATGGATATAAAGGTAAATGCTGAAACACAGGTTCTGGTGTCTCCAGAACAAGCCCTAACAGATAAACCTGATGATAAAGCAAAAATGCAAGAACCACAGGAGATCATCCAGTTAAACTCCGAGGATGAAGAAGATACAAGGCATGGAAGAATGCAGGATATGATAGAGGAGATTTAATTGATGAAGCTCGAAGTAAGTAAATGGAAGAATCATGCTGACCTGTGAAAGGAAGGAATGGTCCCTCTTTAGAGAGAGATGGGAAAAAGAACTGGTTTTTCAGAAACTCCAATGGGAAAGTGTGTAGGAGGAACTAAAAGAGCTGAGAAAATTCAAGTCTATGCAGAAGGATAAAGAGTAGATGTACACTTTAGCTAAAGAATTGTTAAGATGTAAATCCCCATATCCTTCCTATTCTGTGTTCCTCTATGAATAGATGACTCTGTTCAAATTGAGAGCT
Organism: Larix kaempferi; assembly: GCA_027924585.1. Lineage (NCBI taxonomy): Eukaryota > Viridiplantae > Streptophyta > Pinopsida > Pinales > Pinaceae > Larix > Larix kaempferi. The sequence continues at coordinate 1,934,279 of BSBM01000517.1, read as the reverse complement.
TTGGAGGGGAAACCTTATCAGATTATAACCTCTCCTAAATTTCTGGAGGCCTTTTTGCAGAGTGATATCAGTAAGCATAATCTATTGTGCACGAGTTATATCTACATGAGATGTCATGATTTATGGATTTTTGTTCTAACCCTATGCCTTACCTAGGATATATTCACTTGAGGGATTTCACCTCTCTTTTCACCAATCAGATGCAGTGGTGTAATACTTTCCATACCATTCAGAAGAATGAGGATAAATCCACTCTCTAGATCAGAAGCGAACCTCAGTCCCCTATGGTCCTTATTGCAAAACATGAAAGGTACCTTTCATCTCCTATGAAGGTCCATTAGTTGAAAAATTTACAGCAGAAGATCATCTCTACTTGTGTTCGAATGATCTCCCAACAACAGTCTTATGCCCTGGAAGGAAGTAAGCATAAGTAGCAAGCCTCTTATCCATATTTGAGAGGAAAAGACCCTTATTGTTTTGAGAACTTCAAGCAGATCTATCTCGGGTGCCTAAGTACGTTAAATGTATGGTGACATGTGGACCACGTTGGTTGGGGCTGAAATTCAAATTTCCACTGATATGGCTGCCTGAGCGGCAATATCAGAGTAATTACATATTGACTAAGAAAGCAGAGAAAAAGTGTTGGGAAGTGTTGATTTCCTACAATGGATTCTTCAACTGTGGTGAGAAGCCTGAAACTTATTTTAACCTTACTAATCTCCACAGAAAGAGCTTAGAGTCAGATTCAGATTCGGACTAGATGGAATTTGTTGCATGTGGACATGCAATAGGACAGTTGGGGGAAGATGTTGGGTGCTGGAAATGCCCTTTTTGCTCACTCCTATTCAACCCTTTTTCTCTTATTTTGTCTTTTATTTTACAAACCAAGTCATTACCTTTTCCAAGAACAGGCATGTATTTGAACAAGTATAATTCATTATTACCTTGCTATATTAATGCTTAGAAATGCTTGTGATTATGAATTTTTTTCGTCTTGATGCTGACTTGTGATGAATTTATGAGAAGTAAGTAAAGACCTCAAGGAATCCAGGAATATCAGCTTGCTGATACACGTGGACGTTGAAACACTTGGAAACAGCTACACATTTCCAAGGCTCGGTTTGATCGTTGTTGAAACAGCTCAGGCCATTCCTCTAGGTGGCCAGCTGAGACTCGTTTAGCGGTGGATCAGTTCTAGTTGTAAAGGCGCAATTGATTATTAAACAAAATCCATTCTAATGTAACAATCACTTGAACTGTTTCTATTTTCTATTGTATATTTGGAAGCCTGAAGATTGGAGCTCTTCATTGTTGCCTGAATTAAGGAGCTTGAACTGTCTGTCCCAGTATATATAGGAAGATGAGATCGTACGGAAGGTTAGGATTATTTTCAAGAGATTTGTAACAGGAGTTGGGAGTCTTTTGTAATTGAACTTATCCATTAATGAAAGAAGCATTGTTCCTTTGATTCATTGTTTGTTGAGTTAGTTTGGTAGCCTCCAGTGGCATCTCTGTTGGAAGGCCAGGGCCCGCCTTCTCACAGATATTGCCGAGTTAAGTAGATGTTTTAATTTTAATTTATTTTTCTTGGTGTGGAGTTACAATAGGTAGTATTTCAGATTGCTGCAACAATAGTTATTGTATAATCGCATAATCATAATTTCACTTTGGTTTGCTGCAATAGTGTGGTGTGAACAGACGACTGTGTAGAATAATTTTTTTCCTATGCAAGTGTGTTAATTAGTATTGTTGTTACATCCAAGCTCAGCTCCTGTGTGTTATTGTTATTTATCTTTCCCAGAATTTGCTGAATTAGATAGGTCGTGGTTTGATTTATCTTTAATCTAATATTTTAGGATTTAACTTCTTGCAAAAGCAATTCTAGTTAATTCATTCTTAGATCAGTTGTCGTAGGATTGATGATATGAGAAAATAGGAATCCTTTCAGTTCTTAGATTGATAATTGAGATTGGTTTTCATAGTGAATTAAGTTTGGATTAGCAGTTCGGTAGGATGAGTGGTCTTTATTTATTTAGACAGCTACTGAAATGTTTATGCATATACTTTGCTTAGTTACCTTTGAAACACTCAGACTTTCCTGGGTTGACAATTTATATTGAGCATTATGTTTGTTAACTGTAATTAGTGAGCATATAGAGTGACCAACACCTACTCTTGTTGGTTGCTTTATGCAACTCCCATCGGCAGTCCCTCATCTAATAGAACTTCTTTGACCTCCTCCCATGACTCCAGGTTGGCAGTCCTCTCCAAGACTCATTTCAATTGATGGACATACTTAGAAACCTTATTTTCCTTATTTTGCTTTGAAATAATATGAATAATATATATTTTTTAAGTCTAGTTGAGCCATCATGTCTTCTCATTCTCTTGTCTGGGTTTTACTAAGAATGGACCTACTTGTTGTGGTAACTTGAATAATGAGGTTTGCTTATACTGTACAAAATAATCCATTCTTAACCGATTCTTTGTTGTATATATTCAAGAGAAAACAATATTGGGGTGAGGAAAAAAGGTAGTAGATATGGTTCCCCTTCAAAACCATAGACTCTAAGAATAGTATGATCTTCAAAAATGAACCAATCACCAAACCAGGACTCTGGACTCAGTTGCAATAGTGTTTTTTACTCACGGAAGATTCTGGGAGGAGGAGTAGCATTGATAAAATAGTATATGATTGAGATTAACTGATTTACACAGTAGGTGAATCCTACATTGTTTGGATTCCTCATTGGGACATGGGTCCACTCATAAACTGGCCAGGGATTTCCTAAAAAATCTACAGAATGAACAACAATGTGATCGAAGAAGGTCTAATTTGGAGATAAAATCATGTATACCAAGTATGATTGATATCTGAAAAATATGGTAGCATGAAAATATACCAGTTATTGATGCATTGAATCTGACAAGAATTTTCGATAATGAAATTTAGTGCATACACCCCCTCCCCGGACAAGAAAAGTGATAAAAAACCAAGGTGATTGTCTTCAATCAGTTCATGATTATCCTCCCCAAGTACTTGACACGTGATAGAAAAGGTTCTTCTAACAGGCTCAATGAATATGGAGGACTTGTAGGGAAGAGGCTCTGTAGGTTGGGGGGTTCCCTGAGGTAAACATTTGATGCGTAATCGATCCTTGTCCTCCTGTGAGAGACTGAGGTACTTAAATACAAGCAAATCATCAGTAAAAGGAAGAAGCTTTTCAAACAGGGGAAAATGAAGCATTTCGGCAATTGATTCTCTGGAATTGAGCAGATGACATTAGCTCCATCAGTTGCCAAGACCACTCTATTATGAACTGCATAATTAGTTCAGCACCAAGACACTAGTTTTGGTAAATTGTAGGTTTGGGGTATTACCACAAAGACAAGGTTTGACTCCCACATATGGAAATGATCTTATGCGGTCATGAAATTGAATTGGGCATATTTTATCACCCGGTACTGGTCAAGGAAAGACAATTTAGGGTCGAAAACTTGGTTATCATGATCAACCAGGGGCTCTTTAGTGGGGTTAGGGTTTCTAGGCAGCCTAAGTGCCCTGGTTTTAAAAGGGGTGGTCATTTTGTAATAGAAAAGTAAAATGGGACGATTAAAAAGTAAACAGGTGCGAGGAACAGTACCTACCTATGCCAAAAAGGCCTTCATAGGTGGCATTGGCGACTTGCTAGCAAGACGACGACGAGTGATTTCTCCAGACGATGATGAGTGCTTTCTCTGGACGATGATGGGTGCTTTCTCAAGGATTACTAGATTTGGGATCCCAAAGGACAACAAGTGCTTTCTCTGGAGAAATATTTTATTCAAAAACCCTTTGAAATTGACGCTGTAGGAATGTGTCGACCTTCGGTTGGCCCTTTGTTGTCCACGTCATCTGTTGATTGCCTCGTCATGTGTTTCCTCATCATCCGCCCTGAACACCTATCCCCTTTCCATCCATCCATGTGGCCTTATCATCTCCCTGTTGCCACATGAGATGGTGGGATGATTTTGAGGGAACAAAGAAGTAATTTCAAGGGTGCCTAAAACTAGTTTTACAACCCACTTTTGTACCCCCAAAAAGACTAATGCACAAACTGCCTACCTCTAATGGTTTTGATTTCGGTAGCACCCTCTTGTTTTAACCATCTTTCACTTTCCTCCAGCGAAATGAATTGGCGTCATTGATCAGAGGAATAAATGGTACAGATCAGCTCCTCTCCCAATTCTAATGTGAAACTTTGTAGCCCGTGACATAATTTGCAACCGACGTAACACTAACGTATAATTTGTTTCTCATCTCCACGTCAAAGTAATGTCGATACCACAGATTAAACATCAAAATAGAGTCGCTTATTTTTTAATTCAAATTGAAGGCTTATTGTAGGTGTGAAGCACAACAATAAGGGTTATGTTCCTGCAATTGGTTTACAATTAAAAGTTTGTAGACATGTGGACCCTTTTTTTCGAGCACGATTCAAGTCTATTTCAAATATATGGACATCAACTTAGATATTTGTTATTTAAAATGGATGTGTGCATTTTGAAATTGGCCTAGACATTATTGAATAATTTTTTCATAGTGTCACGTGTTGATTTAATATTCTTGCAAGGCAAAGTGACAGTGGTATTTGATAATCAATGAAATACAACAAATAATACATCAAGATTGTGGTGTGTGGTCATAGTCTTATTATAAATTGCATTAACATGAATTTTTTCTTGGTGCAAGGAATAAGAAAAGGTGTGTAGAACCCTTGCTTCATATTGCCCATTTTTTTTATCATGCAACAAATGCATTCCTAAATATATTTATCTATGCCAACACAGCATTGTTTCTAATAGATATACAACAGGATCAAAAAAAACTTCATTTGATATAAATAGTGCATAATTATTTAAAACAAAAAACCAATAATTAAACAATGAAAGGAACGATATATCACCCACATACTAATTAGTCTATTAAATAATATATATTATATATCCATGGTAGTTTCATCTTGGGCTTCATCCAATTCTATATCTGACTCATGAAGATCAGAATTTGTATCCAACCCTTCAGAATCATTGTAAGGATTGTCCATAACAATATCTGGTATCTCTAGTACCAAGTCATCATCAATATAATCATCATCATCAATATAATCATTATCATCAAGATCAAGCATAGGATCTAAAGAAAAGATCGTTTGTTCAACTTGATTTCCCTCTTTGTCTAAGTACACTTCTTCATCCTCCCTTACATCTTCGTCTTCTTCATCACGAAAATATTCTTGAGGAAAAATATATCTTACAAGCCTTCCTCTTAGATAAAATCTAACAACATATGACCAACCTACTCTACCCGATACTTGTAAATAAAATACTTGCTCACATTGTGTTGGAAGTACATAGGGATCTGTATTTGGCTCATACCTAGTAGTATTAATCATGGCAAATCCATTATCATGATCAATAACAGTCCTTTCATTGCCTAGTAACAACAACCTATATTACTTTACCTTAAAGAGAAACACTTTGAAGGATTTAAAATCTATATCCAATATGTCTTCCAAATAGCCATAGTACCTCAAATCCGATGTGACTAGATGTCTGTCAACCCTATAGGAAACATTAGCAACCTGGAAAATTTTAGTTATCCCCTTGTCACAGGTTTTCTTCTTATCATCCAATTGCGATATTTTCATCCATTACACCACATATCTTGATGATGTTTCACCTGCATGTTCAACATGTTATAAATGCATTGTCATGAATTGATAAATATATGTACAAGGTAATTTCAGGGAAAAAAAACAATATAACAATGGGATTTGAAATGTAAAAATCAAAGTAAAATATTGCTTACATTTCTATCTTTTACACCATATGCTAGACCAATTTCCTTCTTGGTCAAATTTGTATCATTATCCATAAAAGCTCTTATAATCAACTCAAACGCCCTATTCCATGATAATGTATGGTATACTTCTTTACATCGTTCTATCCATATCTTCATCCAATAAACATTATTTGCAATGTATAAATGAATTGCATCCCACTCTACACTACCTGGATGAAGGAAAAATATAGATTTAGTGAACCATCCAAGCTTCAAAAAGTATAAACGAAGATAGTAAATACAATAAAAGCAATTACCTTTCACTTTTCTCCATCTATCTTTCCCGAACAACACCTCCCCTTCAAATTTGTTCATGGAATTGACATCCCAAAGGAGAGCCACATTTATATCACCCACTACTTGGGGCAAATACTTACTAAAATATACAACGAATTGATATACCATATAGCCTTCAACCATTAAGCCCTCTGGACATGATCTTTGTCTAAGAAAAGTCTTGGGTCGGGAAAAATTTTGGTACATTTTGGAAGTGGTTGTGGTGTGAAAAGGGTCAAAGCGAAGTGGCCCACCAATGAGGAAACTACTCCGATGAACTTGCCAAAAGTAGAGGACAAGTGACATTTGAATATGTCAAGGGCAGTATTGGTTAAGTTTGTTAGGATTTTGTGTCCACTTACATTAATGAGTTGATTAGTCGAGTAGTGGGAGCGGGCCAGGATGTGTGCACCCTATAAATATGTAATGGGTTGGGAATTTTGGGTTTAGCTAGTTAATTAGAGGAAAAGTAGTTGTAAGAAGACAGTCGCATAAGATCGAAGTGATCTATTAGTTGTGTGCGCATATCCATTGTAAAGAGAAGATGAGAAATATGTTTGTAGGCTGTGTGCATAGACGAAAAGTGCTATATTACTGCGACTCATGAATCAACAAAACTTTTGTGGTTTTCTCCCGGTTGGGTTTCCATGTTAAAATCATGGTGTCAAATGTGTGTGATTGATGATTTTGTGGGAGATGTTCCTTTACTTATTCTGCATTATATATTAAATGTCATGAATCGGTGATCTAATATGAATGGTTGTGAATATTGTGAATTTGTGAATGAATGTCATAGTTATTCTCTGCCTTGTATGGAATATGAATGATATGTCGAAGCTCTGTTATGTATGATTGTTATGTGTTTGGTTCATTCTCCTTCGCAACTATAGAATCTTGGTTCCTGCATCTCCCATAGATACCTCGGGTGAGACTTCACTCACTAGTGGGTAATGTCGAAAGGGTCGATGTCTTGGGGTTTGTTGTTGATTAGTTAAGTGAACCTGGGTCGAAGTAGAGTTACGCCATTGTTAGGACAGGGATCTATGTCAAAGGGAGATGTGGCATCCGGCTAATCCCGAAATCCAGGACTAGATCGATAGGAAGATGAGGCAGTTTGTTGAAGATCAGAACAAAGATGCACAACTTGACAGGGAAACATGGTTAGGTAAGTATGTTTTCTCAGACATCCATAAAGTGTTCTTTGGATAACTCCTTATTATATTGACTAAATGGTTGGCGAGGTTAACTCTGCAAAAGAGTTTCTTTCAAGGGGGTGAGCCTACGATTTGGACACCTGAGCTAGTCTGAACCCTTAAGGGTGTTAACAATAAGATATCTCGCGTTGTTGATTATTGGTTGGATAGTATACTTGAGGGATATATTACAGAGTTTGTTGTAGACACTATAAAATATTACAATGCTACTAAATGAGAGTCCTTCCAAGGACCGCGAGGTAAGTACCTGAAATCCTTAAACATGTGGATTAAAATGCTTCTTTATGAAAAAGGGTTCATGAGGATGGAATCCGACTCATAAACTATTTGTGTACGGTGGTTCAGGATGTAAGTAGGGGATGGTATGGGAGTACATTGTAAGGAATGAGCTAACATGATAAGGGGAGAAGAAAGTGAGACGGACGAAGAGTGTGGCTTACTACGAAGTGGGAAAATATTTCGGTCGAACAAGAGAAGGAGGACTGCAACAAGGAAAGAGGATTGCAGTGTGACCAAAGGAAGGAACTATGAACCAGTGCCACAACTCCGAGAGGAGTCTTATAGTATAGAGGAGGACGAAGAGGAAGACTTCCATCTCATCTTACAGGAAGAACCTATCGATCTATCTCAGGATGGACACTATGACATACTTGTGACCCCATGCACATATTCAGAAATTGAGGTGAGAGAAAATAGTCCATCATTACAGATTGTACAAGCAAGTATGTTGATGCCTGGAAAAATCCTTGCGTCCACAGTAAGGGTTATCCCCAATGAAAATATTGAATTAGACTCTTCACTGTTTGGAATAGGGAACCCGTCCAGCTATCGTTCAAGATAGTATTTGAATGAATTTTTTGGATGCAACCCGACCCACTGTTTAGGATTTTAATTGGTATTAAATGAAATACAACCTACCAATCATAAATGCAAAGGATTATGTTCATTAAACTATACTTTTTTTATCGATAGGAAGAAACCTCACACAGTGATGCAAAGGTTCTTACCTCCCATCTCATCACTTCCTTTATTGTCAGTAACCCAAGTGAATTCCCTAATTAAATGCAATATTATACTTAAACTAAGCTATCCTTGCAAGGAGCGGGATAAAGAGAGCAACACAAGGTAACTGCATCATGCATTTTATAGGAGATAACCACTGAAAATAAAAGCATTTAGCAGTTACAAAATAAATTTAACACATTAGATAACTCGAGTATTAACAATTCATTAGATCCATTGCTCGTAGAAAGAAAAGAAAAAAAATTGTTTTCTTGCATATGCACTAAAATAATTTAGAAACTATTAGAATAATCCAATAGAAACAAGAACAATATTACTACATTTTAATAGACAAAAGGAGGAAATCAGTTCCATGCATTCATCCACACATTTTGACATAGTATCCAATGCAAGCTTCCACCCAGAAAATTGCTTTCTTCATTATTAGAAATAATTCTAACATGTGAGTTCTAGCAAAATATCCCTAAAATAAAAAGGCCCTTTTCTCTATCTAATTTCCTCTATTTTTCCTTTCTATTCGACCCCCCTAGGTGACTTTTCAATTCCCCTTCATTACGTTAAGACCCTTTGTCTTCCAGAACCTTTGTCATATTTTATTTACAACTTAAATAAAGGGGACAAAAACTACATAAGAAAGTAAAACAAAATTATTACATCATGGGTGTGGAGCTCCCTCTTGAGTTTGTATAAATTTATCCCAAAGGCCACTTTCATAGGATATAGCATTCAACTATTCTAGCTACAACAACCGTAATGCCACTTCATGAAAAGATAAATCTTTAACCATTGCATTGATGCCTTTAGTTGTTGAGTTATGCCCATTAGCCAAGTATTGTGTTTTCAACGTTGCTTGCCCAATGTGTTCATGTAGGTCTTCTGGAGTAAAATTTTCCAGACTATGGATAGCAGCTATGTCTTCATCCTTAATGGTTCTTGATTCAATCAATCTCTACTCTTTCAATACAGGGTTTTCAAATGGGCCAGGAGAAGGCAAATGAAATTTTTCAAAAGATTTGGCTATATGCTGATGGATCCCTTCACATTTGGAAATAGAGGCTGCTACCCCATTTTGCAATTTCCTCTCATCCTTTTGGAAACTATCTAGAGTTGCAGGGGAAGGTATGTTGACCTGTTGGCAACTGTTCGCTTGTTAAGGTATACAGGTTGTTAAGCAAGTCGCAGGTTTGAGTCTATCGCAAACGAGGTTGTGGAGGTTACGCCCCAACTATTCATGCCCGAGGTTTATAGTGGAAGCCGCAGGAATCGACCTCATGTCACACGAGTACGAGACCCACGTGTTATCGATTCACCTCGTTAACAAAAAAACAAAAAAACTGTCTAGAGTTGAAAAATCCAATCTTAACTCTTCTGTAGACTTCTTAAGCAGACGGGGAGGGATTTATTTGCTTTCTTTCTCTAAGCAGTCAACTTTTTCATTCTATTGTGAATCTCTTCTAATTTATGTTGGGTGGCAGTAGTTGTCTCGGATATTTGTTTGAGTCTAGCCACCATTCCCTGTACTTCAAACGTTTGTTTTGTGAGTCGATCCTATGAATAGAACAATTGTTCATGAAGGGTGGATGCGAAATCATAAAATGGGGTTAAATACTGCTTATGCTCTTAGGTAGTGTTCAAAACAATTGTCAACGAATCTTTTTCTCGATTAAGCTCTGCTACTTGAGCTTGCAGAGCTCCCTTTTCGATAGTGGTAGCTTCTACTTGATGGTCCCATTGATTTTCCTTTGATTGCATCTGCTGTAATTGGGACTTTAAATATGTCTTCTCTCCTTCCAATATTACCAGCTGATCATTAAGTGAATCTCTTTCCGCTTCCAGACTTTGAATGATGTTCATGGCTTCTCCCTTCTGAATTTCAAGGGTATCCCATTGTCATGTGATTTCAATTCCTTTGTTACTTACTTGAACCAATTGTCTTTAAGCTTAACTACTTTAGCCTTGCTGATTTCTACACTCTCTATAAATTTGTGTACATTATCTTCATTGAACGAAGATGTAGCTACACCAATGGATGTTGTGAACTCCGGGTCCCTATTGATACCTTCAACCACTGGGACTTCCTGTAGTGTAACTACATTAGGCTGTGAGGAAATTTTAAGCCTCTTTTTTGTATGTTTCATGATGGCCTTTCTTTTGGGATCATAAACTATAGTCTCCAACTTAGCTACGGCGTGCTGCTTGGAGGGTGTAAATGAGGTGATTCCCAACTCAGCGAAAGGAATATGTCCTTCAGTGAGTGGAACTTCCATTTTATTGTATGTTGCAGCATCAATGTCCATATCTTGACCTTCATTACCCAGTTCCTTACCTCCTTACTAACCTTGACTTTCCACAACTTTCTTAAAATATCTTTTTCTTCTTTCTTCTATTGGAGTTCCTCCTGCCGAGCTTATTCCTGTTGTTGTTGCATTAACTCATCCCTTTTCTTATCTTGTTCTACAGCAAGCTTATCTAGCCTTTCTTTTTCTATCATATTTTGCAGTTCTTCCACTTCCTCTCTTGCGTTTCTCTCTTCCTCGGCCTTCTTTGCTAGCTCTTCCTCCTTCAATATTTTGCTTGTTTCCACCAAGAGGGATTCTTCCACAGCTTTCTTCCTAGTGGCTTCTTCTAAGTTTTCTTGTGTCGAGGCATCTGTTGATTTGTTCGATCTTGCCTCCTTACCACCCTTCCTTTTGTTAAGTCTTCTATCCATTTCTACGAGGTTTGGGACTTGTCTGTATACTTCTTCTTCCTTCAAAAATTGGTCAGCATATTCATAATGAATTTTAACTGATATGCAATGCAGAGCTACCTTTTGGTGGCTATCATTTCTTACAAATATATTCTCACCAAAGTGAAAGGAATCCAAATCCTTTATCATGTCTTAGGCATCTTTGACCTTGTTCAACCTGTATGATCCGACTATTAGTGGAAGTGGGGGACAGGAATCTTTCTTATTATTATGCAGGAAATGGATGATGCCATTCACAAATGTCTACCTAACGATTTCTTTCATAATAATGCAATTTGTGAAATACTTGGGTAACAAAAATGGGCCCTTTGATCCTTCGTATATATGCAAGTAGGTGCCCTCAGGGGTCAGATAGAAATCCCCTAATTTAATAACTACTACAAGAGCCTCCTCAAACATGCAATCTGGCTCCTTTTCATATATCAATTTGTACAAGGGAACCACGAACTCTTCACAAATCTACTTGTAGTAGATTGCATGCTTTTGGGCCCACAAAATTTGATAGGCCACATAAATAGGAGATTCATTAGGATTCCACCTACATCCGAGACTAGTAAATGGATTCGGAGTCATGATGCAATCCACCAAATAAGAGGACATATGAAATTCAACCTTCTTTACTTTGAGACCCTACTGAGCATCTTTGATTGCTTGGACCATGTTCTCAAAGATAATGTCTCCCCAATTAAAAACAGTGCCTTGCATTGTGATATGATAAAGCAAATTCACCCAACTGAGCTTGTAATGAGTTGAGTTGGGCCTCACATAGAGCCTACATATGAGAGTAGCAGCAATCCTAAAATGAGTCTTCAAAAACTTAGTTTCATATTCCCCATTGTCTCTCTGGTGCAGCTGCTTCCCTGGTAGCAACATATTCTTTGCACATTCTGCATAGTCAAGTTTCAGGTTTGTGAGCCATTCCTCCGTCAAAAATACTCTTGGATCTAGAAGTATATATGCTTTGTCGATATGTGCAGGTTGGAACGAAGCAAAACCTTTCCTCACAGAGCTTGTAATGATACAAGATTTAGTATCAATATGGGGAAGGACCCATCGTATCACTTCAACGCAACTGAACAATTCAGTCCTAACTGTAGCCTTGTGAACGCCTGACCTTTTGATGTTCTGATAAATTAAGTCTTCTTCAATGGTAGATTATGGGACATTCTGGTCTCTGATCAAATGGTAAATTTTACCCCATATGAACTCAGGAGCTATGGCCATGATATGATGTGTATCATCAAAGTGAGTCTCCAGAGATGCTTCCTAAACTAGTTCATCATCAGATGATATATCCAATATGGGTTTATAGGAGAGCTTTGAACCCTTTTTCGACATTTATGAATCCTATATGATAGAGGAAACATCATTATCTTGGGTAAATTCCATTGAAATCACCAAATAAGATGCCCTTTCACGAAAAAATCAACAACGACTACAAAGATTTGCAACAAATAAACAAGCTATTTTCATATGGATGAATGAATTGTTCATCACTAAATCTAAAAACCCCCTAGTTTATCCATTAGGGTTCGCATCAATGCATTTGCTAGCTCGTAAAGGGAAAATGAAACGGTTCGCATCAATCAAGATAGTGTTGGAGAAATCCGATGTGCTCTTGGAGTTAGGGTTTAAGGTGGGGTTTTAACGGGAACGGGAGAAAACTTCAAAAGAAAGCTCATTTGGGAAAGAGGGGCTTGGACTGAGCTTTAGGGCATAAGTTATTCAATATAAGTGAGGCTTGAAACCCTTAAACCCCAAGGATAAATTAAACCAATAAGACACAAAAGAAATAAAATGGTCAAGCACGAAACTGACAAGGCCAATCATGGGCCTTTGCCCTCAAACCATAAATCGCAAAGTGGAAAATAACCAGTTTGAAACCAACAAAACAAGGTAAAATGTACCTACCTATACGATGGATGATAGGTGTGCTAGGTTGTTTGGTAGTAGACGCGAGTGTACCAAGCTAGGAATCTTCTCCAACGACCGCGAGCTTGTGACAACAATGATGGTAGGGAAAATGGTGTTCCTTGTTTAAAAGGTTTTTTTAAACCCTAAACACTCAAACGAGCCTTTAAAAACAGCTTCGACATGTTTTTTGTAACTTTGAACGAGTCATTTTAGTGACAAAGGGCGAGTTGCACCAATGTGTATTGACGATGTTTTCAATTCTAATGAGACAGTATATATTGTCGATGAACTCCAAGTCACTGCAATAGTATCGGCGTTATATCGCAATTCTCGTCGATATGCTTCAGCGGAAAATTAAAACTTTTTGCAATGTTGTGTTTTGTCAAGTTGTATTGGTAGAAAACTAACGGTCTCATCGATACATTTCGGTGCGATAATGGACAAGTTTGTTGAATGTTTTGGTAGTAAATTGACAAGTTCACCAAAATATAAGAAAATGTCCATGGTTTTGGCGATTATCCAAAAACTCAAGCGATATGTTGGAGAAAGAAAAGTTTCGTTGGACTCGGAGAAAGCGATTTTGTCATTTCGGCGAGATTTCAAAATCTCTCCGAAATTCCGGTAAAAAACATTGAGTCATATCAATGTTTCGGTGCAAAAAATGGAACTTCGTCGAAATTTTGGCGAGAAATCAAAATGTTCACCAACGTTTCGGCACAAAAGGTCAAGTTTCAACGTAAAAGGTCAAGCTTTGGCGATGTTTCAATGAACTTAGGGAAACTTGTCAAAACGTAAAACTTAGAGGAAAAGGCCGATGAAGGAAAACTTCAAACTTGGCGAAGTACTTTATCTTCTTTGGGAACATGCCAACTTTATGTAATACTTATCTTAGTATAAGAGGAAATCAAATGCTCGAGACAAGTAAAGGTCATATTTAAGGTGGGGCCCTAGCCTTTCCAAAAGAAAATACTGGGGAGGGTGGTTTCAGTTGCAACAAAGTGCTAATAACAATAGTTGCAAGAATAGTGCTTCGACTAGTAACAAAGTTATAAGTGTTGGTCTTGTAATATAAAGTCAGTCAATGCCCCTGAGAAATAAAATGACTAGGAATATATGAAGTTACCTATATTTCCTGGGAATGGGTCAGAGGATCCAAAACAACATTGATTTCTGTGTGAAGCTGTTTGGACCAATAAGCAAGTACAGGATGAGAATGTGAAAAGAGCATAGTTAATCACAACCTTCTGGGGCCGTGATTTGGATTGGTTCATGAATGCAAAGTCTCAGTCGTGGTCTATTACTGAACTCATGGAAATTAAACAGTTAAGAACTAAATCTATGTGGGACTTCGACCAAAGGTTCAAGACATTGATGGCTCATGTAAGCTTTCAAATGACAGATGTACAGCACAAGGAATAGTTTATAGCCGTTGTGTTACCACATATCTGGATTCTGTTGATGCAACAGAAGATCGTCTCATGGACTGAGGCTCTTGAGCTAGCCATGAAACTAGAAGCATCGCCTATTGGAGAAACTAGAGCGGGTATGGCTCATATCCAGTCACAGCTTGCAAACTTATCATCACAAATTTGAGACATAAATAAAGGAAAAGACAAAAGAGAAGAAGTTTGGTGTACCAGGTGTAAAGAGGAGGGTCATTCTAAGGACCAATGTACAGCTTTTCAGGAATATATAGTTGTCAGAGCTCCTAACCCGCTGAATCATGGAGCTGGAATTTGGTGTGGTATTTGTCATACTAGGGGGCATCTACCGGAGGAATGTTATCTGTTACAGAAAATTGTGAGTACTCCTAAGAACTTATTTTGTAAATTTTGTAGATTAGTTGTTCATGATGAAAAAGACTGTCGGGCATATCAATTACTCTCAGAACGAACAATAAATGCCTATAGAATGAAAGGGTAGGAACAAGGTGAAGGGAGTTATGCATAGTTTAATCAACAGAGGGGTGGCTTTGGAGGACAGGACGAGGAGGATTTGGTCGATGCAGAGGTCAGGTAATCTGTTATAATTGTTGAGAACCAGGACATTTTGCGGATATTTCCCAAACCCATGTTCAACATGTACCTATTGTAGGTCGTTGGATCACACCATTGAAGATTGTTCACAACTCATAGAAAAATGGAAAGCAAAAGGAAATCAAAACCATAACCAAAATGTTCAAAAGATCTCATCAAATCCTAAACCGAAGTATCCAACCACCGTTGTTGTTACAAGAGGGGGAGTTGCGACAGGAGCCGATAAGGAAATATATGATAATCAACGCAACCCTAGAATTAGACCGATGGCTCAATGTCCACCACCTTTTGATGTCCAAAAAGAGAAAGAGACATTTGTCGAAGAAAGGGGAGAATTTACTATGACACATAAGGGGCCTTCAACATCTGGATCACCTCGATTATATGATGAAGTCCATACCTATGACATGTTTCTCTGTTACGATCACTCGATTCCAAGAAGACCTCAAGGGAAGGTATGTGCCCTGCAAAACTTTTTGAAAAGTTGTTTAGATTTAGTGAAGAATGAGGAAGAGTTAAGGAAACTGCATAATCTAATTGATAAAACAGAAAGAGATGTGGGAGAACCTACTCAAGAAAGGGTTGTAAATAGTTTACAAAGAGGAAAAAGAATATGAAGATAAATGTGGCTTCGTGCACAGGTTGGGGATTATGACATGGATTTTATTATTCTAGATATGTGTTCAGATGTGAATATTATTACTAAGAAAACATGGGAAAGTATGGGGAAACCTAAGTTAGTATGGTAACCTATCCAGTTACGACCGGTTAATCAGTTGAAAGTGATTCCATTTGGAAGAATGGAAGGTGTTCATGTCTAAGTGGAAGGGTTGCGAAGTTTTGCATACTTTGAGGTCATTGAGATAGTTGATGATACTAAAACATATCTGGAACTACTTGGTATCAAATGGGTGATTGAAAACTAGACTATCATAAATCTGAAGAAAAGGTTGATGACATTCGAAGGAGGGAATATCAGATTTATCGCACCTTTGGATCCTTTGGAGGGTCTGAGCTATGTCGAACCGGTCCGAGAGGAATATAATTCTGAAGACTTAGAAAATATTTATAAAGTCACTTCAAGAATGGAGGATTATGTCAATCCGATGGTAGATGGTACCTTGATTTGGTGAAGCATTAGCTCGTGCCCATTAGACTCTAGGGAAGCTTTGGAGAATTGGCAGAATAAGCTACATGAATTTTCCACGAGGAGGTGTGCCCGTGTTACAAAATCACTATGCTAGGTTGGAAAAGAGGTATGTGATATACCTTCTCATGAACGGTTTCCCAATTTAGATGCTTTCATTTCTAATTATGAAATCAAGGTACCTGAGCAGCAAAGAATATTAGCTCTAGATGTAGCATTGAAAGCTACTCCGGATAGGTGGTGGTTTTCCTATAAGGAGAAGATACAGGGTTGGTCACAGTGCATAAAGATACTAGAAGTCATATTTGGAGAAGGAATCTATCATAACAGAGAAAAATATATTGCGCTAACTAGTCCTCTAGATCACTTGGAATACTGTACTAAGGAATGCGAACATGTACCTAAGCAGGAGTGGGTCCATATGTTTATCCATACCCTAGATACTATACCCTGGAATTGGTATACAACACTGGAATTGCAACAAGCAACAGCAGAATGGGATGATATGGCCATGAATTTCATAAGAACGTTCAGTTATGAATATGAGAACCTGTTAGTAGATGTAGCTTTGCAGATTATTAGGACCAAAATTTACAAAGAACTGCTTGTGCAGTTACCTAATCTGCCACAGTGGACTGCGACACTTGAGCAAGCGATGGAATGCTATAATATTATCGGGGATCTAAATGATGACCCAAAGAACATACACATTCCATAAACAGAAGGAATCCAAGACTTAGAAGGTCCTGATATTACATCTGGGAAGCTTTTGTAACCATTAAAGACAAATAAGATAAACATTGGCTCGACAAAAAGTCCTAAGTTTGGTAACATCAAATATTATTGGGACAATGAGACTGTAGGTAAGCTTATGACCTATTGCATGAATATCAAGATTTATTTCTACTAAGTTCTCATAAATCAAAGGCAATGTTGGTGATTTGGGAGAAATTAAAATCCCACTAAATCTTGATGTGAAACCTATTAAACAACGCCCATATAGATTGAATCCAAGATGTAAGGAAAAGGTAAGAGCGGAGCTCAACAAGATGCTAGATGTAGGAATTATTGATCCTATCAAAGAGTCTGAATGGATTAGTTTAATGGTGGTCCAAGATAAAAAGACTGGTGAGATTCAGATTTGTGTAGAATTGAGGAAGTCGAATGATGCATGTCTGCATGATATGTCCCTGACACCTTTTACAGATGAAGTGCTAGAGAATGTGGGTGGCCAGGAGGCTTACTCATTCATGGATGGATTTTTTGGGTATTGTCAAATCAAAATCACTAAGGAGGAGTGACACATGACCATGTTCATGATTGAATGGGGTTGTTATATGTATATAGTGATTCCATTCGGTCTAAATAATGCACCAGCTATTTTTTCCCAAGTAGTGGTCGCAGCATTTAAGGAGTTCATCCATAAATTTATGGAGGTCTACTTCGATGACTAGACAGTCTGTGGACTGTTGAAGAATCATATTGAGAACCTCAGGTTGATGTTGGATTGTTGTAGATAGTACCAGATATCACTAAACTTAATGAAGTGTATTTTTTGTGCTCCATTTAAAATATTGTTGGGACATATAGTTTGCAAACAAATTTTTTGATGGATCCTGCGAAGATCACCATTATAGTAGATTTTCCTCCACCTACATCAGTGCAATAGCTGAGAACAAATTTGGGCCATAGAGGGTATTATAAAAAGTTTATAAAGGGGTATGCACATATTACAGTTCCAATGGAGAAACTACTAAAGAAGGATAGTAAGTTTCAATGGAATGAGGAGTGCCAACAGAGCCTCGACACATTGAAGGAAAAGATGGTGAAAGTGCCTGTTCTAGTATTCCCCGATTGGAAAAAGGAATCTCATGTTCATGTTTATGCTTCATCCATTGCATTGGTTGAAGTTCTAGCTCAACCAGGTGAGGGATCCATTGATCATCCTATTGAATTTGCTAGTAGAATGTCATCTACTGCAAAAATAAATTATACTGCAACCGAAAGAGAAGGATTAGGTATGGTTTATGCAATACAAAAGTTCAGGCTTCATCTGTTAGGGGGTCATTTTAAAATGTTTACAGATCATTCTACTTTGAGATACCTGGTCAACAATCCAGTGTTGGGGGGAGAATCTACAGGTGGCTCTTATTATTCCAGGAGTATTATTTTGAGATAATAGTTAAGCTAGGAAGGCTGAATGCGGGGCCTGGCCATCTGTCGAGGCTAGAGATGGGAGAAGAACCAGTTAATCTGGACGAAAACCTCCCAAATGTGCATCTATTTTCAGTCAGAATGGTAGATGAATACTTTGAATACATTGTAAACTTGTTTACCATAGTTATGGCACCCATAGTATTAATTGTCAATCAAAAGAAGCATTTGGTTGTCAAAGCAGCAGACTATCAACTAATAGCAGGTCATTTATACAATTTGGGACCAGATCAATTATTAAGATGTTGTGTTATGAAGCATGAGTGACCAATGATTTTGGTCGAAGCTCATGAAGGTGTTGTAGGGGACCACTATGCAGGGAAAGCTACAACGCAGAAGAGATTGAGACTAGGGTTGCGGTGTCCTACCTTGCATAAAATATGCTAAGGATATTGCAGATATTGCGATGTCTATCAAAGAACACGGAAACCATCTAGGAGGGATGAGATTCCATTAGTACCACGGGTAACTTTGCAAGCTTTTCAAAAGTGGGTTGTTGATTTTGTGGAACTGATCAACCCACTTGTGAAGCGAAGGGGAGCGTGTTACATTATTACTGCGACAGATTACTTCACAATATGGGATACACATAAACTAGTAAATAACTGTAGTGCTACAACTATTGTAAAATTCATGTTTCAGAATGTAGTAACTAGATTTGGATGTCCACGAATGCTATTAAGTGATCAGGGATCTCATTTTGTTAATAGGACCATCGAAACACTTACGCAAGAGTTCCAAATATATCATCAAAAGAGTACTTTGTATCACCCTCAGGCGAATAGGACAGTTGAAGCTTTCAACAAGATGTTGGAAAATGCCTTGATGAAATTTTGTAATCTAAACTGCAATGACTTGGATTTGAAAGTTCGTGCAGTATTATGGGCTTATAGGAGAACTTGCAAAAAACTAACAATTCAAACACCCTTCGGGATGGTATATGGACAAGAAGTTATCATTCCCATGGAGTACATTGTACCAAGTTTCAGGATTGTTGCATTTATAGGTATGTCAAACATTGGAGTTGTAGAAGACAGATTGTCGTCGCTTCTACAATTAGAGAAGGACAAATTTATTGCAGGGTTCCAACAACAAGTTTAGAAAGATCAAGAGAAGGCCTGGCATGAACAACACACTACTAAGAAGCAGTTTCAGCATGGGAATTTAGTCCTTCTCTACGACAGTAAGTTCTTCAAACACCCTGGTAAGCTAAGAATGCATTGGCTAGGACCTTATGTGACTAATAATGTGACAGAGGGAGGTGTTGTATAGTTGCAAAAACTAAATGTGGATCCCTAAAGGGTTTAGTTAATGGAAGTCGGTTGAAACTTTACAAGGTATAGTCGTGCATTCCTACACTAAATATGCATGTAATAAAAAAAAAGGGAAACCCCAAGATATTTCTATGTCAAAGTTTAGTCTGTGTCGAAGTTTTACTTTTGTCGGATTAGGTGTTTGTACATAGTTGTATTTCTGTCGAATTTAATGTTATATCAAAGCATCCCAAATTTTCATTAACTGCTACATTTATGGCACACGAAGTGACGATGTTAGTTGGGAATCTATCAATAAATGTCGAAAAAACTCGCTTGTGTGAACAAATTTGTTGTCGAAAAGACTTGCTTTTGTGAACAAATTTACTGTCGAAAAAGGTAATTATTGTAGAGGATTTGGTTTGATTAACCAAATCTAGGGAGCAGCATCAAAAATACAGGTTGGAGAAGGATTAGAAAGGTATATCAAGTTAGGAATTTGGGCCATTGTTTGCTTAGTGATTAAGTGAATTGGGAGAGCATAAACCAAAAGCATTAGATTGTTGAAGAGCCAAGAATAAAAGTCTGTAGCAATGGAGGCATATATGTCTGAAGTAAGTATTGACCAAGTAGCCATCGAAGAAATTGCAATAGAAGAAAATGTTATGATTGCCCAAGAAGAACCAGAAATCATGTCATCGTAAGTTCTGGTCAAGCTGTCGAAAAAGAAAAGGTCATCATCATGCGCTGCGACTGCAGAAGCAAGTTCAAGGAAGAAGCATGATAGGGAAGCGTTAGGGTCTAGCTATACCTCCCTACTTCTACAATATGTACCACCTAGAAATCCCAATGAGAAATTATTCAAGTTGGAAAAGAATCCCAATCATGCACCGGGAGTTCCTACGATACCAAAAGGTGTCATTATTCAAGGGGACATGATGGGTAAGATTAATAGGTTATATTACACATACCATGATCTTGCGAAGTTCCCAAACTTTACTTTGTAAAATTTTGTGGATCCAATATTATCACCAGAAACTTAAGCCATTGTCCTCGAGCCTATGCCTTAGGATCTAGGTTTGCAGCGATCGGGTGTTCTGTTGCTCCTTGATATACCTCATTTTGGGAGGACCATCGAAGTGAATGCATGCGTTAACCAGTTGTCACTCTGCTTGCATGGTGGAATTTTTGGGTTGGACAAGAAAATTTTGACTGAATCAGATTCAATTGCACAAATCACATGCTTTCCAAAAGCAGGGGTTGACCCTGCCACATTCTTTGTGGGTAAAAAAAAAAGACAGAGATATTGTGAACAGGATGAATGCCAAATACAACTTGATGAAGGATAAGAGGGGTTATGAGATAGCCTTTATCAATGACCAAGGTGTGCGCTTCGTAGCAAAATCATTAACCAGCAAAGTGCTAATGAAGTGTCGTCCTAACCAAGTACCTACGTCGATTATTGCAGTAGCGGAGCAACGCGCGCAGGGTGTGCAGATGAATTGGGCTACCTTTCTCTTGAACAAGTTCCTCAGTGACTATCACAGTGCGCTGGACAAAGGTAATCCATTTCATTACTCATGGCTTATAATTTTAATTTCATTTGTCACTTGGGCAGAACCATAGGAGTATTAGGTCATGGAAAATTGAAGCGGTCAATGTTTGGCCCCAAGATATGCCAATATATGGTACAGTGATAATGCTAAGAGGCATATAAACAATAATGTTGCTTTCTACATGCATAAATAAGAAATCTAACATAATATTCCAATCGTCCCATGCATAGTGGCACAGGTGGTTGCTAGGTTCAGAGGGGTTATCAAATTCAAAGAAATACCCCATCATATATATGTGGAGGCGAGGCATGACCCAAATAAGCAATGTTTAGTCACCAGCTACAAGCTTTCTGAACAAGATGTCCTCGGCATCTCCGATGAATGGCCCTTGGAGTGGAAGGTTCCTATTGAGGCTAAACAGATATCACTAGACATGTCGCAACAAGATCCACAATAGGGAGGGACCTCAGGTCAGAATCAAAATGGGGCTCACGATGAAGATAGGGATTCCCATTCCGCTAGATGTACTAGTGGTAACAACCACGGCCAAGAAGAGTCGCAAGAAGAAGGTCGAGAATCAAGCGCAACACAGATAGACACGGGCCGTGGTGACAAAAGGAAAGCATCTAGTGCAACGCAAGGGTAGAGAAAAAAGTCGAAGGCATAAAAGCAAAAGGTTGTAATGGCGTAAATGAGGATGATATAAATATTATATATGATAGGATGACGGAAGTAGAAGAGGAATCCTCAAAGTCAGCTAAAGAAAGACTATGCAGTTGTTTGGAGGAGTGACAAATCAGCTTGTTGGTCTCTGATAGGTTATTCAGGAACTCCAAATTGCTCTAGTCCAGTCTGGAGGTGCGCAACAGAAGGAGGGAACATCAGATGAGGACATGGTGCCCTATGCATACACTACTACAATGCACACTTTATTTTGAATTCAAAGACACTTGCAGCGCAACCTTGAAGTGGTTATGGACGAGCCACATGTGAGTGTTGGGGGCTTGTTGGGCCGGGAAAATTTTTGGTCCATTATGGAAGTTGTTGTGGTGTGAAAAGGGTCAAACCGAACTGGCTCTCCAATGAGGAAACTACTCCGACGAACCTACCAGAAGTTGAGGACAAGTGACATTTGAATATGTCAAGGGTGGATTTGGTGAAGTTAGTCAGGATTTTGTGTCCACTTACATTAATGACTTGAGTAGCCGAGTAGTGGGAGTGGGACAGGCTGTGTGCACTCTATAAATATCTAATGGTTGGGAATTTTGGGGTTATCCAGTTAATTAGTGGAAAAATAGTTGTAAGAAGAGAGTCACATAAGATCGAAGTTATTTGTCAGTTGTGTGCACAAATCAATTGTAAAGAGGGTATGAGAAAGATGTCTATAGGCTGTGTGCACAGACAAAAAGTGTTATATTACTGCGACTCATTAATGAACAACTCTTTTGTAGCATTCTCCCGGTTGGGTTTCCACGTTAAAATCATGGTGTCAAATGTGTGTGAATGATGATTTTGTGGGTGATGTTCCTTTACTTATTTTGCATTGTAGATAAAATGTCATGAATCGGTGATCTAATATGAATGGTTATGAATACTGTGAATTTGCGAATGAATGTCATAGTTATTCTCTGCCTTGTATGGAATATGAATGATCTGTCGAAGCTCTATTATGTATGATTGTTATGGGTTTCGTTTATTCTCCTTCACAATTGTGGAAGCTTTTTTCATGTAGCTCCCATAAATACCTCGGGTGAGACTTCACTCACTTGTGGGTGATGTCGAAAGGGTCGGTGTCTTGGATTTTGTTGGTGATTAGTTAAGTGAACCTGGGTCGAAGTAGAGTTGCGCCAACAAAAAATCATTCAATGCTTTCAAGCGCCTCTCCACCAACCACATTGACCTTGTGTGTACAAGTCCACATTTCAATCTCCTCCACTAGTTGTATGAGGTAGTGTTCTTGTGCATTGAAGAAGCTTGGAGGCAAATACTTTTTCATTTCACGCATTAGATGGGGTATTTATCTCTTCCAATACTTGTTATCATCTTTATGGATTTCTTTACATGACAACCACCTATAAGTGGAAATAAATTTGATTCTGTCAACATTAAAATACATAAGGCAAGCAACGAAAATGCCAACAAGTTCTACAATTAATATTTCAATTATAACTTTTTACATACCTCGTGTACTTACTGAGATCATATATAACTTGTTTTATCTTATTGTCGAAGCTATTTGGGAGAGCTAGAGGTAGAACATACTGCAACAAGGATTGAATCATTATCATTTAATCTTGATTATAATCAAATTACATGTATTACTAACAAATATTGTATAAACGTAAGATAATAAATATTATAAAATGTCAAACCTTAATAAAGGTATGCCAATCATGAGTTTTAGCCCCACCAAAATCACCTTGCTTCATTAATATATTTTTTATGTTCGAAGCAAAACCCGTGGGAAATTTTCTCTTTCCTACAACTTATTTTACAACATTGCTCTCTTGCTCTATTAATAACCATGGAAGATTGATAAAATTTCCATCATTGTAGCAATGTTGCATTGAGTTGGATTCCTGAATGTCACTAATAACCTTAGCAATTTTTTCCTCGGTATTCCTCCCATCTATAAGTTTCCATAAGCATTCTTTCCAATATGCATTGTGACAAACAAATGAGCTACTTGTAGGTGTTGATAGTATGGAAACCAATTGAATTGCATAGAGTATCATTTCAAACCTTGTGGAAGCTCACCATGATGACCTTTGAGAAACAACAAATATGGAATAAGACTTTTTAACAAAATAAACAGCAAAATATAAAAAATAATACAAGTGACAAATACCATGAACATAACTAAAACCAACTACTTACCATGAATCCTCTTAAATGACCTTTTCCATAAATGAGGCATCATTCTTCGTGGTTTTTTCCCACTCCCTTCCTTCCCATTAAATGGATTTGTTTTCAGAAATTCAATACCCATGGTCCTTAGGGAGGAAATGCATGAACTCGTTGCACACCTCCTTTCCTAAGCTTCTTGAACATCTAGATATTGTTCCTGGACCACATACTGGACATGCATATTTACCCTTTGTTTGAATCCCTACAAGTTATATAGTAATGTTAATATAATGCCAAAACATTTCAAAGAAAACTTCAATAATAAATTATATATAGATTTACATTACAAGTTTACATACCACGAAAATGTGTAAGCCCCGGCACATCATGAATGGTCCATGTAAGTATGCCATGGAATTGAAATTGTTTTTGTCCTATTGGTTTGGAGATGTCGTACATATTGATGTTGGCCCATAATTTCAAAAGTTCATCTATGAGATGTCAAGATATACATCCATATCTTTAACTTGGTGCTTACCTAGTTATTTGAAAATTAATATACATAATTAAGTTATTGTACATGCAAAGTTGTAAAAAAATAAAATTGAATTGCTTATATGTTGTTAACAAACTTAAAGATAACTACCTGGAATAATTAATGCCAACATGAGATTCTCTCTCTTTATTATCGTACAACGAGGAAAGTTATTGTTTATAACAAAAACAAGCCAAACAAAGTAATTGGTTATGAGCTCTCCAAATGGATTGACACCATCAGTTGTCGTTGAAAGTCTAACATTATGAGGTTCCTCTTTAAAAATGGGCCATCTGTCCTCAATGTCTCCAAGAATTCTCATGACACAATCTTCACTTCTATTTCATGCATGACAGTCCATCAATTGCGTTATGGTTTTGCACCTAAACAATCATTGGAAACATGGAATTGTTGGGGTATGACGAAGAATTTTACGGGGAACTTTATTTGTTACCTTATCAGTACGATATCTACTAATTCCACATTCAGGACATTAATTCTTTGTTGCATGTTGTCCATAATATATAATATGATCATTAGGACATGCATCAATCGTGTTATACTCTGTTCCTATATCTTTCAAAATGGAACACATTTCTCTCTATGTGCGAGGTAAAATATTTGACGATTGTAGAAGAATATCACCTAACATTCTACAAGAAAAAATAAATTAATATATTTGAAAATAAAAATTTAGGTCCTTTATATTAGAATCACAAATAAATAACGAAGGATTATAATTATATACAAAAAAAATCTTACCTCCCTTAACACCTGCATCATTCCTATGTTTGAAATACCATTAATTGCCTTCAAGTTCACTAGCAACAAAAGAGCATAGAGAAGACTTGTCTTTGAGTCTTTGTATAAGGATTTTTGTGCCTTATCAATAAGAGGTACATCATGAATATGTTCATAGATACCAGCTGCATGTGCATTCTCATCCATGGCAACAAATGTGTCATGTATCAACCTATTTATCCCTTCATTCTCAAGGATATTAGGGTTAGTTTCTTCCATGGTATCAACTTCAATTTCATCACCCTCACCACGATCTCTACTATGAATTGTAGCATGGGGAGTTCCAAGCATTGGTGGTCTTGTCTATGTAATAATTACAAAAAATAAATACAATTAGTATCAAAATAGGAAAATATTAAAACTATTGAAAAATATCAAAAACCATGTTTTTCATATCTTACCATTGGGTGATATTCTCTTCCACCTTATAAATGCTCGTACTCTAAGCAATGTTTAATATTTGTTGACCTAAAAACTCTTCTTCTCTTTATCCCTTTGCATTTTTTACAAGGGCAATAACATTTCTCGTCACCAATATAATGATCAGTTAGATTGGGATGATTATGAATAGATGTAGGTTTATCGTGGTTGGTACGTTGTGTGCCAAAAGAATCGCCTTCATTAGGAGCAAAATCTGCATTGGAACCAAATATAGAATCAATAACAGATTGTATGTGAGCATTTTGGTTGTCTCTACTAGTGCCCCGGTTAAGGTTACCTGGCATTGTTTTCTATCTCAACAAAATACAAAAACCATTCATTAGCACAATAAGAATAAATTCAAATAATTTCACAGATAGAAAACCTCGATATTATTGACTTTATGTTTCATGTTAATAATATTATCATGCAACTGTTATATAGTGTTACAACTTCTACATTACGTTATTGATTGAAAACATAACCGACGCCATAAATTCATTGATACCATCATCACAATCCCTTCACACGTTACTTCAAGCTCTAGCCTTACCCTAGATGGAGTAAATTTCATAGCATCATTTAGAAGATTCTTTTGTACTACATGTCATGAAATCCTTAAACTAAATTCACACTGAGCATCCTAAACCTTCAAGCTGGTAGAAATGAAAACTTAGCTTGTAATCTTGATCAAGGTAAGTTGAGGATAAGTGTGCAAGAAGAAGGTTTGGTTCTATATTAAGTATGCTTATTGAGAGTTTGTTTCAGGACAAATCTCTTTGGGGAATACTCGGTCTGTTCCTATTGATTTACAATAGCATTGGAATTTGCTATTAGATCCTATGTCTGAGCAATTATCATGTGAAGTTTTATCAATCAATTTTTACTTTTTTACAAGCAATGGATCAGGAGTCTGGAAACAAGAATGATATTGAGAAGCTTCCTGAGAAAATCCATGATGGGAGGAAGTGAAATAAGTAATTTAATATTCAGGCTTAGTGAAAAAACATAAATCTTGTGAGGAATGCGATGTCAAGGACCAGTTGCTTGCCCATATCCAAAATGATTACTTGGAAGTTCATGTCAACCAATTGAGGACGATACTGATAAATGCAAAAATTGAAATGGAATTTTGGAAATGTAAATTCAATGCTTTTCAACAAGAACTCAAAGAATTGAAGAATACTGGGTTGGATCCTACTAAAGATCTGTCTCCCTGGATGTTAAAGAATGAAGCAGGTTTGGCTTATATTGAGGATACAAATGAAGATGAAAGGAAATTCGATGAGAAGAATGGTGTTGAGGAAGCTCTTCCTCCTCAATTTCCTCTGAAGATAGACTAAACTCCATAGCTGACAGAAATCCAAGATTCACACCTCTATTATGTTGATCAATGAAGTGTAAATGCATTTTGTTATCTAGTACTTTTATTATAATCTATATCAGTCTGGTCTTTAGCTACAGGTGGAATTTGAAGAATATAATTTTTTTGTAATAGATTTTGATTACAGCTCCAGAAAAACATATGAACTATTATGCTCATTCTACATGGAGCAATTTTGTAACAATAGGTCTTCTGGTCCGGCTGAGACCTTTTTTTGATATATAAAAAAGAGTACCCATTTTTGTTATAAAAATCATAATTTGTTGCAAAGAATGAAGTGACCTTGAGAAAGTCGAGAAAAATGAGGAAATCCCTCTATGAAGATTTGGGATACAACTGTAAAAATGTTGAAAATGGAAGGTTTCAAATATTTTAATTACTAAATGGAATATATTACAACATCCCTTACTAATTAAGGCACATACTCTAGGAAGGTCCAATCAACACAAACTGCAAAACTCATCATTGTGGGCCATCTTATTGATCTATGTGAAAGTTCTAGTTTACTTTTCATGCAAGCAAACAACACCTTGCGGCCACTTTATGGGAATTCTACAAAAAAAAATGATACCATAAGAAGGGAGGAATAAAGAAAAAAAATATTAATGTCCACCAATGGAAACATTCATAATAACAGACGGGAACAACTTGTCATAACAACAAGAACAATCAAACCCCTGAAACTCAATACAATATGAACATCAAGGAAACACTACAAGGGACACCACTTCCATTCAAACAAGCAACTATAATGTTGCTCACAAGCTGTAGAAGAGAAATCTTCACACACAAGAATGTGTTTGCCACTAGCAAGATGCAAGTTACTTGTGACTATCACTTAAGTGCCTTATGAGTAGAAGGAAGAGGAGGTAAAAAAATTAAAATCAAGCCATCAACATTCTTGTAGAGATTACCATACCATTGAGGTTAGGTTAAGATTTTATATCTCTAATCCCACACTGATATAGCACCTTTTACACTTCAAATGTGTAGTTGTTACTGTGTTATTTTTATGTTGGATTGTAATTGAGTATTTCATATCAAATGGGATGATTAAACATATATATTGAACTCAACAATACTATCCATATATTCAAGACAAATACCATTCAATGTGAATTTTGTATTTATGAGTCGTGACTCAGTGACAAACAAGGATACTAAAGGCAATATAGAGGTCCTTCCTTTCCATCCATTCATTTGGAAAGATACCCAGAAATCATGGAACTTGGCAGAAGCAAAATCCAAATACAAGGGAAACAATAAGACTATAATCAAACATCAATGGACATGAGGATTCTACTACTCGACATATGAATCTCTATTGATTGAAATTTGAAGGCATGGATAGCGGAGAATTTGAACTTGGATTCATTAGAAAAGATTCGATAGGTAAGATAACTCTCCAAACACATCAGCATGATGGGTTAGCTCAAGTGGTTGAGAGTTATGAGTTATAAGCAGAAGGCCTCGAGGTCAAATATCTGGGTGGCTATGCATAGATATATAAGGGCCTCACTTGATGTCCCCACCAGTTTAGGCTCCATTATCAGAGCCGGTGGGGTGAGGCCCCTTCGAGTGGGCCCCCTGTGAATTCTTCCTATGGATGTAGCAACTCCTCTTTGGGGTTGTGAACCACATTGGAAAAAAAAAACTCTACAAACACATCATTGTCTCTATCACATATCTTATGATTGTTTCCCTTTGGGGAGAAACTTCGATAACCAACACTATATTAATTCTACTCTTGCAACCAAAGGACCCATGTGATGGTTCACCCCCCTACAACCATTTTCAAAATTCACACCTCAAGGCTTAGCAAGCACAACTTGTTTTGTTCAATATATTGCTTCTTGAAGAGATAATAAATGCACAAATGAAATCTTTGACCATTTAAAAAACTTGCTTAATGAAGCATTATTTAAATTGGGCTATTAACAATTCAAGGCAAGTCTAGTCAATTGTGTCCAGCTCAGACAATTGAGAAAGTGTTATCCTCCCCACCCAAGTTCAATTCTCACAAGTAACATGTTGAGATATTAATGAGTATACTTTTTTATTGGCCTTAAATCATGAATAAATCACTTTAACCTGGGCACCAACCTCAAAATGAGGGAAAGTGCCTGGTAAGTTTCCCCAGGATATGTATTTTGCGGAACCAGAAAAATAATATATATTCACATCAAGTGTGATGAATTTTAGTGCATGGCATTCCAATATCATTAAAAGCCATAATGTTGTGTCACATGACTTACAACTTAACCAAAGAACAACAAACCCAATATAAAAATTATCAATTCAATATCTCATGAACTAATTGCAAATTGAGCCACAAAAAAGAAAAGCTGTGTAAAATGATATCAGTTCTATATTTGTGCAAATCTCTAAATAATAATGATTTTTTGCCTGAAACAAGAAATTTTAGTGTACAATATAACAATATCATTGAAAGTTTTAACCTTGTGTCACAAAATCTATGGCAACATTACATATGAAGACTAAACCCAGTATATATAAATGATCAGTTCAATAGCTCATGAATTGATGGCAAATTAAACCACAACAAAACAAAGCTGTGTAAAACACAATGAGTTCTATATCCAAGGAAGGGTAATAAGGACAACCATAAATGTATGTGGAATAGAGAGTTGGATGCCAATATAAAATGAACATTATGTGCTATCGTGGTACTAAATAAAAGTGGCCTAACTAGGGACCAAACTTATTTAGCATTATTAAAACCACAAAGATCAAATACATCTTGTGAATGTCAGCAACTACTTAATCGACCATGACCCTCCTTAACTCTACTATTTGTTTTTCTCCTGGGTAATCCAATTTCACAAACATTGACCTTTGTAGTAAACCTCAGACTACATAGTAACTAACCAGATAATTTAGGATTTGAAGAAATGTTAACAAACATATCACTACAAGGAAAAGATCCTGGAGCGGAGGCCATAGCGGAGGCTTTTAGTGTTACAAGATTGGAAAAAATTGTCAAAAAAACCTTCGCTACAACCTCTTCCAATGGTAGCGGAAGTTTTAACGAAGGTTATTACAGATATATTTTATAAATAAAAAAACTCAGCGGCCGGGTTGTTTTAGTGGATGTTTTATACCGATGCATTTTGTTTAAATTGTGCACACCATTGCATGTATCAACACAATGCACCAGTGTTGTATGATGTAAAAATATGCACCGGTGCACTCAAACAAAACAAGCATCAAAAACAACCAAATTTCAACGTTACACCTATGCTTGCATTTAGATTTTACGCACTATTGCTTACGCACAAAATAAATGCACCGATGTGATATGTTACATCATACGCACCGGAGAAATTTTAATATTTTTAAATTTTACCGGTCCTATCCATTTATAAGACTGCACCGGTGCATTCCAATGTAAAATGTACCAATGCTTACAAACTATCAAAATAACCCGGTGTATTTAAACAACTAAAACGCACCAGAACGCTTAAACACAAAAAAGCACCGGTTCATATAAGCTTTCATAGTTTTGGGTGTGTATAAACCATTGACATGCACCCGTGTTATAAAAAAACTAAAACACACTAGATAAGCTGTCTGGCACGTGGACATTCATATTTTTTAAATTTAATGGTGCATTTAATTTACATTGGAGTGTTGGGCCTGTTGTTGACATAAATGCACCGGTGTGTATAGTTCAGGTAGGCGCACCAATGCGACATCAATTATCAAAAGCACTGGATATGATTCTTTGAACAGTGGCTACTGACATTGGAGTCATATATATATATATTTTTTTTTTAATTCCATTATTCATCTGAAATTGAAAGATTTTTTTATAGTATTATTCATTTCAAATTTAATTATTGCGTTTGTTTGGATTAATTTATTATATCATAGATGCAAGCATCTATTGTAATATTTAATCATCCATACATGTAATTACCAATGTACCATTTCACATGTAACATTTGACAATAACATTGAAGAACGCAATAGAATAAAAAAAATTATTTTATTATATATCAATAAGGTGCATTTATCATACAAAATAGAACAACATAGAGATAACAATATTCAAAATGTCAACATGCATGTAATTGTTACACTTATTGGTAAATTGTTGTTTTTCAATTCGGACACTATGTCCAGTACATTATTCTACAAAATGTCTGATTTCAAAGACAGATATTCCAAAATATACAGCAAGCTACAACAACTTGCATTAACATCAAAATTAAATATGGATCATCATTATTCGTTGGAATTGTTATCAGTTCTCGAGTCACTTGCATCAATTGGGTTATTTGGCTGAATGTTTTGTTGATTGGCTCAATTGTTTTCCTCTTCTTCAGCTTCCATCTGCAAACATAAAAATAAAATGTACTGAGTGTATCTACATTGTCGGGAATAATGAAAAATATAATAGATATTATACATGAATGTAAATTGAAAGGCGACGTACCATAGAAATAATTGATTTATGAAT
Source organism: Larix kaempferi (assembly GCA_027924585.1). NCBI lineage: Eukaryota > Viridiplantae > Streptophyta > Pinopsida > Pinales > Pinaceae > Larix > Larix kaempferi. Next base: position 1,902,543 of record BSBM01000517.1, on the reverse strand, counting down.
GATACACATTATTTCAAACCAAATCTCATGCCTTCTATCAACAAGTCTTATGTTGGCTCCACTCCATACTTTGTTTCCTGCAAGTTTTATGCACCGTCACAAATCATAGACTTAATATAAAGGATTTTTTTTGTTTTATTAATTATAAAATCAGACAAGTAAACAATATAGATACTTACAAAATCCACAATTAATTTTTGATACGCCAACATATACTCACAACCCTTGCTTAAGCCAATGTCAATCAATTCTTTTGATGGATCATCTTTGTATGTTAATACCTGTTTCAAGACATCCAAGGATTTCCAGTGAAAACAAACAAAATTAAATATACAAATCACAACCACTACAAAATCTTGATTTCTTATAAGTAAATCTCAAATATACTCACAAACTTTCCTATCAACCCCTTTTTTCATGTTCGTCCTGTCTTGTGTGTTGACTGGGTTCCATTTTGTTTTCTTTTATACAACAAATTAAACAATTGAAAATTAATATCTAATGTTGAATTAATTAATGAGATGTACATAATCCTAAAAATCAATGATTTCATACATTTGAACCGCGTTGTTATTGATATGGCTCCTCCTGCGATGCAATTATGTCCATTTCCTTGACCATATCCTTGTACACTTTTTTGGACATCCCTACTGGCACATTTCGCATATAACCTTATTCATCCCTTGGGATTTTGACGCAAGCCTCCTTATCACAACAAGGTTCTTGCTTAACAATACACACGACACAACCACAATGTTCACACAAACATGATGCAAACAACATGCCAGAAGATGGCTTATATTACTTCTATGGATCGGTTACAATGCGGAATAACTGTAAATACAAATAACTAACTATCTGTTAGCCTCAGCCGTTACAATACAGAAGTAACTGCGGTGTGCTCTCTCAGTGTGTCGACCTCACCCTCTCATGGTTCGCTGTTGAACTCTGAGTTATGGCTCGATCTCTCTACGTTCGGAAGTTGTGTGACCGTTCTCTCCAATCTACCCAACTTCTCCTCGAACTCTGCTCTACAACTCCCACAAAATGGAACTGTTCCCAACTTATTCAAATTCCCTGGTCTTCTACTCTGTCGCTGCGGTTCCGAATACACGCATCCTCTATCAGCTGATCCTTCCACGATCTTGACGACCTGCAACTCTCAGCGCCCCTGTCGTGCTGCACAACCTCTGCCTGTGACGACATTTGTCATGTCTTCACCCACCTGCAATAACTGCTATTAACTTCCTCAGCAACTCTGAACTGTTGTCAAGTACTATCCTTGACTTCTACGCTTCCACTGACAAGCTACAGTAAACCATCTCGTCGGTCATACTGTCCTCCGTCAGCTTCGGCTTTCACTCTGCGCTTAGGCTTCGCCAGTCCGCCCCTTCCTCCTTGATTGGCTCATGCCCAAAACCTGTCAATGTCACGGTTTGACAACATATCGACCTTTCCATGAATCTACGGAAACTTGTCACCTATCGACATCTACATGTCGACTATCGACTGTCGTCTGTCGACACTAATATGTCGACTCTCGACCTCTTCACTCCTATCGACTGCTTCAACAGCTTCTTCTCAACTTATTAACTTCGATGAGTCAATCTGCTTCACGCACCAGCGGTCGTCGGCACTCCCCCTGGTCAGCTCCCTTTTGTCGATCAACTTCGACTGATCTGCCTAAGCCCCGATGCTCCTGCATTAGACTCCCCAGGTGAAAAAGAACTCATCTGCTCCGTCAGTCTCATGAACTCTTCTTCGGAAATCCATGTTTCCTCCTGCAACTCATCATCCTTCAATCGCACCAAGTATTCCTTCCTTCACGAACTGCGTGTACGCCCGACTTCACGTTCTTCTATTACTTCTGCGATCTCCTCCTTGTGTCGATCTGGAGTCTGCATTGTCTAGTCGATGTTTGACACTTCCACGCTTCCGCTGCTTGAACCTTCTTCGAACTTGTACAGATCTGAGACATTGAATGTTGGTGAAATGCTCAAGTCATTCGGTAGCTCCAACACATAAGCATTGTCTGAAATCTTCCTCAAGATCTTACATGGTCTAATCTTCTTCAGCTTCAGCTTGTTATATGTCCCTGTCGAAAATATCTCCTTCCACAAATGAGCATAGACCAAGTCTCCTTCGCTGAATGACTGTAGTATCTTCTTCATGTCGGCTCTCAACTTGTATGCCGCGTTGCTCTTTTCTATGCGCTTTCGCACATCTTCACGAACTTCTTTCATGTGCTCTATGAATGATTCTGCATCCGCGCTTTTCCTGATTTTTGTCGGTAACTCGACCAAATCCACCACTCCATGTGGGCTTCTTCCTTGAACAATCTGGAATGGGCTCAAACCTGTCGACCGATTCACAGAATTGTTGTATGCGAACTCTGCTTGTGCCAACACACTCTCCCACTACTTGGTTCTATCGATCGTCAAACATCTCAGAAGGTTTCTTAAACTTTTGTTCACCACCTCGGTCTGTCCGTTTGTCTACGGATGATATGCGGAACTAAACTGCAACTTCGTGTCCAATTTCTTCCATAGGGTTCTCAGAAATGACCCATAAAATTGGTATCTCTGTCTGATGTGATACTCTTCGGCAACCCATGCAATCTAAATACTTCCTTGAAGAATAGTACAGCAATGCTCACGGCATCACTTGTCTTCCGACACAGAATAAAGTGTGCCATTTTTGAAAATCTGTTGACTACAACAAAAATTGAGTCGCTCCCTTGCTGTGTCTTTGACAAACCTAGCACAAAATCCATGCTCAGGTGCTCCCATGGGGTATTCGGTAACAGAAACGGTGTATACAACCCCATGTTTTGATTTATTCCTTTTTCCAACTAGCAAACTCTACATTGTCGAAACCATTTTCCGACATCTATCTCCATTCCCGGCCAATAATATTTCTCTTCGACCAATGCCTTAGTTTTATCGATGCCAAAATGACCTGCTGATCCACTGCTATGCAATTCTCAAATTAGGTTCTCTCGCACTCCTCTGGGAATGCACAACTGTCATCCCTTGAATAAGTATCCTTCTTGGAAAAAATAATCCAAATATGGAGTTCTGTCGACACTCCATGGTTCACGACAACCTTCCCATGCCTTCGCAAAATCCTCATCGGTAGCATACTTTGTCTTCACTGACTCTATACCTGTTGCCTGAACTGTCGTCGTGTTCAGCAATGCAACTCTCCTACTCAGCGCGTCGGCAACCTTATTCGACTTGCCCGGCCTATGTCGCAACATGAACGTATATCCCTGTAGGAATTCGACCCATTTCGTGTGCCGTTGATTTAACTTCGACTGAGTATTCAGATACCTAAGTGCTTGGTGATCTGTGTACAACACAAATTCCTTGCGCAACAAATAATGCCTCCACTTCTTCAATACCTGGACAATAGCATAGAATTCTTGGTCATAGACCGAATATTTTTGCTTCGCATCATCCAACTTTTCACTGAAGAATGCAATTGGTCGACCCTCCTGGCTCAACACTGCTCCAATTGTGATTCCACTTGCGTCGCAATCAACCTGGAAAACTTTGTCGAAATCTAGGAGCGCCAACACTGGGCTCTCAGTGACATTTTCCTTCAACTTGTCAAAAGCTCGATGCGCTGCTTCCGTCTGCCTAAACTCTCCTTTGCGCGTGCACTCTGTCAATGGTGCGCAAAGACGACTGAATCCCCTGATGAACTTCCTGTAGAAAGTGGCAAGTCCATGGAAACTCCTCACTTGAGTCGCGCTTGTCGGTTCAAGCCAATCCAATATTGCCTTCACCTTTTCTGGGTCCATCACCAACCCTTTACCCAAGATTACAAATCCCAAGTATACCATTTCTTCCTTCATGAAGAAACACTTTTGCAGGTTCACCATCAGCTTCTCATCCTGCAATTTCTGCAATACCTGTCGAATGTGCTCCAAGTGTTCTGCCTTGGTTCGACTAAAAATCAGAATGTCGTCTAGGTAGACTATGACAAACTTTCCCAAGAATAGTTTCAGTACTTAATTCATCAATCGCATAAATGTATTGGGTGCATTAGTCAGTCCGAACGACATGACTAACCACTCATACAGCCCTTCCTTTGTCTTGAATGTTGTTTTCCATTTGTCTCCTTCTCTAACCCGAATCTGGTGATAACCACTCTTCATGTCTATCTTCATGAAGTATTTCGCTCCACTCAAACAATCCATCAAGTCGTCTATTCTCGGAAGTGGAAACCGATACTTGATCGTGATCTTGTTGATAACTTTGGAGTCTGTACACATCCTCCATTCTCCACCTTTCTTCGGCGCTAATACTGTTGGTACCACACACGGACTCAGACTCTCTCTAATCAATCCTCTGTCTAACAAATCCTAGACCTCTCGATTGAGTTCTTGACCTTCTATCAGACTCATCCTATGCGGTGCCTTGTTTGGCAGGCTTGACCTTGGAATCAAGTCGATCTGATGGGATATGCTCCTTGTCGGCGGCAATCCGTCGGTGTCTCATCGACCACTATGTTGCGAAACTCTTTGAGCATCTTTCCGACTTCTACCGGAACCTTTTCCTCCATTATCGCCTTCTTGACATATGGCCCCTTCGGAATGATAGCATAACACCTCGACTAATTTTCCTCCTCCGCAAGGAATTCTTTCACCGAACATATCAACACGCTCTTTTCCCAAAAGTTGCTCTTGCCCTGTTTACCGTCGGCTTGCTCCTCCGGTTTTGGCTTAAGAGTCATTTTCACTCCATTTTTCCACATTGTGACTGTGTTGGCTCGACCATCATAGATCATTTTTCGATCATATTTCCATGGTCTTCCTAACAATGGATGGCACACTTCCATTGGGATTACGTCGCACTTTACGCTATCCTCTAACTTCCCAACCTTGAAGTTAATCAGGAACTGTTTGGTCACTTTCACATGGTGTCCCTTCTGCAACCATGAGATCTTGTAAGGGTGTCGATGTTCTCGACATCTCAACTTTTCTTTCTCGATCACCTCTATCGACACAAGATTCTCAGTGCTTCCGCCATCAACTATGGTCTTGCAACGCCATTCGCCGATTCGCACCCTCATTCGAAATATCGCCTTCCACTGTGCCAACTCTTACTCGTCGCATTTATCGTCCAGAACCAGTGTCTTGCTGGCGGTCATGGCCCGACTTTTCTTCTTACCATATCCACTGTTGTCGTATGTCGATTCTTCCCTCTCGTCGGCTTGCTCATCCTTTTGATGTCTGGGTTTCGACTCCTCTGCAGCATGTAAGTTCTCTGGGAATTCATATGCCTTGTGTCCCGCTCCACGACACTTGTAACAGATTATGGCTGGTCTGTTAGCTCCCTTTCTATCGGATGGACCACATCGACCGTACGCACCTCGACCACGGTTCTCATGACCATCGCGTTGGTTTTCTTGTGCTTTCTCCCTTGTCGATGTCCCTTCAGCATGTCGATTATCTTCGACAGCCTCCTTCCTGTAACCACTACTTTGGCCTTTCGTGGAAACAGTCTTCGCACCCCGACCAATCATTCGACCTCTGGTTGCTGCGGATTTCCTCGACAGTTTCTCTTCTACCTTCAAAGATAACTGGTAGTCTTCACCCACTGCTCTGAATCCAGACATGCTCAGTTCATCCTGAATGGCATATTTCAAGTCGTTCACATACCTAGCGACAGCTTCTTCTCCTCCGTCGATTTGCCCCGACCTTATCGACAATCTATAGAATTCTTCCGTGTATTCCTTCACGGTCATCTCCTTTTGTCAAAAGTTCTGCAACTTCCTGAACAAGGAAATCACATAGTCATTCGGAAAGAACTTCCCTTTCAGCTTGGCAACCATCCTATCCCAAGACTTGATTTTCTCCTTGCCCTTCTTGACTCTGTCAGCCTGTACATTGTCCCACCACAATGAGGCATGACCTTTTAACCTCAGACATACATTCTTAACCCACTTAGGATCCTCGATCTGCTCTATGTCGAAGTATTTCTCCATCTCCCTGAACCAGTCGATCAAGTCTTCTGGATCCAAACTTCCTGAGTAGGTACGAACGTCTATCTTTGCCCGACACCTCATTTTCGTTAAAAGCTTGATGAGTTTTTCCTCTGGTTCATCTTCCACTACTTCCTGTGGTTCCACTTCTTCGACTTCCTCGTCGTTGTGGTCTAATGCATCAGGAATACAACCACGCCTTTGGATTTCTTAAATCATTGTGACTTCATTTGTCAAAGTTTGCATCGTTCGGACGCATTTGTTGAACATCTCATGATCAACTGTGACTGTTGCACCATGTGCTCTTCGTCCTCGAACATTAACGCCTCTGTGAGCCATTTTCAACCTCTAATGAAACTCTCACTCGTCCAATCGCAACCGGACTTCAACAAGTCGCGCACAACTCTACACAACCTCAACTACAGCTGTTCAACGCACTTGCAGGCTCAATATCACTCGAAGTTCTTCTGCGCACAGGATTTTCACTTCCCGCTCGATTCAATCTGACTCACTTCTGGGCTTTGATATAGCTATCCTTCGGCTCTCAGGATACTATAGCTCTGATACCGACTGACGCAAGCCACGTTATCGCAACAAGGTTCTTGCTTAACAATACACACGACACAACCACAATGTTCACACAAACATGATGCAAACAACATGCCAAAAGTTGGCTTATATTACTTCTTTGGATTGGTTATAATGTAGAATAATTGTAAATACAAATAACTAACTATTTGTCGGCCTCATCCGTTACAATACAGAAGTAACTACGGTGTGCTCTCTCAGTGTGTCGACCTCACCCTCTCCTGGTTCGTTGTTGAACTCTGAGCTATGGCTCGATCTCTCTGCGTTCGGAAGCTGTGTGACCGTTCTCTCCAATCTACCCAATTTCTCCCCAAACTCTGCTCTACAACTCCCACAAAATGGAATTGTTCCCAACTGATTCATATTCTCTGGTCTTCTACTCTGCTGCTGCAGTTCCCGAGACACACATTCTCTGTCAGTCGATCCTTCTGCGATCTTGCAGACCTGCAACTCTCAATGCCCCTGCCTTGCTGCACAACCTCTGCCTGTGACAACATCTGTCATGTCTTCACCCACCTACAATAACTGCTATTAAATTCCTTAGCAACTCTGAACTATTGTCAAGTACTATCCTTGACTTCTACGCTTCCTCTGACAGTAAACCATCCCGTCAGCCATACTGTCCTCCGTCAGCTTCGACTTTCCTATAGGATTTAACTCTGTGCTTAGGCTTCACCAATCCGCCCCTTCCTCCTCGCTTGGCTCATGCCCAAAACCTGTCGATGTCATAGTTCAATAACGTGTCGACCTTTCCACAACTCTGCGGCAACTTGTCTCCTATCGACATCTACATGTCAACTATCGACTGTCGTCTGTCAACACTGATATGCCGACTATCGACCTCTTCACTCTTGTCGACTGCTTCGACAGCTTCTGCTTGACTTATTGACTTCAACGAGTCAATCTACTTCACACACCAGCAGTTGTCAACACTCCCCCTGGTCGGCTCCCTTCTATCGATAAACTTCGATTGATCTGCCTAGGCCCCGATGCTCCTGCATCAGATTTTCATAATCTTCCTGGAAATGAAAAATGACATTAAACAATTTTTCTGTTGATATGAAAAATAAATATAGCAGAATTAAAATTATTGAAGGAATGATGCTTTCTAGTAGTTATAGATACATATTCTACATAAACTTGTTTAGGAATATTACTTTTTGAATGATTATTTTTTGTTGTTGTATGTTTTTGCTATTGCAAGTCTGACAGGTCTCATTGACCATTGCTCTGGGAACACCTCTTGTAATTTACATATAACTTGATTCTTCGAATCATTTGATTGGTTTCTATATTGTAAGTGAAAAATATGTATGTACGTTCTTTCCACTATATCCCTCATAGTATTATAAAATTCTTTGCCCCTTCTATTAACTTCCAACACCACTCCAGATGAGTTAAGGACCAATTGATCACCATTTGGAGCTTACATAAAAAAAAAATATGATGACATTGACTTTTGTTGTTGTCAATCCCTGAATAACATTCAACATATGTGAATTAGATTATTTGAAACATATTAGTGAATATTCTTAAGTACATTATTACTCAAATTTGAAGAAATAATTCATAATGACTTATTTTTTATTAACCTGATTCATCTCTCTGCAACTTTTCCATCAATGTTTTACACTCTTCTAGACTTAGATTGGTAAGAATCTTATCAAGCTTTCTCATTGTTTGGCTCTGCATGTCACACATTAACCAATATTGCATATTAGTTAACTTTACAAATAATTCAGACAAATTAATTTAAATACATAAATTAATTAAAAGCACTTTCCTTCTTCGCAACTATGGATGTGCTCCCATCATGTTGACTAAAGTTGTTCATTGAACTAATACCATGCATTTTCTATCAATAAATGTAACCTATACCATTAAATAAATAAGTTATCAATATATTATACAAATAAATTACAGACCTTCAAAAACGAAAACAAGTATGGAATTGGTGCGCTTTATCACATTAAACGACCCGGTGCATTAAAGTAGATACACACACCGGTGCGTTATATCAACATAGGTGCACCATGAATGGCTGAAATTTATTTAACGTTTTATGGAAGAAGAAAAAATGTGATCCTTCCATTAGCAGTGCGACATTCATATAAACGCACCGCGAATAGAGAACCAAACAGCGAAAAACGATTATTGTGTTTTTATAAAATAAAACAACAAGTGTCGCATATTATATCTAGTGCGCTTTACTTATACCTGCACCGGTGCGTTATTGTAATACAAACGCATCGAATTTGATGCATGTGTTTTTTATTGAAAAATTAAAAACAAATACTTACCAAGGCTGACATGGTTATATATTTGACCCAAAAAGCAACCCCATCTCACCCTATGCTTTCTATATATAATCACAAGCTCAACAAATCTAAAATCCCTAAAAGGTGAAATTGTAATTGTGTATAACAATAGAGGGATTGAAACCCTAATGTAAAATATTGCAGCCACATAAAACGAAAAAGAAGCAACGATAAAACAAGGGTTGCGGCATTGAAGGTAGGTATGATTTTTTTTTTTCTAAATCTAGTTAAACTCTAAATAAGGTAATAAGATCAATAGTAATATTTAAATACTTGAAATTTTTACTATGCAAGGTTTTGTGTAATTCACCATACCTAACAAATTCTGATCCTCAGAATAATCCAATTGCTCCAAACTCCTTCCATGTAAGTATCTCTTCCAAAACTCTCCCCTGAAATTTTCGGCAAAAGAAGAATTAATGTTTAGACTTTTTGCTTTTAAACACTATTTAGAATTAGCTTTCGAACTTAAAATTGCTTCTCTTTTTTTAGTTTAGGGCAAAAATAGCTTGTGTGATTTTTTTTTAATTTTTATTTTTCGGCATTCTGGAGTGCTTGTGGTCATGCCGCACCGGTGTGGCCATACATGAAACACACTGAACATTTGAATTTCGACGCAGCACTAGCAACATTAATTTCAACAATTTAAAAAAAAACGCATGCTGCGATGCGTGTATAATTAGGATGCACTGGTGCGCTTACTTTTACGAAATGCACCGGCATGAAAAATGTTGTTTAAAATACATGTATAAATATCCGCTACCAAATGTAGCGGATATTTTCTACACGGGAGCTTTTGCAAATGTTCTTTCACAATGCGTTTATAGTTTTTATGCACCGGTGCATTTTGTATATGTGAGCGCACCGGTGCGTGTATATTTGAATAGACGCATCGATTTAATTTGTAAATCCTCTTGTCGTTTTATGCATCCACTTAAAATTATATATTCATCTCAAATGTTATTTTAGTATTCAACCACACCAATTACATTATTTCATAGTATCTATATGTTTCTTAAACTCACCTTATTCTTACAAAATGGTTTCCAGTGACTATATTGGGAGTTAGATTGTAATATAGTTCTTGAAAAAAAATTAGGACTATAGAGACGTATATTGATTGTTGATTTCACTCAAATGCAGGGAGAAAATTTTGTAGTATCAAATGGCCAATTCTTCAAATTACAGCTCATTCCATATTGTTCAAAGTTTGATGAATTTTTCCCTTCCATCCCCAGTAAGTTCAGGTTTTATTTATATTTTGACTATTTATTTGAATTTATGATATCCATGTGAATCTGAATAACAATTTATTCTTTATTGTAGGATCCCGATTCAGGTTCGAGTTCGGATGCACAAGACATTCCACCAGTTTCAGAACGTCATAAGCTCTTATCAGGAGCAAGATACCACAATTAGTTCATAGATGAAAATGGGCAGCCACTTTACCCTACCAATTGTAACGTGCAATCTTCAAGCCACAATCCTAGGTCATCGACAGTAGTTTGTTGTGAGCTAGAACTATTTTATGACACCCCAGTAGTTTAGGGTTGTTCAAAATTTCAAGGGTTGAAGGAGAATCCTCAGCGTGTCACACTCACCCATTACGTCAATGATATACTACCCAATGATGATGGTCTAATACCCCCTACTGCAGCAAAAAATCCAATAGGTGATATAGAAAAGACACGCAGGAACACTTCCCTGTGCTCATTTTTTTAAAAGTTGGAAGCCAAAACAACTATGTCTCATTCTAAATTGACGAACCCCTCTGCTTATGTTTAGTCAACTGAAATTTCTAGTGATCCAAAGTATGATATGAATGCCACCCAACCCATCTCTACTAGAAGATCCAAAAATTTGCATGAGTTGAGAGCAAAATTGTCCAAGTACACACCGAGGTCCATCCAATTGTTGGAGGGTAGCGATGATTTCTCCCTTCCTGTGAAGTTGCAAAGTAAATATCAAACTACTTACAACCACGCTTTCTATGGCGTTTGGTCGTCTTCTCTACCTGTGCCTGGTGTTGCAACCAAACTCTCTTTTTTGGTAATCGTTTTATGATTAGCAATTCTAATATAGATGTTGCAAATATTGGGTTATTTATCCTTTCACATGTACTCGTTCTTCCCAAACAGTCAGTAGCACTTATGCCATTTTGCGGTCCTATCTATTGTCGGTCTAATTACTTGAATATTGTTAAATATAAGCATAACATTTCCATGTATAGTATGTGCATGAATGGTTATGTTTCTGGAAACTTTAACAAGAAGAACATGTTATATATAGATGGTCGGCCACGCACTCATGGGAACATTGCAGGGTTCATAAATAGTTCTAGGTGCTCTTCATTTTCTACAAATTGTTCTTGTGAGGAACACTTCAATGACCAGGAGTTGTTTATGAAAAGGAAAGCGTCTAGGTTTGTTGTTGTACATGCGATATGTAGTTTTGTCTCCTAGTGACGAGTTGTTAATAAACTATAACTTTCGTAGACCACGAACCATTCATCAAATACGCATTGCATTGGGATTACCCTTAGACGCCCCCTTGGGGCGTAAGACAAAAAAACATGTTTATGAGAACAATAGTGCTATTATGCCAACCGAGGAAGATAATGACGGTGATGGCAACATAGAGTGATATTGAGATGTTTTATTTCATCATTCATAGATTGAGATATGTTTTTGTTATTGTTATCAACAAGGTTCTAATTATATTGTTCATTTTTCATGCTATGACGGTGGAAATGGAAAGTTGATTACTAGATGCAGTGTTTAAACAATTTGAGTTGGTTAAGTACATAAGTGTATAAACAACTTGAGTTCATGGAAACGGAGAGTGATAAGTACATGTTTTATTTCATCATTTATAGATTGAGATATCATTTTGTTATTGTTATATTTGATTGTCTAATTATATTGTTTTTTTTCATGATATGATGGTGGAAATGGAAACTTGCATATTACTAGATGCATTGTTTAAACAATTTGAGTTGGTTAACATTTACTTCATTGTAGTGTGGGTTTTATCATTTAATTTATTGTATTCTTACAACTGGAACATAATCAACTAATTAGAGTGCAAATTATCATTGATGTCAATCATATTTATTGTTTGTTATAATTTCAGCTACTTTCATTTGAATAACAAGGTCGATTTAATGAATCTATTATACTTAGACATTTATATTTTATATTTTAGATACTTAGACACATCTATATCTTTAAGGCGGAAAAAAATTATGGCAAGAATGAAATATGTATATCCTTTAAAATTTTGATCTAATAAATTAAAAATAACAAACAATAATTTTTTTTTAATCCTATATTTGGAATATGAATATTCGTATCAATATTTGGAATACGCATATTAATATCCAAAACATAAAGTCCAAATAAATCATCATAAGGTGCATCATAACAATTAGCAATTGATGACAAGGTATGAACTCCCTTTTATCATCTTCTCCAATCGCATTTAAAAGAAAAGTACATAACTATCAATATTGCAAATAATTGGAAAACTTTCAACACTAGCTTTGAACATCCACAAATAAATCATGTTAATTATGTATTAATCATAACCAATTCTAATTTTTGTCATTCAAATTACAGCAAGAAGGATCATTGAACTATTCAACTAATATTTACCACCACAATCTTAAATGGTTCCCATATACAGAACAATGCAAAATTAAGATATTCATTGATTCTATCAAACTAATCGAACCTTCATCAAAATATCCATAATCAATTTACTATTGACATTAAATTATCATACATGTTAACCATTTTAATAGCCAAAAGGGTGTTCTTTTAATTAAGTATTTGTTTTCCTTCCCATTATAGCTTTGATATTTGTTATTGTAAAGTGAGTTATTGTCAAAAAAAAATAAAAAAACTTAAATGATACATTGATAGGTCATATTGATGTTCATATTTACATTTTTTTATGATGTTTACATTCATATATTATAATAATATTACATGATAATACTTGACTTTTTGTTATGATGTTTGGTTACACTTATAAAAAAATGATTCATTTATACAAGAACAATGTGAAAACCAAATAAAAATATATATACTATTACATAAACTACTATGACAAACTATAAAAAAAAATCTAAGCATGATACTATGACAAATTATACAACAATCATAAATCATATAGTTACCACAACTTCATCTATTAACAATTCAAAATTCAAAAAATAATTTAATTCAATTATATTATGTACGTAAAAATTTAAAAAAAAAATTAACTTATATTAAATTACTTGAAACATTTTTCTACATTTTCAATGACCATTACTCCAATCCATATTTTCACAGTTATGATGACCTAACAACCAACCATACTTTCAAATTCATTTTCTAACCAATTATATATCAACCTATATATGAAACCATTCTTCAAATTGTCTACAAAATTTAGGTTGGAATTATTTAATATGAAAAATGGTCCAAAGGATGCTAAAATTTTGGCCAAAATTAAAAACCCAATAACTTTCTTTACAAAGCTCTAAAATATTGACTTGTGTTGTAGTGATAGTTGATATGTTATGTTTATGAGTGTTAACTATATATTGTAAGTTATTCTCAAATCAAAAATTATTTAATATGAAAAAAAGATCCAAATTAAGATGCTAAAATTCTGAAAAAACTTTGAAAACTTTCTAATGTTTTGAAAACTTGTTACGTCATATAACAAATTGTTTTATACCATAATTTACAATGTAAATTGTGATGTTTTTGTCGACTAAAATAGTTAGTGATTTAAAGACCCAAATTTTTAATAGCACAATGTTCTTTTACATAAGCATACAATCATCATCATGATTTTCAACACCTAACAAACATAAACATCATGATCATACCATCGTAAACGTTCCACGATCGTCATTTTTGACACCACATAAACATAAACATGCCATCATAATGATCATTTTCACCATCTAACAAACACAAAACACATCAATACCATCAACATATAAATAAACATCAACATAAACGTGAAAAATGCAATACATATAGATATAATGAACATATATAACAACAAAATGATGATACAATATACCAAATATGATATATCTCCAGTCCAATAACTGTTATGACATATCTTATCCACCTCCGCCAGAGGCATCATCATGACATATCACAAGTAGAGGAGATGATGAAGTAGGATTGAGAGGAAGGTCGAGTAGGATTAGAGGAGATGATGAAGGAACTGATGGAGGTGGAAGAGGAGGACATGGTGGAGGAGGAGGTGGATGAGATGTCGAAGGTGGAGGAGGAAGAGGTGGATGCCAAGGATCAAGAGGTGCATGGGATGTGGAGGCTACATCACCAGTCAAAGAAGTTGATGGAGAAGGAGATGGACTAGTAGGGTGAGGATCTCCGCCCTCATCTAACGATGAACTAGCCGATGGGATACCATCTAAAATATCGCAAGCACCAAGAACGTGTTCCATCAAGTGCCTCATATCATGAGGAATCATCCTCCATAACTCTGAGCAGCGAGGGTCCCTCGCAATGTACCTCACTGGTACAGGCCGAACTCCTTGATCTGCCAACAACGTAGTCAACCTATCTGCTACGTCCTATTGGTACCTCTCGTCAGGCCTACATTTAAGTCCAAGTCTAGCTAAATGGGGCACCTCATGATGATCATCCAGCTCCATCTCCGCCCTCATCTGACGATGAACTAGCAGATGGGATACCATCAAAAATATCTCAATCACCAAGAGTGTGTTATGTCAAGTGCCTCATATCACGAGGAATCATCCTCCATAACTCTGACTGGTGAGGGGCCCTCACAATGTACCTTGTCGGTACAAGCCAAACCCCTCAATCTGCAAACAACGTAGTCAACCTATCTGCTATGTCTTGTCGGTAATATCATCTGGCCTACGTCAAAGGCCAGGTCTGGCTAAATGGGGCACCTTGGGTTGATCATCCAGCTCCATCTCTTCCTCATCCTCAGCTGGAGGAGGCGGCACATCGCCATAAAATGTCCTGACATCTATAAAATATATAGTACACAATAATAATTAGACAATTTCATTAAACATGAATTTAATATAACAATTTAAAATTTATTAAGAATAAAATGCAATTAGATTAATTTAAACATAATGCTAAATTTACCTCTATCATCAAGTGGCTCATCCTGGGTGAAGAAGATGTTGGTACACCCTCTGCCAATCCAACCCCGCATATGGATATGCAACCATGCCTAATCGAGGCTGGTCCTCGCCACCGAACATGTCAAGCACATCCACGGTAATCCTCACAAGAAAGTCTGCCTATCCCCTATTGGGCATCACTGAACCCCACATGTGCATACACACATCTATCATTAACCTAAGAGTGCGTCGGTCAAAAGATGTTCTAGTCACCAAAAATCTCTCAAAAAAAAGACAAAACAACTCTGAACCGAAAGGGAAGTTTTCCCTCCCACCAATAAATGCACAACATCGACTAAGAGCATAACAAAACTGTCGTAAAAAAATAGCCGACCACCTAATGCATCTAGGTGCTTGCACTAAAGAATCAACATAATATAATAGAGGGCAGATAATGCATTTCCATTCACCGGTGATATGAGCGATGGTAATCACCAGCAAAGAGAGGTACCTCACATCCTCTCTACCAAAAGCAGCAATGGAAAGCTGCCCACCGCTCACCTGAAACCAAGAAGGGTGGACAATGTTGGGATCAACATATCTCTGAATGTATATTAGTTGAGTCTCATCCATAGTTCCAGCAGGGACCTCAGGAAACTGAGCAAAATCCTCACCTCTCCTAGAGATCCCAGTTATAAAATATATGTCCTCCTCATTGGGTCGGTACCACTGATCGGGACCAACTTGAAGCACATGCCTATGATGACCCCAGAGTGCGATCAACTGTGTAACATACCCAAATATCCATTATTAGCATAGTCAGGAAAAGAAGGGGTATTAAATTTTTTGTCTTGCGTATATTCAATAAAAAATTACATTAAAGGGTAATTACTTTGCATGTAATTAAATTCTTTATACGATAATACTTCAAGGCTTTGTGATCACTTAACTTCTAATCATAACATTTACCCTTCCATAGGTCAGAGATAGTATATTTAACTTTCAATGCACCTTGGACCATTTTTAAAGTATTACTCCATTTATAAATGTTGCCATTCATGATACATAATCATATCAATTCTCCATATATACAATTGAATCAATTAAGGAGTCATCAAAACGATATAATCAATGAGGGTATTTATATATTGGATAAAATCACCTAACAAGGCCACTTATGACAAAATGTACATATTCATATATTTGAAATCTTTATCAATAATACAACAACTTAAGTTAAGTTAACATACTACATGGACTCACATAAGTACAATATGTACAACTTTCACAATAACTATGTGCAATAATGATTTTATCAACAATCTATGACCTTTATAGTGTCCCTCCTTTTAATTATGTTGGGCCTAATTAAAATCAACGGGAATATTTAACAACACATACAAATTGCTCTTATAGTCTCACATGAATGATGTCTTGGAATATCGGTTATCTCTATTATTTAATCACAAAATAATCTTACACTAATAACGAACTATATCCTACACTCCTGCTCATGATAACATTAATCACTTCAAAGCATTACTCATTTTTAAGCATATATATATTTCTTTCGTTATCACCAACTTTCAACATTTTAAAATACAATGATGCATAATACCCACACAATCATTATGCTAATGACATAGGTATAAGTACATATCTTCTATGAGACATAACACTCTGTCTTTATACAATCATCATAAGTCAAATATAAATGTTTCCATACATTATTGGTTACAATTAACATATCTAAATTTCTACACATGGAATTGAATCAATCAGACATTCCTGATGAATATCTATCGATATTTACAACTTGATATCATCAACTTGAATGTACATATCTCATAAGAAAACACCCTCATTATGATTATGCAAGACTCATAACCCATTTGAACATACACAAGCTCCCTAAATACACATTACTATCATAATGATCAATATAACATATTCACATGTAAATGAAACCAAATAACAAGATCACCAAGATAATATATGTTTATTCATTAACTTTTCATCTTCTAACTAGTACAACAATACAAAAAAAAGTACTTATCTTAGACTTATGCGACTGAAGGCTTGACTGCAACTTTCCACCCAACCTATTGGCTCTCTGTTCGGTGTATATTCCTTCCACCAAGAGGCCACCCCCGAGCTGGCAATGAATCCACTAGGGTAAAGGTTTTCATTCTCAAGGACAACTTCACGATAATTAAGTTTAAATTTTCTTCCATACATTAACTTATTGTTTAGGTTGCTCAACGACATGAGGGTTTAAGCCACTCCTCCATCACTTATACCCAATGAGTATATTTAAGAGTTTAGTCTAAGGTCACATCCATTATTGTTTTCTTATTCTTTCTCACTACTTTTTAGTAAATGTCAACATCCTTATATATATATATATATATATCTCAACGACATGAGGGTTTAAGCCACTCCTCCATCACTTATACCCAATGAGTATATTTAAGAGTTTAGTCTAAGGTCACATCCATTATTGTTTTCTTATTCTTTCTCACTACTTTTTAGTAAATGTCAACATCCTTATATATATATATATATATATATATATATATATATATATATATATATATATTATTCTTGTTGGTTGTGGAGCCTAATCTTCCAGATTCAGAAATGTTATTCAGTCGTGTTTGTATCCCAGGCTTACTAAACACTCATTCCCCAACCTTGGGGTTTGGGGCAGCGCCTCGAAAAAGGGGGTTCGGGGGCAACAGTTTACGGGCCCGTGGTTTTGGGTAACCCGTGGTATTTTCCCATTGTATTTCCCCTATAAAAGAAAGACATTGTAACACGGCTAGGGTTGATGTATTAGGTATTATGCATTGTAAAGATCTCTGAGATCAAAAAAAGAGACGATAAGAAAGTGAAGAAGAAGTGCAGCGGATGTGTTGCAGGTTGTATCCCTTCATTTGTTGGATGGTATAATAATGACTGGCAATTTCAGTGTGGACGTAGCCCATCTTGGGTGAACCACGATATATTGGTGTCTCTCTTGTAATGTGTTTGTGTAATTTGTATTTGCATCTTGTTTATTGTTATTGCTCTGCGATCCCATTTTTCTAACAATTGGTATCAGAACCAAAGATCTATTTGGCAGATAAACCTGCAGGAAGCTAGGGTTTCTGGTTCGAGTGGGAGCAATGGAGGAAGAAGGAAATTTTAAGGTCGAGAAGTTTAATGGCCAAAACTACCAGTTATGGAAGATGCAAATGGAGGACTATCTGTACCAAAAGGATCTATTCCTACCATTGGGAGGAAGAGCAAAGCAGCTAGCAACAATGAAGGACGAAGAATGGGAGGTTCTTGACAGAAAGGCACTGGGAACAATACGGTTGTCCATGGCTTCGTCAGTGGCTTTCAATATCTCAAAAGAAAAGACAACAGAGGGTTTGATGAGCACATTGGGTAAGCTGTAAGAAAAACCCTCGACCTCCAACAAGGTATTTCTAATGAAGCGTTTATTTAATATGAAGATGTCTGAAGGTGGATCTATTACTGATCATTTAAATGAATTTAATACGGTTACAAATCAACTAAGTTCTGTAAGTGTGAACTTCGATGATGAGGTTAGGGCTCTTCTAATCTTGTGTTCATTGCCAAAAAGCTGGAATAGCTTGGTCATGGCTATAAGTAACTATGTCTCTGGTTCAAACACCTTGAAATTTGATGATGTTATTGGTGTTATTCTTAGCGAGGAAATGCGAAGAAAAAGCATAGGTGAGACATCAGGTAATGGGTTGACCATGGAGAGCAGGGGAAGACAAAAGGAGAGAGGAAAGAGCCAAGGTAATCATGGCAAGTCTAAAATGGGCAGATCCAAGTCCAGACTGGGAAAGATAGAGTGTTGGAACTGTGGAAAGAAAGGACATTTGAAGAAAGACTGCAGATCTCTAAAGAAGAAAGGAGATGGACAGCAGGAAACTACCCAGGAAGCAAATGTAGCAGGTGATGTGTTACAAGATTATTTGATTCTTGCATTAGATAATACTAGTGATTATTAGGTAGTAGATTCAGGGGCTTCATGTCATGTTACACCCCATAGGAAATATTTTCATGATTATGTCCCAGGCGATTTTGGACATGTTTTTATTGGGTGATGATGAGCCATGTAAAATTGTTGGAATGGGTAAGGTATGGATAAAATTTAAGAATGGAACTGAATGGTTGCTGAAAGATGTTGGGTATATTCCTGCTATGAAAAGAAATATGATCTCAACAGGGCAGTTGGGAGATGGCGGTTGTCTATCTACGTTTGGAGAAACGTAGTGGAGGATCACTAAAGGATCAATGGTGATAGCAAAAGGAGACAGAGTAGGTACGTTGTATTTATGTCCTCATAATACTGACCATTCTATCTCTTTAGCTTCCACAGGAACATATACAGCATTGTGGCATCATAGGCTTGGCCACATGAGTGAGAAGGGGATGCAAATTCTCCACTCAAGGAAGTTGCTGCCAGATTTGAAGCAGGTAAGTTTGGAATTCTGTGAAAACTTTGTTTATGGAAAACATAAGAGAGTCAGATTTCTCAGGCTTGAGAAACAGAAGAAGAATGAAAAGTTAGAGCTTGTGCATACTGATGTATGGGGACCAGCTCAGGTACAATCTCTTGGTGGCTCTCATTATTATGTTACATTTATTGATGATGCAACTAGGAAAACTTGGGTTTATTGCATTAGACAAAAATATGATTTGTTTGCGACTTTTAAGAAGTGGAAAGCTTTGGTTGAGAATGAGACAGGAAAAAGGTTGAAGTGTCTCAGATCTGATAATGGAGGTGACTATTGCGGCAAGGAGTTTGATAGTTACTGTTCATACCATGGGATTCGTAGAGAGAATACAGTCCCAGGAATACCACCAGAAAATGGTGTGTCAGAAAGGATGAATAGAACGATCATGGAGCGTGAAAGGTGTATGGGATTGCATGCAGGGTGGCCCTTCAGTTTTGGGAAGATGTTGTAAACACTGTTGTTTATTTAATAAACAGAGGGCCTTCAAGTGATTTGGATGGTGGTATTCCAGAGGAGGCATGAACAGATAAAAAGGTAAACTACTCATTTCTGAGAACTTTTGGTTGTGAA
Source organism: Larix kaempferi (assembly GCA_027924585.1). Classification (NCBI taxonomy): domain Eukaryota; kingdom Viridiplantae; phylum Streptophyta; class Pinopsida; order Pinales; family Pinaceae; genus Larix; species Larix kaempferi. Next base: position 1,882,408 of record BSBM01000517.1, on the reverse strand, counting down.
GCATTTGTCCATATTGATAAAGAAAATAGAACAAAGCTTGAAGCTAAATCCAAGAAATGTACCTTTATTGGATATGGGGTTGATGAATTTGGTTATCGCTTATGGGATTATGAAAATAACAAAATCATCAGGAGTAGAGATGTGATATTCAATGAAAAGGTCATGTATAAATATCAGTTGCAGGGAAAGAAACACTAAAAAGAAAACACAGAGTACAAGTGCTTGATGAAATTGAAGAAAATAAAGTTCCAAATATGCCAGAAAATCAAGAACAACAGCAAGTACCTGAAACTCCTGCAAGTGTAAGAATATCTACCAGGTTAAGTAGACTCCCTGAAGGATACTCTCCTTCAATGTATTATTTATTAATGACTGATGTTGGTGAACCAGAATGTTATGAAGAAGCAATGCAGGTGGAAACTAGAAAGAAGTGGGAGCAAGGCATGAATGAGGAGATGGACTCATTGGTAGGAAACTAGACTTGGGATTTGGTCCAGTTGCATGCTGGTAAAAGATCATTGTAGAACAAATGGATTTACAGGTTGAAGGAAGAAGAAGGAGGTAAGAAGCAGTACAAGGCCAGACTTGTTGTAAAGGGGTTTGCATAGAGGAAAGGTATAGATTTTGATTAAATATTTTCTCCTATTATTAAGATGACTTCAATTAGGACTATTTTAAGTCTAGTGGCGGTAGAAGATTTGCATCTTGAACAGTTAGATGTAAAAATAGCCTTTCTCCATGGGGATTTGGAGGAAGAGATATATATGCAGCAGCCACAAGGGTATGAGGTCAAAGGGAAGGAGGATCTGGTATGCAGGTTGAAGAAGAGCTTGTATGGCTTGAAGTAAGCTCCAAGGCAGTGGTATTTAAAATTTGACAGGTTTATGACAAAACAAGGTTATAGTAGATGTCATTTTGACCACTGGGTTTATTTCAAGAGGCTAGACAATGAAAGATATATTATCTTGTTATTGTATGTGGATGACATGCTTGTTGCAGGGTCTGAAATGCAGGATATAAATGTGCTCAAAAGGAAGCTAGCTAATTCATTTGCGAGGAACGATTTGGGTGTTACAAAGCAAATCCTTGGTATGAGAATAACAAGAGACAGGAAAAATCGCAAATTGACATTGTCTCAAGGTGAGTACATACAAAAGGTGTTGGAGAGGTTCAGAATGCAGAATGCAAACCCAGTTAGTACACATTTGGCCATCCATTTCAATCTAAGTAAGGAAATGTGTCCCAAGACACAGGAAGAGATAGATTACATGTCCAAGATTCCCTATCAATCAGCAGTTGGTAGCTTGATGTATGCCATGGTGTGCACAAGACCAGATATTGCACATGTAGTGGGAGTTGTGAGCATATATATGAACAATCCAGGTAAAGAACATTCGAAGGAAATACAATGGATTCTCAGGTATTTGAGAGGTACCACCACTCATGCATTATGTTTTGGAGGTTCATACACTGTTCTACAGGGATATGTTGATGCAGATATGGCAGGTGATAAGGATAGCAGGAGGAGCACCACAGGGTATGTGTTTACTGTAGGTGGAATAGCAGTAAGTTGGATTTCGAAACTGCAAAAGGTTGTTGCACTTTCAACAACAGAAGCAGAGTATGTTGTTGTTACAGAGGCTAGTAAAGAGATGATTTGGTTGCAGAGGTTTATGGAGGAATTGGGTAAGAAGTAGAAGGATAGAAGGTTGTATAGTGACAACTAGAGTGCCATTCATCTTGCAAAGAACTCGGCATTCCATTCCAGGACTAAACATATACAACTCAAGTACCATTTCATACGCTCTGTTCTGGAAGATGAACTGTTGAAGCTGGAAAAGATACATACTAGCCAGAATCCTGCAAACATGTTAACAAAGGTAGTGACTAGAGAGAAACTGAGCTCTTGCTTGGTTTCAGTTGGCCTTCTAGGATGAAGGTGAAGACAATAAATTTTCCAAGTCCAAGTCCAGCAAGTGCAGCAGCGGTGGAGTTGTTGTGATCAGTCTCCAAGTGGGATATTGTTGGTTGTGGAGCCTGATCTTCCAGATTCAAAGATGTTATTCAGTCGTGTTTGTACCCTAGGCTTACTGTACACTCGTTCCCCAACCTTGGGGTTCGGGGAGAAAATTTTGGGGTTGTTTTCGCCAATAGTTTACGGGCCCGTGGTTTTGGGTAACCCGTGGTATTTTTCCATTGTATTTCCCCTATAAAAGAAAGAAATTGTAACACGGCTAGGGTTGATGTATTAAGTATTATGCATTGTAAAGATCTTTGAGATCGAAAAGAGAGACGGTGAGAAAGTGAAGAGGAAGTGCAGCGAATGTGCTGCAGGTTTTATCCCTTCATTTGTTGGATGGTATAATAATAAGGACTGGCAATTTCAGTGTGGACGTAGCCCATCTTGGGTGAACCACGATATATTGGTGTCTCTCTTGTAATGTGTTTGTGTAATTTGTATTTGCATATTGTTTATTGTTATTGCTCTGCAATCCTGTTTTTCTAACAATTCTAACACTACCATTTACCAAGCCAAAGAACTACGTCCTTGCTAACCTCAGATAAAATATCCTCCGATTATACTCGTAAAAGGAATCACTTATCTCATAAGGGACCACTATCCAACCAATTCAGGTTTATATAACCAGGAAATCACTGCGACTCCGAGTAACACAAACTCATATCTGTATATATTTATCAACGCTTCTAACCAGCAATCAAGCTCGGATCTATAACTATATATGATAAATATTTTAGCCAGCGATCGAAACTCAGGTTTGTACATATTTAACAACATTTTACCCAGACATCCACTTTGATCTGTAAGTATAAAATAACAACGTTTTTAGCCAGCGATCAAGACTCGGGTCTGTATACATTTAACAAAGTTTTTAATCAGAGATCAAACTCCGATCCATGACTGTTAACCAACAATCAAACTCAGGTCGATATATATATATATATATATTTAACAACGTTTTTACCAGAGATCAAACTCTGATCCATGAATATTAACCAGCAATCAATCTCTGGTCAATGTATATATATAACAACGTTTTTACCAAAGATCAAACTCTAATCCATGAGTATTAACCAACAATCAATCTCAGGTCGATGTATATATATTTAACAACGTTTTTACCAGAGATCCAACTCTGATCCATGAGTATTAACCAGCGATCAATCTCAGGTCGATGTATATATATTTAACAACGTTTTTACCAGAGATCCAACTCTGATCCATGAGTATTAACCAGCGATCAATCTCAGGTTGATGTATATATATTTAACAAAAAAATTTACCAGAGATCCAACTCTGATCCATGAGTATTAACCAACGATCAATCTCAGGTCGATGTGTATATATTTAACAATGTTTTTACCAGAGATACAACTCTGATCCATGAGTATTAACCAGTGATCAATCTCAGGTCGATGTATATATATTTAACAATGTTTTTACCATAGATCCAACTCTCATCCATGAGTATTAACCAACGATCAATATTAGGTTGATGTATATATATTTAACAACGTTTTTACCAGAGATCTAACTCTGATCCATGATTATTAACCAATGATCAATCTTAGGTCAATGTATATATATTTAACAACGTTTTTACCAAGACTCTGATCTACAAGTATGAATAATAGTGCTCTTAGCCAGCGATCAAAACTCGGTTTAAACATATAATATACATCATTAAAATCGAATGGGTATTACCTGTCAAATGCAGAACTATGAGATCACCCGATCATCTATCTCCATCGGGCGTGAAGAATGCTCAATCCATATTCCCTATCAAATGTAGAGATTGGCTCGACCAACATCCTCTAAAGACTGGCTTCATCAACATTCTCTCCATTCAAATCTATCTATGAACAGATCAGCGGTTACATAACCATAATTTTATCTCTCTCAGGTGCAGAGATTTCAATATGTATATATGTTCCCCATAGCCTGGAAATCGCGTTTTCTTTTGAGGCCGTCCCATCCATACTAAACTCATCAATGGTGCCCCACCCCATTCAAGAGCTATGACCTCCCATTATAAACAGCGTTGCTCCCTTGGAGGAACCGCCCATGAGAGGGAATCCCCTCCTTTGAGGTCGCCATCATCCAAGAGATCGTGGGAGTTGAGTTCCCTAAAAGATCTCGCTCATTAATGCGGCGCCTAAATCAAGAGATGTCCTTGTTGAAAGGCAGCCAAAGCTTCCATGAAATAAGCGATTATGTCCCCAAAATGAACTTGGCGTGCTTCCTCTTTAAGAGTAAGTTTTAACAACTCAAAGGTTTTAACAACTCAAAGGATATATAATAAAAGGTAGTGTCCATAGTATGGCATATGATATCACATAATATCACTTTTAATAACAAGTACATTAAAAGGTATTGTTCATAGTAAAGCATATGATATCACATAATATCACTTTTAATAACATGTGCATAGTATATAGTTTCTAATTCATTTATATATCGTCCATGTCTATGGTGACATATTCCATACCTCCCTTCCCAAATAAGGATACCATTTATCTTATAAATATAATTTATTTTTAATAATAATATCTTTATCTTTCCACATGAAGCTAGATTACATGTTATGATAATTATGTGCGAGGCATAATTTGACCTTAGTGGGTTTCTTAGGTAGCTCATTATCCTCTTGTAAACGAAGCAGAGATCCTCTCATTATTTGATTTCATTCGACTTTTACTTAGGAAGACACTTTTAGGATGTTAGTTTTATCAAGTGGATGTTATTATTTCCTTGAAGTGCCTATGAGCACCAAGGTGTCGTCTATCATCTATAACATGTATTCTTATGACTTCCTAGTCAATCAACCCATCTCCCCTAGTGAATTCATTTTCCCGTCGTTGTTGCCTCATAAGCTTCAGTCTCCTAAGCCTATTACAACTTAGGAATTTAAATAACAAAGTTATAAGGTTTACTGGTGGGGCCTTGGCCTTGATCTCCTCACCAGAAACCATTACATAGTTTAGTTACAAAGAGTAGGGTAAAAGAGGGATGTTACAAACTAGGTGAGGAATGTATTATTCCCCTTTAGTGATGTCACCTCCTCATTGAACTTGAGGATGCCAACAACCCTCAAGAGGTGTCTCGTCTGTGGAATAATGGGACGAGGGTAAAAATATCTCTCTTTCTCGCTAGTCTCCCACTCTCTTCGGAAGTTATACTAGTCAACTTGTGCTTCCTACTGCCGCGTGGCCTCGCGACGCTCACATATCTATTTCACATATAACATCAATTAGTCTCATCAAAGTACATATAAAAGCATTATATGATAAAAATATGTACAAAAATCAAAATTTAAATTTTTACGATGCGCCAATATAACAAATACGCATTGCTCGCGGTGCGCTTTTACATTTTAAGCACCGTACTCGGTGCGCAAATCTAACACAACACACCATTGATATAATTCTATAAATTTAAAATTTTATTATCAAGCCGATGCGTTATAAGACACACACATCAGTGCATTTTGAAATTTGCATTCACAATGCGCCTAAGTGATATAAGAGCACTGGAAACCGGTGCACTAACGTGCAATAGGAGCACCGTTGAATTATGATTTTTTATGATAGAAAAAAATTTAATGTGTAAGAATCGATGCTTCTCTAACACGTAAGCGCACAGTACATGGTGCACTTACTTTGTCTAAAAGCACTGTTGTTTATTTCATTGTATAATTGATAAGGAATGTGTCAACGGTGTGCCTACAACACATCAGAGCACCAAATAATGGTGCGCTAACGAGAAATAGGAGCACCGCTGAATTATGATTTTTAAGTTTCAATGAAATTTCAAAATTGCAATTGTCGATGGGTTTATACCTTGTCAACGCACCATTTTATGTGCCCTAACGTGATATAAAAGCGTCGTGGTTTATTTAATTTATGGATGATGGGGAATGTGTTTACGGTGCTCGCACCGAATGTCATAGCACCATTAACCGATGCACTAACGTGCAGTAGAGGCATGGTATACTTTGGTTTTTGAATTTTTTTTCCAATCTTTATCGGTGCGTTCGGTACATGTAAGGGCACCGTAATGTCGGTTTGCTCAAGTGTAATTAACACATTGATTATACGTTTATAATTTTTAAAATTAAGTTTATGTTATGTCAGTGCGCTACGAAAGGGAAGCACATTGTTGATGTGGTGCATTCTAGCCGTTCGGCTTGCCTCTTAAAATAGTGCGGCATGTAAAAATTTACAGAGGGCATTGAGAATCGGTGCAAGCCGAACGGCTCGAACGCACCGCGCAATTTTTAATTTTTTTTTAATAAAAATGGAAAATTATGGCTTAATTTAAAAAACTAATCCGCTAAGAATATAAATTATCAAGTAAGGATTAATTTACCTACTGAACCGCGCGTCGGGGAGGCATCCAGGCTATGTATGGGAGAATTTGAATTTTTGCCCATCGTTTGGCAAAATTCAAAAGGAATTCAATAGCCAATAAGAGTGTGCAATGTGTGAGCAGTAGGTGGGATGAACACAGGTGGAAATGCATCTAGGTGGGTAATGAAAGGCACTGATGCAGATGGATCAAACGCACTGTAGAGGGGTAAAAATGAATTTTATGGCACGGTAACTTTTTTTTATAGTACCGTGTTCTAACGCACCCAACAGTGGGAAGCACCAGTGCAGATTATGTAAACCGCACCGTCTTTAGTTTTTTAAATCAAATTTATTATTTTTAATTTTTTTAATTTTTTAACAAATATGAATCGGTGTGTTATGTGATATAACACGCAATGGTACGTTCAATAGTAATTAACGACCCTCGTTTAGGGTTTTAAGTAAAATATAGCGTGTTTTTTAATAAAAATATCTCGGTTTTCGCACATCTTGGCGAAATTATTTTTGTCATCGATTTTTTTTCGCGCGACAGGTTTCTTTTGTGTTCCCGGTGCGTGTTGTTTCATGATGCACTGGTGCGTTTTGTTTGAAAACATACCAATGAAAAATAGCCGCTACAACCTCCGGTCGCACGCCTCCGCTAGTGACCTCGACTATAAACAAATATTTGAGCTCTTTTGAGAGGAGCATCCATTATAACCTCCGCTAAAGGGCCTTTTCATTGTAGTGTATCCATCTTGGAATCCCCTCTAAGGCATGACTGCGTGTTGAAAAGACCTGTTAGAAATTATATGTACATAATAACATTAAACCAACAAGCATTAGTTATGACTGCAAGAGGCAGCTATTACCTGAAATAGATATGTTAACTTTGAATTTATGGAAGGTACGTGTTGTACCTTAATAGTTACAGCTAGAATGGCATCCCCTAAGCTTGACAAGATTTTGTTAATGGCCTATTGAAATCACTTATGCCATTTGTTAATAACGCAATGATTGAAATTTCCTTTCTACTTAATTTAATAAAGTGCAGAGTCAAAAAGCTCAAACAAACATTCAAAATATCATGTTGGGACTAGGAATGAAATGCTTCCAAACATCTGCTTCCTTTAGGCATTCACCCATCACTCCACTCCTCGATACACATTTAATTCTAGCTAAATCAACAAGCTTAAGCACTATTGTGTTAGGGATTACATCTCCAAAAAAAAACAAAAAAACAAAAAAACAAACATATGAACTATTATGCTCATTCATGGTGGAATTTTGTAACAATAGGTATTCCAGTTCGGCCGAGACCTTTTTTATATATATAAAAAGTACCCGTTTTTGTTATAAAAAAATAATAATTTGTTGTAGAGAATAAAGTGACCTTGAGAATGTCAAGAAAAACGAGGAAAGTCCTCTATGAAGATTTGGGATACAACTACAAAAATGTTGAAAATGGAAGGTTTCAAATATTTTAATTACTAAATGAGATATAATACAACACCCTTACTAGCCCCAAGAGTTAGCTCGATCGGATGTGTTCTCGGAAGTTAGGCCTCCCAGCATGCGAGGTCACGGGATCCATTCTCATCGACTCTCTTGGGGTTAGGCACGCAGCGGCCGCAGGGTGGAAACCCCTTCGGGGCGGGTCCACCGGAAATTATTTCGTGGATGTAGCGGTCGGCTAAGCCGATTAGTGAACCACATGGAAAAAAAAAAAAAATACAACACCCTTGCTAAGGCACATACTCTAGGAAGGTCCAATCAACACAAACTGCAAAACTCATCATTGTGGGCCATCTTATTTATCTATGTGAAAGTTCTAGTTTACTTTTCATGCAAGCAACAACACCTTGTGGTTACTTTGTGAGAATTCTACAAAAAATGGTACCATAAGAAGGGAGGAAAAAATAAAGAAAAATATTAATGTCCATCAATGGAAACATTCATAATAACGAACAGGAGCAACTTGTCACAACAACAAGAACAATCAAACCCCGTAAACTCAATAACACTATGAATGTCAAGGCAACACTACAAGGGACACCACTTCCATTGAAACAAGGAACTATCATGTTGCTCATAAGATGTAGAAGAGAAACCTTCACACACAAAAATGTGTTTGTGGGATGCCCATGGAAAGATCTGAGTTGCTTGTAATGACTGTCACCAAATTTATATACAAGTAGAAGGAAGAGGAAGTAAAAAAATTAAAGTCTAGCACTAAAACCCAAGACAAGTTTTTATTCCAAAGATTGAAAGGAAGCAAACTAGCATGTTATAGAAACAAATCAAAAGGATAAGCTATTGAAAATGGGAAGAAACCAACCCAAAAGAAGAAGAATTCTAAGAATTCTCGCCAAATGGAGTTGTTAGTTTTGTTAGAGAGATTTTCACCTATAATGGTATATATAACTAATCCCCGGTGAGAGGGTTGAGGTCTCGCTAACAGAGCAAGGATAAATTATTTATCATTATTTCCCAAAAAAATTATTTATTACTGAAATGCAAGAAAAAGGTAAGGTAACTTGATAAAAGCTTTTGCTCATGGTTTTTGTCATTGATTAATCAAGTTATTTTCCAACATTTGATATTTCTTGATACTTGCACACAATTCCAATAAGACAAACCTTCTCAAACCATTATAATCATTTCACATGAATACAGTAAATTCAAAAGTAATTTTCCTTACTAACTTTAGGTAAGTCAATTCAACACCAATTCTATATTTCAAATGCAATAGCCCTGACATTAAATAATAGCAAGAATTGTTGCAAGGAAGGGGAGAAGAGAATCTATTGTGATATAATCAAAAGATGACAAAAATAATGCTATACATGATCTTAAGTTTTTGTTACTTGACTTGACCAAACCATTTCCTTGGGGATAGTAATTGGATGAATGGGATAGTATAATGTTGTATTTGAAGCATAAGCTAAAAAATCTACCAAACTAAAGACCATGGCATAACCTGTAGTGATCTTTGTTGGCACACCGAATATGTTGATTATCCTATCTTCCAAGAATTCCATGACTACCTTATTGGTGGACTTTTTAGCATGGGTAACTTCAACCCATTTTGTGAAATAATTGGTAACTATAAGGATCCTTGTATATCCATTTGTTGAATTTTCCTTAGATTGTCCGACAAAATCAAGGCCCCATTGTTGGAAGGATGCTTCTACTAGAACTAGTTATAGAGGCATAGATGTTAACTTTTGTTTCCCTATGAGTAACTGACACAACTCACATGCTCTGGCAAACCTGTGAACATACGTGAAACTTGATGACTAGTAGTACACTTCTCTCAGGATCTTGTGGGATGTGCTTTTAGCTTCATAATGTTCCCCGCAAAATCCTACATGTAACTTTGATATAAGCCTTTTCGATTCTTGATCATCAATGCATTTAAGTATCAATCCTTTGAGATTCTTCCACCCCAATCCATCTTTCACTAAGAAATAGCTATATTATTTTAACCTTAAGTATCTTCTTTTGTGACTAACTAAGTGATTTGGACAAGTAAGGTTCTTGAATAGAAAGATGATATCTACATACCACTCATGTTGTTCTAAATTATCAACCACTGTGGAGACTGCTATCAAGTTGTTCTGACAATTCATACTAAGTGCCCTTTCACTCCCTTTTGTCAACTTCTGAGCTATACCCTATCCTTTTACTAAATTAGTGAGTTTTCTCTCTAAGTCATATTCGTAAATTTTTGAAATCAAATTTCCTTTGATACCAAGGAAATCATGCTAAGCTAATATATATTTTACAGCTGCATGAGGAACATAGCCGACTACTTTTGAGTCACCCACATAAGCCTAAAAACGTTTCAAAGATTTAACTAAGGCATAAGCTTGCTTTTCCATAACTGTATAGTTCAATTCCGAGTTGTGTAATACTTTACTCGTGAAGGAAATAGGTTGTTCCTTGCCTTCATCATTTCTATGAAGCAAAACACTTGCAATGGTGTCTTCTGAAGCGAAAGAGAGCATTTCGAATAATATGGACCAATCAATAGTAGATATCTTTCGATTGCTTCCTTAATCATTTAAAAACTTGTCCTTCCTTCACCACACCATTCAAAACTAACATCCTTTTTTAGAAGTCTCAAACTAGGCTTTATTGTTTTGGAAAAGTTAGGAATAAATCTTCTAATAAATCTTATCTTTCCAAGAAACGGTTGTAAGGCCTCTTTGTTGTTAGGTAAAGGTATTCTCTTAGTTGCTTTGATATGCTTGGCATATATCTTTACCCCATCCTTAGAAACCATATGCCCAAGTAATTTTCCTTCATCAACACCCAAAACTAACTTTGTAGGGTTTAAAGAAATTCCATATTTTTTATAGCTATCGAAAACTTGCTTTAGATGACTTATGTGATTACTTCTAAGTTTTCAAAAAACTATTAAGTCATTTTTATATATTTATATGATTTTTCCCATTATATCCTTAAAGGCAAAGTCCATGTCCCTCTCGAAAGTTGCACCTACATTCAAAAGACCAAAAGGAATCCTCAAATACTGAAAAGTTGCCCGAGGTGTTTTAAAAGTTGTCTTGTGTTGATCATCCTTTTTTACCAACACTTGGTTATATCCTAAAATCCATCAGGCATTGACATAATCCTTAAACCCGTAACTTGTTGAAGTAGATGTTCCATAGTTAGGAGCAGGTAATTATCTTTTGCACAAGAGATATTTAGATTTTTTAAGTCAACGAATATCTTGATTTCCCCACTTTTATTTCTAACAACCACTAAGTTAAATAACCATCAAGAGTGCCTTGCTGGGAAATGATACCTCCTGCTAACATCTTTTGAAGTTCTTTATGATTAAGTGGAGCTAACTTAGGATTTACTTGCCTTATCTTTTGTTTGAAAGGTTGTGCTTCTTCCTTTAATGGAATGGTATATTGAATGATGTCTACTTTATACGCCTTAAGTTCATCATAAGTGAAATAAAAATCATCGCTATATTCCTTTACTAAATTGATCAACTCCTTTCTTTCTTTCTAAGAAGTACCTTAGAAATCTTGATCATCATGGGATTTTCTTTAGATCCAATATTTACTTCGATGTAATCCCAGGTTTGAGGACTTCTTTTTTCCCTTTATATATGTCATGTCTATCAAAATCTCTTTCTAAGGGAATAAGTCCTCTGGGAAGAGAGTTTTCATACACATCCAGCTCTTCTGAATATTTATGCCCTCCTTCTCGCCAATCAACTTCAAAATCAGAAAATTCTTTTTATGTTACTCATGAATCTAAAGATCTGACTATCGTCACTGAAAATATGCCAATGCACCTTTACCTAAGCAATAGCTTGATTTTGAAGCAATGTTTCTCTTTCGTCTGTTATGAACAAGAAAACAAGAGTGAGAGCCTAGAAGAAATGGAAGTGAAATTCATAATGCTATAGAAAACAATTTTGAAATTGGGATTGGAACAAAGGTCGGGTTAAGAGGAAACAAGGAAAGTGGTTTCCCCTATTTATCTATTGGCTCATATGAAATGGATCACATGGAAGTCTCGAAAGAAGACACTGTCCAACAATGCACTAAGCACGCAAAGAATCAAATATTAGTGATTTTTTGCCAAAAGTTAGAGGTAAGAAGAATACCCATGGTGGGTATGGACCTAAAAATATCTTAAATTTTGAATGTTTTGCAAGATAGTTTTCTTAGTAGGACAATATGTAAGGCTACATTCAAGCCAAGTAATTTGCTTTGGGGTTAGAACTTTAAGGACATATAGTAAGTGAGTAGCATTATTGAAATTTTGAAGAATTATGAAGTTATTCATACATTTATTCCTTATAAATTTTGTATTAATTTGTTAAACAATGCAGTTGTAGGCCCCCTTTCAATACAAAGTATCCATTTATGTTTAAAAAATGAAAATCTAGAAGAAGATGCATAGAGTTATGAATGGTTTCCTCTCTCTTTATTTTCATTCACAAAAATAAAAGGCAATGCCATAATGATAAATGTTGGAGGTTAGAGGGTAAACATTGGTAGCAGCTTTGGAAATCTATACTTCTTGCAAAGCATTCATAACAACTAATTGTAGAACCTATAATGATTGAAAAAATATCTAACATGTAATAACAAGCTTATTGGGTTAGCATGAGTGGTTGAGATTTGTGAATTGCAAGCAAGAGGTCATGGAGTCAAGTACTTGGGTTGGCTACCTCTATGAATATTGTCTCGATGTCCTCATCATGTTAGGTTACCCAAACTAAAACTAAATGGTTTACCCAGGTACCATCCTCAAAATGAGGTGCCCAAAGGATTTCTTCTGATGTGCATTTCGTTGGAAAATAATCATATTTAGAAACAATGAAATCAAATTTGTAGTTCTTTCCAAGAACCCATCCTCACATAAGGTTATTTATTTATTTATTTGACACGGATACAGTCCATTTCATATATAAACAAATAGCTTCTTTTAAAGTGATATCTAATAAGCTAGATTAATGATTTGACAATTTTAATTTTAAGTTGAAAATTGTACTCTATATATTATGTATATGTATATGTATGTGTGTGTGTGGTATTATACCCCCCTCCACACACAATCTTCACTATATAGTTTAAATAATCATGTGTATGTATGCATCCTTGTGATTTTATTTATTTATTTGCAATTTTAAATCATATTTTTTTTACAGGAATGAGTAGAATTTTATTAAAAGGACTGTTGGGAAACCCCTAGCACCAAAAATGTACAAATAATGACATAGGCCTAAAACAACAAAATCCCTCTGAGTAGGATGCTCAAAAAAGCCATAGACAGATCCTTCCTTCTTACCTTTTTTAACCAACAATGTCCTATTTGACTAAAAAAATATCAGTCTAACTGTGTATATATATATTAACATATTGAAGCAACGAAAAACTATATTTAAACATCATAAGATAGTCAAGGTGAAGGTGGAGCTTGCTTCACTACTTGGTTTGCAAGGTTATGCAGAATTGGCATTGCCTCCATGAAAGGGATTGGTGAGCTGAGGAGTTGTGCCACATTTTCTTCACCTTGCTCCATGTTTTGCACTTGTTCTTGAAGAGATACCACTTCAGCTTCCAGCACAACAACTTTCAAAGTTAACTCGGAATTTTGATTTTAGACCAAATCAATCTCCTTTTCCAAAACCAACTCCAATTGCATTGATTTGATTTCCTCCTTGGCATGGATAGTGTCCCCCGGCACCCTTCACAAACCCACATCGTACGTTTCCTAGTGGACCCTTTCCATATGCCTCATCGAATGATCTAGATGACAATAGTTTTCCTCGATGTGACAAAGCCCCTGAAACCAATAGGAGTCAACCTCCCCTCTTTCTCAACGATGGGCCATGTTAAGATCGATAGGGGAGTTCAGAGATGTAGAGTAGATACACAGAACATAACAAAATAATAATTCCTGACTGGACATCTGATCCTATGTTGCAACCACCTTTTGATTCTTAATATGCCCAACCCCATTTCTTACCATCATAAAATTCGATCTGCTTCCCATTATTTGCACACAAGTGCGATCTAGAGCTATAATTTTTGGGAGAGGAATGATAGAGAGAAAACCCCCCTCAAGTATGGGGGAAGATTGATCGTATAACCCAGGTATGCTTGACATTAAAACATTCATGTGTATGATTTAGTAATGTACCATTTGCCACATATCAGTCAACATCCAAGCGTCAAGACCGAGGTGACTTCTAAGCATGCTTCGATCTGCGATGCTCTTGTCGTAAGTGTGGTTCATAATGCTTATGTTTTTCATTAGATTTAATATAATTGCAATTCCCTTTCCATGATATCGATTCATCAACCTAGGATTAATGGAATTGGAACCCATAACCCCCCCACCCCGTTGATGCTTAGATCACCTTCTTCCATGGTTGATCCATGATTGGATTCTTTGTCGGCTTCTTTGTTTAGACCTCGGAGGATGTGACAAAAGATGGCTTTGGCCATCCGATCAGTGAATCCCTTTATGTGCTTGTGAGTGCTAAGAAGGTTTATATCTCAGGGTTGAGATTTTGAACAAGCATACCTGATTATAATCTGGGAGTCTCACGAGATGTTGACCAAATTAATTAACATATGGTGAAGGATTTTGCATCCTTGATATAGAGACAAGTCCTCGACATGATTGCTAGTTTTAAAGCCTAGTCCCCATGCAGAGAATTTAATCAGCTTTCCCTCCGAGTTATAGATTGCCCCTCCTGCACATGCCACCCCTTGCAATTTCAATCATTTTAAATGTAGCATTTGATGCAAAATTAACTTAGAAAAATAAGTACATATGCACCTACATATAATTTTATTATACTTGCCATGGCAGAGCATATAGCAATCACTTTGCATTTATTAATTAATTAGTTTGCAAATTTTTATTTTAAATTTCTATATAGTTTTCTATAGTTTTAGAAATTTTAATTATTAAATTGATTTTAAAACAAATAAAATTTTATATTTTAAAATTTGTAAATTATATATTTCTTATTCTTGATTGGCTATTTTTATTTATTCTTTTTTTTTGTTGTCTAGCAGGCTTGATTAGACTAATAACCCCTGCCTAGGATGTGACTTTTGTTAAATAAAAATTAAAAATTAAAAATTTGTTACTGGTTACACTCTGCCACAAATGTCTCTAAGTACTAGTTTTAATTGTACCTACTGCCACAGTCATCTTTCTCGGTTCCCGTGAAACAAAATCACCACGGTTGATTTTAGCTACCAACACAGAGTTGTAGCAATACAAATTCCTTGCCACGTTGTGCCAACTCGACATGGATCATATGTCCGAGCATTGATTTACACCACCGTCCCAACTTGATCACGTGAAAGCTAGCCACGAAAGCAGCCACCGGATAATCCACTACAAGGTTATTTATGATAAGCGTTAATAGCACCACCTCGGAAACTTAAACCCGCCAACGCATATTGTAAGGAGATAATACATCACCTTTCAGCGTAAATATTAAGTATGGTTCAACCTTAGCATTATCACTTGCATGTTAACATCCTGAAAACATTTCAAAGGGTCGGGTTATGTATAACCATCCATTCGGAACCATAGCAACAATAGTAAGTATTATAATTGCTTTAGGTCGATATCTAATGTTTTCCATATCATAGTCTATGTATAATTACCTTGTCAATGTATTGGGTAAGTCATGAAAACAAAGCTATGTTGTTAAATATAGTAGTAGTATATTTGATTTTTAAAATCAAATTGGTAGGACAATGCCTTCACTATAGTATTGGTGAAGCACAACAATTGCATTTCTATTATCATAAGTATTTCATATAATGAATATATTGCTAGATTTATGAAATATAATTCAATCCTTGAAATAGAGTAGTGTGACAAGGTTCCACTGTAGTAAATGATGAAGGACATGGAGTTGGAACTTTACAAAAGTTTCAAAGAGTAATAGTATGAAAGTGACAAATTTTATTTAGCTTGATTAAAACAAAATTCTATTGATTACGATAAAAAGTACAAACTTAAGTTATTTCTTCGCGTCTAGCATATATTAGTCTGTGATTTTTTTTATAATAAAAATGTTTCCCTTTAATTGATCATTATTAGATAGTATAGAATAATTTTAAATTCAGATTTATCATTAAATGTATATTTTAAGAAATTTGATATATTTAAATGTTTAATAAATTAGGTTTAGTTTTAGTTATTTAAGTTTATGTAAATTTAAAAGTAAGTTGATGTTGAATAGTTTGATTTTTCTTTATTATATTATATGAGAACATTTTTTCATATTAATTTGTAAAGCATCTTATTGTTATATCTTTAAAAAAATTATCATATTTTGGTATGTAAATTACCTATATTTAATAAATACATTTAAATTTTTTAACATTTAGATTATTTATATTGCAATATTACAAGAAATACATATGATGCTTACATCCAGTGTAAATATATTGACAATGAAAGCTTAAATATATTTACTAAATTTTTACAGGTAAACTTTAAATCTTTACATCCAACTAGTAAAAGCATTGAAACTAGATTCTAATCTAACTAGTAAAGACATTGACACTAAGAATAATTAGACATTGCTTCTTCCTTGCTTTTAGGCTATGTATGCACAACTTTAATACATTATTTTTTTAAGAACTTCAAGCTTTAAAGACACGGGACTAAGAATAATTAGGCATAGCTTCTCGTTTCTTTTAGGCTACGAGAAAGTTTAATACATTAAAACATTTTTTTATTAAAATTTTCTTAAGAGGCTGGTGCTAAGAAACTTTGTTGCTCATTCTATACATACCAACACATCCCCTCATGATTGATCCACTAATTCACAAATTCACTATCGTTGATATAGTTATTCATGATTAACTCTACTAACTCACTAATATCTAACCAACTAACCAACAAGAGTATTTTGTATTAACTTTTTATAGTACAAAATATTTTTTTACAACAACACCCATTATCTTTGGTCGAGGACTTATATTTTATTACTTCTCGGACATGTCACTATGGGGACTCCCAATTTCACCCTCACTACAAAATAATATATTTTAATGAGTTACATACTTAAGAATGTATTGAATATATCAAACATATTATTGAGAACAATATAAATTATATTTATTTCAACTCAAACTTTTTTTAAAGATTTGTTGCTAGTTTCACTTTTGAATTATGAATAACTTAGAGCTTGCAACATTTCTAAAAGGCAGGTATAAGCACCTTTGGTGCTAATTCTACTTGTTTTATATTTGAACTAGATATTATAAATGTTTAAATGTAAAAAACTAATTATAAAAGTTGAATCTATTAGTCAAGGAGAAAAGTCAAGCAAGGAATGATCAATTTGCAATTCTACTCAAATTTAATATAGAAATATCCAAGTAAACTATAATTAAAAGAATGGCAAGAATACCCCCCCATCAAATGGAATGGATGGAGCATGTGGTCAATGTCAACCTGAATGCGCGACAGAGGAGGGGGTGACACCATGTTGGCCTGAAAGGACAAGCGTTAATGCAGATGAGTCAAGGGTATAGCCTGTTGCATGCCCCTGGCAAGAAGTTTGAGATGGCTTGTATGCGAAGTAGGAAGGATAAGAGGGTTTTAGACTGGAGGAAGACTACTGCGATGATGGTTCTCATAGTAATGATGAGAACGATTGTTAATCTTGAACCCATGATGGCAAAGGGAAAAAATAATGAGATGGTCAAGAACACGAATGATGAGGTTGGCAAAGGAAATCATGGCAAGGTATGGTCCGAATTTATCTCTAGCTTGAATATTGCTTTATGGAAGTAGTTGGAATGAGCGAGAGAGCTCAATAGCAAAGAAGAGAGCATTATCTTCAGCCTTGCATGGAAAGAGCTTGATAGTAACTAGACTGAGTGGAGAGTCATTGGCCCGTGGGAGGTCTATTTAACAGGCGATAGCACAAAGTAGTTTCATTCTGAGTTGGTAGGGGAAGCCACATCCTTGTTGTGGTGTTGTACAGACTATGTCGACATACCTATTAAGTAGAGGAAATGGGAACATAGGAGGAAGGGGAGGCAATAAAACCCATATTCCTTGTGTGTTGAAGGAGGTTGAAACCTTGAAGTTGCAGTTCAAGCACCATCTCTTGTCAAGCATCCAACAAGAGGTCGAAGAGAGGGAGTGAGAGAACATGAGTGTTGAAGACATGCAACAGGATGGGACATTGGGTTGTATATGCTGAGATCTCCAGGGCTAGGGACACCAAACATGCCAAGAAATATTTTTCTATTAGCAAATGAAGACTCTATTGGGGAAAGCTCTCTTGGATAGCTGGGAGGAATATAAAGAAGTGTTGTTGCATATGGACAAGGTTCAAGAGCAAATTCATCAACTAGATGCCAGGCTTCATCTAATATCCAAGGTCGTTTTTGGGATGAATGCAAAACTTAATCTGCTTACAAAGGCCACCATATGAATGGTCTTCAAGGACGTGCTTACCATAGACTCGAAGAATTCAGTTTGTCCAGCTCCAGAGGTGCCAACTGTCGTAATTTCAAATTATGCACACTAGATTACTTCTTGTTAGTTGTTTTATTCCCAACTCTTGTTATGTTAGTTTTTATTATAGTTATGTTAGATATCTTGAGAAGCAAGTTAGCTATAAGGGTCTCAAAAACTAGTTTTAAAATACTTATGACATAGCCATTTTGTGGGACAAAAATGACAATCTTATGTTTTGTTGTTGGTCTAGTTTCCCAAGCAGTAGACCAACCATGTAACAGTCTGTATATTTATTTTTTACAGTAATGTCAGATAGACTAGCTTAAAAAAAGAAAGAAAAAGGCGAGAATACAACTAATAATAGTTAAATTCCTATAAGAAGAGGATAAATCAAGGGGATAGGGAAGAGTCATTTTGAGTACCTTCGTGTTGGAGAAATCATTTTGGTCTTAATGTCTTTTGTCTTTAGATCCACATAGATTCATATCTCTAATTTATATATTCTATGTGTGTTAAGGATCTAGAACATCATAGTTTTCCATTTTCCCCTGTGCATGTGGAGGTGGAGATGTAAAGATTGTTTGGAGTGGCCTAGGACCAGAGGAACTCGAACTCTAGTTATGGAAGGTCCAATATGATATTCATTGTCTAATTTTATGTGATGCATGTTGGTTTGAAGGATCAATCTTTTTGATAGATTGATTAGGATCATTTGATGATAGATCTAAATTGTTTTGGGATTCATTTTGTTATCTAACCATCATATTCGAGGAAGGTACTATTGTTATTGTATGTAGGTTGATATCCTCAATTGTATTTGCATTGGAGCTTGTGGATGTGAAGAAGTTATAGAACAAACATCCAGATCTAGGTAATCATTGTTTCTTATCTCTCAACTACTTGTTTGATCATCATCAAATAATCTTAAGGGAATTTGCTTTGCTTTCTCTCATTTTGATCTATGATAGTCCATCCTAGCTATTACGATAGTTTAATCCAAAACAACATTATGTATATGTTCCTTAAATAAAGCATTAAATTCTTAGAGCGTGATCATAATATATGTTGGGATCCTCCCTAGGAATGTAGTGGGTGGCCAAAGGGTCCATTAGAGTAATAACAATGGAAACCATTAAATGTAAGGTGGACTAGGTCCATTATGTTTGTTATTATTAAATAAGGCCCACTACGGTAGTTATTATTAAATAAATGTAATGTGGCATCATTAAAGAAAGTCCACTCAGTAGTTAGGAGGTTGTTGTGATTCAGGTTCCGAAACATTAATGGATTCCTTCAATAAAATGATTGATTGTAAGGTGTTTCCCTACTTTAAGGATATTCAATCTTAATAAAGTGAGGAACATTTATGATATCTTGTTTGTGATTCGTGTTTAAGGGTCAAGGATCTAGCTTGTTTGTCATTCAAGTTGAAGGGTTAAGGAACATAAGAAAACATGTCACCTCGTGTGGATAAAATAATGGGTTTAGTATGATATATGTTGCTAGAAACCAATTTTATTCTTATTATTGAATGTTCTTGACAAATAAAAATTAGATGTTCAAATATCAATTGTCTATAATAAAAATTTACCATGGTTTTTATTGTTTCAATTTTTACTATAAAGTTTCCATTGGTATCCAAGAGCACTACATGAGAAGAATGGTGGCAAATCCCCAAAACAACAATCTCTATAGCATCATACTTCAACATTTTGAAGAAGCAATGAAGTTTTGTTATTGAAACAACTTCAAGATCAATCTCCATAATGTCTTTGCCCTTCATTATATAGTAGCAAACTTGTCACAACCTTAATGACCTTAGTATCTCCTCTTGATGGACCAAAACTCAACACAGTCAACAAGTGCATAGAGTCTTCAACATGGAGGGAGTTGATGGACGCATAAAGTCTTTGGCATGGAAGGTGAGTTGTAGTAGGTTTCATTCATGGAGCATCTTGGGTGCCATGGATGCAAGCAAACATCATTTATGTTTTAAAGGGTAAGAGCATGAAGTCATCGACATTGTTGTGTGTTCTAGGATAATTGTTTTTTTTTTTCCTCGGAAAAAAAGCGTATTTTTATTCAGCAGAGGTGAACAAATTACATTCTGTAGATGCAATTAAGCATTCGGTAATCCACTTAAGGATCAAAAAACAGTCCAGCAAAAAAAAATTCTATACATCCGTCCAGTATACTCAATGACCCATACATGTCATTATAATCCACATTATAAGACCCCTATTATATAAAGGAGCACAGTGAAAACTAAAAGATGTCTGTTGGCTCCCCGAGCCACTTGAAAAGAAAAACATTAAGTAACTTACAGTTTTGAGAATCAAAAATAAAAACGCCATCAGTAGGCTAGCATCCGATGCATCATCATAGTTTTTGAAAACAAAAAAGACAATATGTAATCTGTGCCAGTTCCAATTATAGTCCCTGAGAGTCTAGATCCTCAACAAAAGGTCTATGAAAGTATTCATTTAGAGTTCCATCCCTGAACTCCTTCACTTTCCACAACCCCATTGCCATGTCCCGACCAACCTTAGAAGCCTCGTCCGCCTCCTTGTTGTTCTCTCTGTAAATATGTCTGCATGCAAAGTGTAAAAAGGAAAGTTTTAGTTGCACAATGTCCAGTAGAATGTTTGCTAGTCTAAGATCCCTGCAGTGTTGAGTGCCATTTGTCCAATTTGTAGCATTCATTGAATCACCAAACACATTAATCTGTTGACATCCCTTCTCCCTAGCAAAGATGAGAAGAAGTTTCAAGCTCATGATTTCAGCATAATTGTTTCCACCCTCCCCCAGTCCCCAGAAAAGGTGGAATGAGTGTGTTGATGAAATATTTAGTATAGCCCCACCCCCGCATCTGCATTCCAGGGCAGATCCATCATAAAAACCCCAAGGGATAGAAACATCAATTTCTAAGGCTAGGACCTCACGATGTTTTGCAACTTTGATGTGGTGTGGGAAGGCCTGGCGGAAGCCACAAATCTGAATAGCAGTGACCGCCGGTGTACATGTTTTATCAGTGAAGATCATACCATTACGTGCCAACCAGATGCCCCGTACCACCAGTAATGGGAGATTCATGAAAGACTTCCCAATGGGATCCAACACCCACTGTGACCAGGCTGACAACACCGAATCCCCAGTCCAGTTAAATAAGGTATTATATATTCTCGAACATTCCGCCCACACTTGCACCATGAATGGGCAATGGAGAAATAGATGGACACAAGATTCCTCACGGTCTTTGCATAAAATGCACCAGCCTGGCCCGATTTTGTTCTTCTTCTGTAAAAGGTCCCATGTGGGTATAGAATTCTCGAGGACATTCCACATAAACAGTCGATGTTTCAAAGGGCAATTAATCTTCCAAAGAGTTTTCCACCATCCCACCATCTCACGTTGATTCATGAAGTGACAGATACTGATGTATCCATCCTTTGGTGTATAACAACCATTCAGGGCCCCCTCCCATACCAAGCAGTCCTCCCTGTCCCGGATGCGAATATGAGATCGAGAAAGTGCCCGATAATATGACCTCAATTCCACCCGTTCATCCACAGTTAGTGCCAATGATTCAGCATCAACCCATGTCTGAGTCCATGGATGCATTCCATCCTGAACAGCCAAGTGGGATAGATAACAAATCCCCATATTCCGAAGAGAGAAAATTAATTCACCAGATAAGAGGTGACGACCAGCACTCCCAAACCAAGGGTCCTCCCCAACACAAAGGGCATGTCCATTCCCAATATTCCAAGTGAGAAAGTCGCCTATTACAGGGAACGATTTGATGACCGCTTTCCAAATAACGGAGCAACCAGCATGTGATTTATCCACCGACCGCACCCATTCCAAAATAGAGAGAGGGGCAATATATTTCCGAATGACAACCTTAGTCCACAGGCTTTCAGATTTCAACAATCTCCACACCCCTTTCGCAGCCAAAGCCTTTGCAAAAAAATGAATATTTTTAAGACCCCACCCCCCTAAGGCTTTTGGAATTGCGATCTTCTGCCATTGAACCCATGGGGAGACAAAATCTCCCTTTCCGCTCCATAGGAAGCGAAAACATAGCTTCTGAGCTTTCTCCAGCGTTCCTTTTGGTATCCATGAGAGTGACATCCAGTAGACTGGGATGGCCTCTAAAACCGATTTTACCAGAACCAGCCTTCCAGCTCGTGACAGCCATCTATGGCTCCAAACCTTCAGTCTCTTGTGGATTTTTTCAACGATCCAATGCCAATCCCTTTTTGTATATGAATTTGGCTTTAAGTGAAAACCAAGGTAGCAGAAGCCAACTTCAAGGCGTAGAAAGGTATATGGAAAGATGCTTCGGATCTCCACAATCTCACATTCCCTAAGCAAATGGGTAGATAGGGTGGATTTTCTCTCATTGATCTCCATACCCGTAGCTTTAGAGAAAAGTTGAAAGATGTCCTGTAGTGTTTCCATGTCCCTAGTCGATCCAGTGCAAAAGATAAGTATATCATACACGAACAGCAGATGCGTAATAAAAAGATTAGGTGCCACTTGGATGCCATGGAGAGTGCCATCCCTACAGGATTTTTTCAAAGCTTTACTCAGCCCTTCAGCGACCAGCAGGAATAGTAAGGGGGAAAGTGGACATCCCTGTCGCAGTCCTCTTTCAGACCGGAAGAAAGGAGATGTTGCACCATTGATGAGCACCGCAAAGGATACCGTAGAAATACAACTCATAATCCACCTAATAAAATCCACAGCAAAACCCAGATGTGTGAGAAGTAAATGAATATACAGCCAACTCACCTTATCATATGCTTTTGACAAGTCAATCTTGATAATAGCTCCTTTGATTTTCCGAGATTTCATGCTATGTATACCCTTCTGTGCAACCCCAATAGCCTCGTGTATTTGTCTCCCTTCTAGGAAGCCAAATTGTTCCTCAGAAATATGTTTGGACAGAATCCATTTAAGCCTCCCAACAATAATCTTTGATAGACCTTGTAAACACAGTTGCACAAAGAAATGGGTATGAAGTCGCTTAAAGAAGAGGAATTGTCAGTTTTAGGTATAAGTGCAATAAAAGTGGAGTTCAGGGCAGCCGGGATCCTCCCCGATCTACGAGTGTCTTCCACCATCTGCAACAGATCATTCCCAATAAGCTCAAAGAGTGCTAGCAAGAATTCCACCATCCATCCATCCAGTCCCGGGCTTTTATCTTTTTGAAAACCCTTTAAAACACCCTTCAGCTTATCTTCCTCAACAACAACCATCAAGGAGTGGTTGTCATCCTCATCCACAAAACGTGGAAAAAACTGGGCCATCCGAACCACATCCAAAATGTTAGCCTGTGCAGGGGCTTTAAAGAGTGATTTGAAATGTTCAACCCCAACCCCAGCCATATTATCAAAAGACGTCTGGGTATGCCCCAAGGAGTCTTCCAAGCTCCAAATGGTATTGGCCGCCTTCCTTCCTTTGGCATAAGCATGGAAAAATTTTGTGTTCTCATCCCCAGCCGATAGCCATATAGCCCTGCTCTTCAGTCTCCACGTTTCCTCTTTCTCCAAAAGCAGCTTATTTTTCCTGCCTTCCAATGAAACCAAAAGAGCTTTCTCCTCCGGTGTGCCCAAACCCTGTTCCCGAATCATACATAGACTGCAGTTCCAGTTCGATAGTCTTTAAAACTCTATCATCTCTAATGTTCTTTTCATGGGCCCAGGCCTTCACCGGCCTTTTAACTCTCTTGATATTTTCAGCGAACTGATGAGAGGCCGAGATGCCTACCCTGGGGTTGTAGGGTACCCAAAGGGATCCAATAAGTTCAGGAAAAGTCTCATCATCCAGCCAGATTTTATTAAATTTTAGCGGCCCAGCTGGTTTCATAGGACCATCACGAATCTCCAAGAAAATAGGGAAATGATCCGAAGATCCCCCCGAGCCAACCCACTGCCTCAGTAAATAGTTCCGATCCACAAAGATGTCAGCCACCAGAAAACGATCCAAACATTTTTCAACTCTGTAATCACCAGTTCTATTATTTCTCCAAGTAGGTTTAAGGATAGTCGGCTCAATATCCAGCAAATTGTGGGTAACCAGCTGGTGAGTAAAAAAATCAGCCATAGAATCTGGCCAAGCTCTGCAACCCCAAACTTCAGCCGGTCCAAGGGAGAAATTTAGATCCCCTCCCAAAATAAGGTTCCCTACATGTAGCAGAGGATGAGAGAACAGAGATTCCCAGAAAGGGACCCGGTTCGAATATGGCCCATAAACATTTACCAACGTGAGAGTATCACCAAAATCCAGGGACAAGCATGTCATCCCCATAACCGCTTCCATTCCCCAGAGATTCTGGCACTGTATCGAACGGGTGTTCCACCCCATAGCCAGACCACCGGACCTGCCCCTGGCATCCAGTGTGGCAAAAGACCAGCCACCAAACCAGCTTTCGAGTAATATTTTAACAGTCTCACCAACACCCATAGTTTCCTGAAGCAGAATGATATCCTGGTGTTCAATAGACACCACTCTGCGGAGTGCTGATCTTTTAAGGGGACCGGCTAGACCCCGGCAGTTAAAAGACATAACTTTCATCAACGTCCCCTCTTCTGGGCATGCACCGCTCTAAGCGCCCGATCAATAGTCACCTGTTTTCCATCCATGAGGTCCATCTTGGCCTTGGTTTGTGCTTTAGCAAGGTGGGATTTTCTGCCCCGACCCCTACCATTCCTGCCACCCTTATTTAAGCCTACCCCCAGCCCACCCGGGGAAATTTTTGAAAGGGATCTCAGAAAGTAACCAGAGTCCGATGATGTGGTAGGGGATGGGGATAGAGGATCATCAAGAGACTCAAGTTTGTCAACAGGGGGAGGGTCAAGCAACATTACCCTAGGGATCGGCTTCATAGCTGAGCAGGATGGGGTGTTAGGATCAAAACCCGTAGTATCAACCAACTCCATTGCCGAAGAAATATTCAAATTTTTTAAAGCCTCGATCCAGTCCGGATTATCGAAAGACAAGTTCTTTAAAGCAAAATGAAAGGAAAGGGGTTTAATGGAGTGAGCAATACCCACAGATGTTGATCCAGGTTCCAAGTGTGCCGTCGGTTGAGTCTCCTCAATAGCAGTATTCCCAGGTAGCAGGTCCCCAACAGGAGTCGCGTCCAAACCCATCTCCCTTTGTAAGTCTGCCTCTCTTTCCTCCGCAGCACCAGAGACCTGTAGAGCAGTGCCAGAAGGACAAGGGTCAACCATATCCCGTGGAGAAACATGACCCTCAGCCCCGTCCAAAACCGCTATAGGGAGGGTTTCAGCCAAAGGGATACCCGGAGGGGGGGTAGCCTCCATCGCAATAGGATCTTTATTCGAACCCTCATACTTCCTCCGGAACGGGAGTTTGCATTCAGCAGCCCGATGACCATAGGCATGGCAGCGACTGCATCTGAAGGGGACATTTTCGTAGTCCAATTTCTGTGAATAAACATATGGCCCCCAGCTGAGGGTAACATCCGGTACCAACCCATCTCGAATGTTTAGATTTACCAGAATACGAGCAACCTTCCGCTGCCGGGTATGAAGAAAGCTGTAGTCGCCATCCAAATAATGCCCAATCATGTTCCCAATGCCTCTGAAATGTCGCTCCGACCAGTAATGGAGAGGTAATCCAGGGAGCCGTACCCACAATGGTACAATATCCAACCGTTCCTTACTAGCATCAAACAGCGGATGCCAGGGTTTGATCATGATCGGACAGTGATCCCAGCTCCAGTTGGAATTTAAAACCCATTTTGTGTGCTCCTCCACCTAGAAATTGAAAGCAAACCAGTTACGGGTTAATTCCACAACTTTCGGTGCATAGCCCAAAACCCCATCCCACTTCTCCCCCACCCAATCTTCAATGGTGCGCAGAGAGAAAGATCTGCCCAATGCTTTGCCAACCAACGTGATACTGGTCATCTTGACCAATTGATTCCACTCAATATCTTCCCCTAGAGTGTAATTGTATCGAGTCCTGCTAAGTTTCAACCACCTCTTCCTGCCCCGTTTCTCCTTGTGAGTGGTATCCTCCGATGAAGGTCCACCCCATTCATCTGAACTCGTACCAGAGCCCACACAAGGGCTAGCAAAGCCACGCTGCTCGTGGATTTCGAGTTGTCCCGCCCACCTTTCCTCCCTTGCCTTCGCAGCGTTCAAACCTGGCGGCGGGTCCAACGGAGAAGGAACCCTGCCAACGTTGCCCCGAAAACCATCATCCACCGTGCTATACCGTTTATTCCTTCCCGCCGAACCCTCCAGGGCCTCAATAACCTGATCCGAGGTCCATAAACGCCCCGCTTCCTTCGAAGTATTCGCTGGTATACTGGAGATAGGAGCACATAAACTCCCCGAGCTGGGAGATAATGCCAAGAAATCTGACGGTGAAAACCCCAGGGTGGACCTGCTCTCGAAAGTAGGTAGTCCATCCACCTCGCCACCACCAGAGGGGACCCCAATCGTCCACCCGGCACCCGCAGATTGTGTCCAGATGGGAAAATCATCAGATGCATCAAAGGAGTAGTCCACCCTGTCGTCATAAGAAGCCATATTCAGGGAAAACCCCACCTCCACCGTAGCACAGGTAAGACCGTGGCAATCCACCTAGGGTTTACCACCGTTAAACAGGGTTTAAGCAGTAAGAGAACGGAATGAAAACGGTGTTCAGTTCCCAATCTACACCGCAGCGTGTGCCGACAAACCTGTGACCCCTTGACGGCAGCAACCCGCCCAGCTAACAGTCTGTAGGCTTAAGAGTCCACCATAGCCATGAAAACCTCCATCGCGCTCCAAGAAAACCGATCCATTTATTTTTCTTATTCGCTGTACTTCTCATGATCAATCTCTAGGATAATTGTTATGGAAACACGCACGTCAAATTAAATACAATTTAATTTTTCTTCAGTCCATTAATTAATTAGTTTGTTAATCTTGTTCCTCTAGTATTAGCTATGCATATCTCTATTAGCCTAATAATCCTTGTTCTATCTATCCGCTTAAAAAGTAATAATAGGTAGGTGAGTAGGTAGCACTAGTAACCATCCTTCTATTGGAAACCATGCATCTATTGGTAACCAAGAGATGTTTTCTATTTGCATTCGTGTCTCTTGGAAAGAGTAGCTAAATTAAGATCCTTATTAGATATGGGCTCGTCAGCATATTTAACCCCCTTTGCTATTGAACCAAAAACCCTATACATAAGACAATTATTATCTTCATTTGGATATCATTTTTTTTTTAATAACAATACCAAATTAGAATCATCCAAGTGAATACTGGTATAATGATACTTGATCTATGATTTTTATTTTTTTTAATTTAGTACTTACACTAGTATTACAAAAAATTTACACAAATATACAAGCCAAGTCTGCATTGAGCCTCCTAGCGAGAGAAACACTCAGGCCTGAAGACAAAAATAAGTTTGCATTGGGCCTCCTAGATGGAGAAACACCCAGGCTGCTTGTTAACAAAAGAAGCATATATGACCGTTAAGACATAAATAAGTCTATATTGGGCCTCCTAGATGGAGAAACACGCATGCTTGTGGTCAACAAAACCTTCATTAATTGCTACCGAGTCTGTTGTACTGAAATCTTTTTTTTTCCAAAAGAAAAAGAGTTTACTACTATTCATAAGTGAATCAAAGAAACTACACAGTGTCTCGTGTCATAAATACGATTACATCAAAACTAGTCCTCCATCAAATATGCTATAAGTCCTATCAATGATAATGTTCAGAAATGCTCAAAAAGAAAATAAGTTACAAATCATAAAGAGTTCTTATACTCCGCTTAACTTTTTAATACTAAAAAGCAATGATCACTGAGATTCTGAAATCTCCAGTATCAGAAGGCTATCTATTACCATCATACTTTGACTCGAATAGTAATGTCTATCAGTTACAAAAACAAAAAACAAAAATGAGAGCCTCATTCAGTAAATAAGGAAGCACTTTTCTTCCATAAGCTGGCTTTGATAAAAAAAGCCTCAATATAGATCTGTCCGCCTCCAGTGTAAGCCCCTTCTTAGATAGCTGATCAGCCTTTTGATTCTAGACTCTATTCACATGACAGAAAGATGTAGCAGTGAAGCAATGTATAAACGCTAAAATATTTGATTTCCAGGCAGTGAGGGCAGGAACTTGAAGTTTATGTTTCATTAAAACCCATTCAATAATCACACTGGAGTCACCAAATATGTCAATAGAGTTGATCCCCGTGGATTGTGCCAGATAGAGAGTGCCCCACAACGCAATGAGCTCCGATCTAGTATTGCTTCCCATACCATGTCCAAAGTATAATTCTTCCCATTGATCCTTATCCAGCTTTATGTAGCTACCCGCACCATAGTGCCCCCTCTGAGCAGCCCCATCAAAGAATCCAACAAGTTTTGTGGGTCCAATCACCGGATTTTTAAGAAGCGCATCCTTCAAAGGAGAAAGTTTCCACACCATCTCAGTGATAAAACTTTTAACGTAGGCCACCGAGCTTATAAAAGAAAAAGATTTGTGGTCAAAGAGAATAGAGTTTCGAAGCCTCCGAACGCCCCAGATAAAGCTCATAGGGAAAGTCATAGCATATTTATTAATGTCATGCCAACCTTTCAAACAGTTTGAGAGGTTGCTTCCCAACCACGGCCCATATTGTCCAAAACTCTGTGTAATCTCCTCCCATAACTAAAGGGTATATGGCAGACAACGAAAAGATGATCACATGTCTCCTCGGCCGGAAGGCACAGAAAACAAACCGAAGGTCCATACCCCCCATGCATCCTGTATCTATCACCAGTGTTTATTCTGTAATTTAATGCAAGCCATAGAAACAATTTTAACTTACCAGGTATGCACCAACGCCAAAGTAAATTACTCCACCACGCTTTTGTAACAATTCCTGCCTCAGATGCCAATGTCGAATAAGCCTGAACTACTCTCACCGATCCATCACCATTTCCATAATCCCAACATAGAGTGTCTAGGTTCGTAGAGAGACTTATACCAGCATGACGAAGACCGGTGATATATAAATCCCATTCACAAGCCACATTACCACTTAGTGCTAAATCCGTGGCACACATCCAATCCCCGCCGCTCCTATGACCAGGACGAGTCTTTTTAACCTAGTTTAAAAATTGAAGACCCATACCTCTAAGAATCGAATAAGTATCCTCGGTTAAAACTAAATGTGGATGTCCAAGAATATTATCTCTGCTAATAACGACCTGATATCCATTGCCAACTTGCCAGAATAGCCAACGCTGTAAATAGGGGATCATTTTCACCAATCCAGCCCAAACGACCGAGGAGTTCTGTTTCATATATTTACCAGAGCACACCCATCCAGAGATTGAATTCAGATTGATATATTTATCTCTAATCAACATTCCCCATAAGCCCCCATCAGTAATGCCACGCCAGAGAGACTTCAGATGTAAAGCCTTATGGACCCAAAAAATATTTCTAATACCCCATCCACCATCTTGCTTCGGTCTGGATATGGTCTCCCACGATGCGAAGTGGCATCCCCGGTAAATAGTCTGACCCTTCCAAAGGAAATTAAATAATAGTTTTTGAATCATATGGAGAATGGACATGGGAATAAAGGCCAGATTGAACCAATATATTGGCATATTTGCCAAAACAGAATTTAGTAGCACCAACCTACCTCCCATGGTAAGCTTTCTATTTTGCCAACAGAGAATCCTGTTCTCCACCATTTTAACAATCCACAGCCAGTCATTTACCATATATGCATTTAGTTTCAAGAAATACCCCAGGTATGTCAATCCCTGTCTCAGATCGAGGATCTCAAGAGGGAAAAAAATTTCCATGGACGGTCTAACATCCTCCTACAGATTTAAAGCATATAGGCGAGACTTTTCAAAACTTATCTGCATTCTAGCCGCAGTACATAAAGTGTCCAATATATATTTGAAATGTAACCATTCCTGTTCCTTTCCAAGACCGAAGATGAGAATATCATCTACAAACAGCAAATGCGTAATGACCAGATGTGGTGAGGCACGAATACCAGTGATAAGTCCATCCTCATTTGCCTGAAGTATAAGTCTACTGAGTCCTTCAATGATAAGGATGAATAAGAGTGGTGATAAAGCATCCCTGGCGGAGGCCCCTAGAAGCCTGAAAAAAAGTGGTCGGACATCCATTGACAAGTATGGCAAAATTCGTAGTTTTTATATAGCCCATTATCCACTGTGTAATCCAGAAATCCAGGCCAGCATTTAAAAGAAGTAATTTAAGAAATGACCAGTCAACAAAATCATAAGCCTTTATCAGATCTAGCTTTAGGGCCATAGCTTCCAGCTTTTTGGCTTTAATAGTATGCAACACCTCTTGTGTCGTCCCCACAGCATCAAAGATCAACCTCTTGTTTAAAAAGCCAAACTGTTCAGCTGAAATACCACTTGACAGTCCCCCCTTTATCCTTTGTGCAATAGTTTTTGAAATCAGTTTATAAATCAAATTACAAAGTGATATAGGTCGTAAATCCAAAAAGGAAGTAGGATTTGAGATGTTTGATATCAAGGAAATGAAAGTTGCATTCACATCACCCGTAACCTTGCCTGTAACCCGAGTTTCTTCCACCAAACGGACCAATCCTGGGCCCAGGATATCAAAAAATTGTGTGAAAAAATCATAAGTCCAGCCATCCAACCATGGACTTTTATCCTTTTCCATATCTTTCAAAATATTCTCAATCTCCAGAAGAGTAATCGGGCCATAGATCCCTATACAGTCCAAATCCGAGAACATACGGGGCATAACCTGCAATATCTTCATATGTTCCCGCAAGTTGTTAGTACATGGCTTCTTATAAATATCTGAGAAATAATTCACAGCCTCCCTTGCAATCCCAGGCCCATCAGAGATAGTATTACCCATAGAGTCCTTAATGTCCCAAATAGCTTTCTTCTTCCTCCTACCATCAACAAAAGCATGGAAATACTTAGTGTTTTGGTCTCCATTAGAAAGCCAAAGGGCTCGACTTTTTAGTCGCTAGATAGCCTCCTTCATGGCAAGTAGTGTGGCCTTCTGCTTTTCCAAATTGCCAATCTCAACCATAAAAGTAGGATCAATTGTCTCCACATAAGGATGATACATCCTTGAAGAAATGGCCAATTCCACCGCCCTCAGGTCCAAACTCAAGAGTGCCTTTTTTCCACGGATCCAAGGCGCAACTTTAGATTTCAATAGACGCAAAAAACCAGGTAGACGTGTCATAGCTGGAGAAGCCGAGTCCTTCAATACAGTGGACCATAAGTGCCGAACCATACCAGTAAAGTAGTCATCAAAAGACCATAAATGGAAAATTTTGAAGGGACAGTAGGTAGGAAGATCAGTCATTCCAATCCGAAGCAGAACTAGAGAGTGATCCGAAATGTGAGTAGTATCCACCCAGGAGGTACAATAATTAAGAGAGCCCAGAAGCTCCTCATTCAGCATAAAATGATCCAGTCTCTTTGCCACTGCCGTATCACCTTTTCTTCCATTTCACCAAGTAGGCATCAATGGACAAGGTGGAATATCTATAAGACCAAATGCATCAAAGAGATTGCAAAACCAGGAGTTTAGAAGGGGTTGTGCCCGAGTACCCCAAGAGTCTCGAGTGCCCAATGTAAGATTTAAATCCTCGGCCAAAATCAAGTTTGACAAGCCCAATAAACTGGAATCCGCAAGGCCCACCCAATAAGAATTTTTCTCCACCTGTGGGCCGTAACAGTTGAAAACATTGAGTGAGCCATCTAAAATCCTACTTCTCCCAGAGAGTAAGATGCCCCCTCCCAAGATAAAGGATTTAAACAAAAAAAGGGAAGGGTTCCATGCAGAGAGAAGTCCACCCGACCTCCCCGTGGCCCCAACAGTACACTGTAATGTCCCCTCCCATCATACCAGCATGATAGAGAGGACGTGACACTAAATCCGAGCATCTAATCCCATATCCATTAAGTAAAAACTCATTGATAAAAAAAGACATATACATGTGCATGTTATAGAAACATAGCGGAGTTAAAAATCATGTTTAATATCTAACATACATTCAAACATTTCTGTGACAGCCATTAAATAAAGACATTGCAGAATTTATAAAAGAGAATACTTATCTTAACAAAGTAGTCCCAAGCAACCAGCTATGCATCTGCAACATTCCACCCAACCATAGGCCAGTTGTGCTTATCAACATCTTGATACAACTGCCACCTCTGAGATGGGCATGATTTCTACAAGGAACCAGGGAACATCAGACTCACACATAGCCAAGCATACACCAAGATGAGCCAAGCCAATCTACAATTGGGTTTATCAGGCTGCTAGGAAATGGAAGGGAAGAGTTGCTAAGCTAGTGAGCTCAAGCACAGAGCTAGGGATAACCTTACAAGATCTATCTAGCTTGGCACCCACAATACCTACACACCCAGCACAAGGAAGTATTCTTTTCACTGCTGTACAGTACCTCAAGCCATACCTTCCCCATCTAGTGCTCTCAGGGTGTGCATAGAAGAGTAGCCAAAGCCCTCTTGATATTCTTGAGAGGTTGTCTCCCCCCACTAGGTTTATCAAGCCCTCTCTGTCCACTACCACTCCAATCTCTTGCTTACAGTCTCCAAATCAAACAGGGATGTAGATAATCAGCTAACTACAATGGCTGGACAGGAGAAAAATGTTTGTACAGTGATAAGCATGAAAATGGTTCCCCGAGCTTCAGAAAAAACGTGGGAAGGCTAATAATGAACAATGGAGGTTTTGGGAAAACCCCCAGGAAGCAGAAATGGTTTTTAGGAAAAATGCCCATGGCAATTCTGGGACCAAACGACCTCCATACGGTCCCAAATCGCAGCCCCTTCTTCCCAGCTACTGTCCAAAACCAAAAACGAGTTTTTGGGCAAGGAAAACCCCGCATTTTTTATGAAAAATGTGAATGTAACTACCACCAGTCTCAATCTGCGTGAGAGGATGAAAGCCCTGGGGGAGGAATGGCTTTGGGCACCATTTCGTGGGTGTTTTCTTGTCCAAGAAGCAAAAATACGAATTCCCAGGTTGATGGCTTGCCCATGCACGAAATTGGCTTCCATACCTCTCCATTCCCAAGGCATTAACTGCCTCAACCAACTCTTGGAAGAATTAAATGATTGGGTGCATAACCCAAAATGGGTAGTTGGTGGTTTATGGGTTTTCTCATTGACACATGGATTAACACCATTGGCTCAAGGGTTTGAATAATTTCCCTCACTATTCCTTGTAGAATCATGCCCCCATCTCTTTGTTGCATTGCATATCTAGTTGTGGTTATTTTCATTAAAATTCGTATTTACATGATGTCTTATTTACATTGTGCCTATCTAGCACAAGAACCATAGGCATCTATTTCTTTAATTGTCGATACATAAAACACTAAATCAATGGTGGGGCCTTGGCCTTGAGCTCCTCACCATGATTAAATAACAATATTTACATCATTTACGATTTAAATGCAAAGGGGGTCAAAATGGGGACATTACATACACACATGCCAGGAGGGCAAAAAAGAAGTGATAAAATCTCGAGCTTTCAAATCATCACATGGAGTTTCCTGTAACAGTATAAGGTTTGGTTTAGTAAGTGCTAGTAGTCGACGGAAGGCGTAGTGTTTTGGAGCACCTCCAACCCCACGAATATTTAAGGTCAAAATAATCATTATGTAAACCCCGGGTTGGCCCCCACTGCTCTAAGTGGCTGGAATACCGAAGGAGACACAGAATCCTCGCATGACTGCAAAGTGTCATCAACCAAAAAAAGGGGTTTCCCCAAACCCCCACACGTATCCCTATCCAGCTCCTTTTTACGTCTCCCCCCATCTTTTTTCCAGATGGTTACATTTGGAAGAGGGGGAAACTCAGATTCAGGGAGCATTATACCCTCACAGAAGACCGCCAAAGGTGCTGAAAAAAGACCCTGTTTTACACCAACATCAACTTCTACAGGAGAAATGGCCAGAGGAATAGGTGTCAAAGATTGTAAGATGGAGGATTCGGCATGTAGTAGCTGTGAATCAGAGAGAGAAGGTTGTATGACTGGTTCTTCGAGAGGACCCTCCACACCATTAGACGTCCCCAAAATGCCCAGGTCTGAAGTAGCAAGTGGAAAACCAGAGTCGTGTAAGGAATCAAGAGGCAGATACTCCTTACCCCACCCTTCCAACTTATTTAACTCATTCAAAGATAGAGTTAAATATATCTGGGAAAAGTGTTTTGAACTTACAAGAAAAATACGATTGCTCCATACCAACAACCGGTTCCCGGCCCTCCTCCAACCCTAAATCAGATAGATGTTCCACAACTGTAGTAGTCGTGCCAGTTTGTCTAGGGTTTTTACCATGACCACATTCCTTCCGTAGGTGACTAGTCTTTCCACAAGAGTAGCACCTGAATGGGGTCCGCCAGTAGTCCAGATCCTGGCAAATGACCCTGTCACCCCATCTAATCTGTACATTCTCAGGAAGTCCCAAAGAAATGTCCAGCTCAACCAAAATCCAAGCACATCTCTTATCCTCGTGAAAGAGAGACTTATCGTCAAAGAAAACAAAGGTACCAATGTGGTTTGCCAGACTAATAAAGACATTGCGAGACCACAACGCTGAAGGGAAAACCCATAAGTGGTTTGTCTGGAGCTGTTCAGTAGTTGGATTAAAGTCTATGTGCCACTTCTTTGAGCAAAGGGAGCCCCGGTCAATAACCCAGACCCGACCCAAGATCATGGCGGCATGTTCCTCATCCAGGAAGTGAAAAACAAACCAGTTGTTTACCAGCATATGAATCCTCGACGTGTAGTTTAATAATGGCTTCCACTGATTATTAACCCAGGAAATGAGATTTGTTTGGCAGATATCAGTGTAGCAAAGTTTACCTACCAATGCCCGAGCAGAGAGACTTAAAACACGGCCAATTTGGGCATCATTTCCAAGTACCATTTCGTTCCCTTCACCACAACATTTTATAATCTTCAAGGAACGATTATTATGAGCCTTTGAGCCACCACTCCGAGATAGTCCGCCACCCCGACGTACATTATCACAGGGTTGATAGTATTCCCTGTCGGAGCCTGAGTCCTCCACTAACTCCCCCCCAATATATGTGCCCCCACAGAGTAGTGGGTCTAACCAACCTGGGGAGTCCAATGCAGGCCCCACCCCAATATCATTTGTGAGTGTCGAGGCCGTCTCAGCAAGGTTCGCCATAATAGATAAGTGAGACAAAGACAAACTGACAAGAAAACCGTCAATGCTGAAGGATTAAGAGTTATCCCAGACTGCTAGAAAGAAAACGGATGCCAACGAGTCCAGTATCAAACAAACAAAACCACCAGAGTTAAAAAAGGTTCATTAAGCAGTAAAAACGTAATCCCCAGACCATCATATCCACTAGGTCCAACAGAGTAGCGAGACCCAATGCATATCCAAGTAAGTAGAAGCAAACCCAAGAGCTAACCAGAGCCACCATTCTAACTATCTTCTAAAGATCCTAGTGTTGACCTAGAGCCACCATTTTCCTATCATCATCAAACCCTAGAACTCCATAATCAGTGCTCTGCTCCCGAGTGCTCTCCCGTAGCCTTTTTTCCTCATTACCCAGGGTTTTTCGTTGTACTGAAATCTACTATACTATGCCATGCACATGGGCGATATAAAGCTAAAAAACTATTCAGAGTATCTAAGATGGGAATGGACATTGTAAATTTAGAATTTGGAGAAAATATCAAACGAGTTAACTAGACTAGACCGGGAAAATGTACGCTGACTATCATGGCTAAGCTAGCTTTGAATCTTCAGAATCTAGTCGTCGCTTCTGCTTCTGAGGTTCCTCCTTTATTTCCTTTTGTTGGCTACTTTCTGCGGTCTCTCTCTTGCCCGCACCAATGCTGGTTCCAACTTTCCCTTCATTACATTGCCCCTCCTTCAGCTTTACCTCCACAATCGCTTTCGTTGTCTCATCCAGAGCTTCGTTCGCCACCTCCGGCTCCACCACCACAAAAAGGAGTGGAGAAGGCAAATTGAAAAGCTCTGCGATATCAACACACTAGTTGATCATAATTTGAACCCTTTACTCCATTTCCTTTAAGCGAGTTTGCTTGTCCTTATCCAGACCTTTGATTTCATGTCTAATGTCGAGCAGAGTGTCTGTCATGGAGTTGAGGTGTCGCACAATGCCAGCCTCTCTGGAGCCTTTGCCATGCCTCTGACCAGAGAGACCCCTTTTTCTAAGAGCTCGATGTCTCTCTCTCTCATCATGGTGGTGACAAAGATCAACACTCATGTGAGATCTAGCAACTGGTGAGCAATTAGACTGTTCTGAGGACGCGGGTCCATTTATCCCATCACCTCCATGCCCAGGTAACCCTGCAGGTGTCCCGTCCAGGTGATAATCCTTCAGATCTTGGGAGGGGGTCGCAGTGAATACACCTTATCCGCTTGTGCCACCGCTTGAGCTCCCACCATCTTGTCAGCATTCAAACTCTTTAATTGCTTGTCTGCCACCCCATCCAGAGAAATACTTGATATGCCAATTCTAAGGTTTGACAAGGTCCATCATTTCAAATTTTAATTACTTTTAAAAAATTGCCACCAAACCCCCCCCCCAAAAAAAAAAAATAGAAGAATCCAATCATGATAACATTGTTATCTCTCTTGCAAGACAACAACTAAGGCAATGAATATGTAGCCCTATGCTCATTTGCCTCGTTTCATTTAATTTCAATAGGTAAATTAGTAGATAATGGTTAGGGGGTTACATGGGAAGTTAGAAGATGGAGGTTATGTCTTAAGAGTTACAAGTACAAGGATTAAATGTTATACTAATATAAAGGGTTGATAATGAGTAGTTAAATTAAAGTTCAAGGGTTAAGAGGTTACATTAAGTGTTAAGAGTTGCACTATATAGGGATTACAGTTATATATTGATATAAAGAGCTTATAATAAGTGCTTGTATTATAGGTTAAGGGTTGAATTGAGATAAGAATTTTTTTTTAACAAGGAAAACCTTTTGAAAAAGTATATGAGTAATTCCCATGATTCATGGATGGTAAATGAGGTGAATTGTTGGCATTGATTATAGAGCCTACCCCGAAGGGAATCTAGAGAGCTTAACCTGTGGCCTTTCGAACTTTAGGGGAGAGATCTCATGTATGGCTCATGATCGCTTGAGCCAACCCTTGAGGCTAAGGGTAACAAGTTATATAGTGGGTCAAAGGCTTTATTAATGTGAGGTAAATATATTAGGAAGTTATATTAACACGAGTATTTGGAATTATTGAGGCTATATCAGGGGCAAGAAATTATATTAAATATCATGGAATATATTAGTACGAGGTTAATATATCATCTAAATTTGGTAAAACATGAAAATATAAGTTATTTATGTTTATAGAGATAAACTTTGGTTTATGCAGTGTAGTAGATTTGTCATCGAACAACAAATTTACCAATCAGATAGCTACGACAGATCCACTAACCACATACCTACAATACCAAGCATATTTGTAGATATATCAAGGGGAAAGACATGTGTAGCCTAGGAATAAATAAGTGAAAAAATCCTCTTTATAGATCTATCATTGAAGCATATTTTACAAATTTTGAACTAGTAATTATGTTTTGAAGTTCGGATTTATTTTAAAGAGTGGACCTACATTGCATATGTGTGTCATTTATTTCTTCTATATTTTACCTTAGTGATTTTACGAGCTCTTTCAATGAATTCTCCATGGCACCAAGCTTAAAAAATGCTTACATCTAGCTTCTAACCCAAAAAACCCAAGCATGGAGAATGTCCTAGCTATATAGACTCGAGATTACGGAACACGACATAGGGCACACCATAGATTATGAATTCCTCGATTTATTTAATAAACTTGATAACATAATAGAAGACATTTGTAATAGACTAAAGACAATAGAAGATGATAAAATAAATATAAAGAAATCAATAAAAATAATGGAGGAAAACAATGATGCCAAGCTCACTAAGAGTGACCACAAAATCATGTGTCTAAGAACATACGTTGATGGTATGCAATTATACCTCAAAGCAATGTAAGATCACAAGCTTTGGCTCAAGAGTGTATAATTTCTTTGCTCCAAGTTAGACTATAAATTTGAAAACATTATAAATGTAGGAGATGTAACTAGTAGTGCAATAGAAAGAAACACTTTTGAACTCGTCGTTGTCAAATGTGAAATCAACAAAACTCTTAAACTAAAATGAGAATGAGAAAAATGGGCCTTAAGCCTAATCACTATGGGTCTAGATGAAACACATCACTAAAATACACTCAAAATTGTCAAATCCAAAATTCAACCACTGTCGAAAATTGACATAGAAGGGATACCATAAGCTAAAAATTAAGTGAAGACAACGATACCAAGAAGAGATTGGTGTGAATTAAGGTTGCATTACCGCATCCTTAGATATAGTCTCCTTCATAACTATCCCATATTAAAGGGAACTCAAATTGCTAATAATGAATATTCAATATTAGAGGATCATACAAAATCACGTGATTGGGTGAAAAAAATTAAAGAAGCAAGAAATATTGGCAAAGCGACCTTTATAAGAAATGAGAAAGTTGTTTTATTGGACAAAAAAAATATTGACAACCATAAATGAATATTCTTGCATGGACTAGCCAAGGATCTCCATGGAGATGATACATCTATGATTGTTCTAAAAAATTTGGAAGCATGATGAAAATCAAATTTTAATATAAAAACGTTCCATTTAATTTTAGTATGAAGCAAAAGATATGGAGCAAGAGGGTCTAGAGGAATTGCATGCTATTTCAAATCAAATCAAACTAGTCTTTTAAGATAATTAAAAAACTAATCAAAGTCACCAATTTATGTGGTTTGAATTGAAAGATAAAGACAAATCTATGTTTTTCCGCTACTTGCTACTTTGTCCCTAGTAACTCGTCTCTTTATAGAAAGCATAAATTGAGTAAATTTTTTCCTTTTGACAACCTTTGCAAATATATAAATAAATTTAATTTGAATGGTGAAATAATCTTACTCGATGACTTTAATGCTTCAACACCTCACTGATAATCCATTATCTCTAAGTATGATATTTGGTTCGTCCTCTCCGGCTTGCGGAGAATTCCAATCTGACACATGAATTTTCCAGGACTTTTAAAGACCATGCTAAGAAAAACTCTAAGAAACAATTAATTAAGTTTAGTAGTATCAACGAGCTTGTAATTTGTAATTGCTTAAAATACTAGTCCAATTCCCATCAATTTCCCTACATTCATGGAAATGGTAACAACATCGTAGACTATGCCATATCCTTAATACCTTTACTCAAGTAAATTAGAGACATTTATATTAACACTGACGATGAACCTGGCCTTGATCATAGATGCATCTCTCTAAGTTTAAAAACAAACATGATTCTTTAAAATAATTCCAATATAATTAATAAAATGATAATAAGGTTCATATTCAATAATAGAAATCTCGAGCCCTTCGTAAGAGACATCCAAAATGCTTTCCACATGCCTCCCATTGCCTCTCAAATTGCTAATCTTTACAATACCTTCATCTGTAAGTTAATTGATTGCATTAACAAGCACTTCCATTAACTTTGCATCAACTGCAATTGTTCTGAAACTAATATATGGTATGACTACGACTCTAAAGTTGGTAGACAAAATATCGGGTTCCCTCGAAATAATATAAGCAAGGATAAAATAGTAAAACAATATAAGAACTTAATTAAAAATAATAATAAAAAAGTCTTCATCACCAAGCAACATGATACTCTTTTAAATCTTTGTAAGCATAACCCTAAACAATTATTGAAACACATTTTGCCTAGGAAAGCTACGGTTGAACCTTAGATTGAGATAGACAATGGATTTGCAATCTCAAGCGATTGCATGTTTCCTCTAACAACATTGAAGATGTTCTTAATGACA
The DNA here is from genome assembly GCA_027924585.1 of Larix kaempferi. Taxonomy (NCBI): domain Eukaryota; kingdom Viridiplantae; phylum Streptophyta; class Pinopsida; order Pinales; family Pinaceae; genus Larix; species Larix kaempferi. The sequence continues at coordinate 1,842,063 of BSBM01000517.1, read as the reverse complement.
CCCCCCTCGGTGCACACTCTAATCGACTTGTTTTACTCCAATGAAAATAAAGAAGGGATAAGAAAATTTGCAAAAGGAAAGGCTAAAGACACAAAAGGCTACCACGATGAAATTCCTAAGATTGATATCTCTATCCCTGTGCCTCACATCCAAACCTTGTTTAATACTTCACTAAGATGAGGATTTCCTAAACAATGGACATAAAGTTCCACAAGACCTATCTATAAAGGTAGGGACAAAAACCATCATTCTAATTACATAACTCTTATGATCCACCCTTTAGTAGCTAAGCTCTTTGAAGTTATTATAGAAAATAAAATCAATGTTTTTCTATATGAAAATAATATTAGAGCTAAAGGACAAGTCAAGTTCAAGGAAAAGTACTTAACAATTGACTACATTCTTACTAGTATATTGTTCAAAATTGCCATAAGAACAAAGAAAATATCTTTTCTTGCTTTGTTGATTTCAGAAAAGCCTTTGACATGTCTACAAGGGAAATATTTTAAATTGTATGGAAGACTTGAGAATTTCCTTCGAGCTCAGGTTTGTTGTTTATGGATTCTGCGAGTAAGTCATTGGCAAGTTTAAAACTAGTAAAGGTTGGCTTGAGGAAATTAATTACAACATTGGAATCAAGTAGGATTATCTTTTATCCCTTGCCCTTTTTGGAATTTATAGATCTATAGTGTTCGTTTGGAAAAGTACTTAGAAGAGGCTAGGTGTACAAGCACCAAACTTCACTACCACACCATTATTTTACTTTTAGATGTTGATGTCATTGTCCTCTTCTCCAAGCATCTTGTAAACCTTGAAAAGTAGTTGAGCATCCTCCAATAGCTATGTAATAATTCTAGTTTGACAATAAACATTAATAAAGCCAAATTCATTATTATAAAATCCAATATGTCAACAAAGTTGAAATTTCCTTCATTAACCAACCTTTAGAGACGACCAACTCCTATAAATAGTTAGGTGTTGATCTCAATCGTAAGCTTGATTGGAACCTTAATATTTAAAAAATAATGTTTGAAGGAAACAAGACATTACATCGTGAAAAACCATTGCAAAGATGCAAAAAAGGGCATTGGGAAAGATAGAATTCACTTATCTCTAGTCTTGTAATGCTAATGACCCTCTATGATTATGAGGTTTGGAGTGGAAGCATATATTGAGAAACTTTGAACAAAAATAAGAAAATCCCAAAACTATTCATTACTTACAACTTTAAAATTAAAAACAATACTTCCTATCACATTCTCCTCATTGAAGCTAGTATGTTCCCTATTGAATGTGAGCCCTATAACGATTATTCTATATAAGCATAAGCTAGAAAAACTTCACCATGACAAGCTTCCCATCACTGCCTTGCAGTTGTGCCTAACCCATCTTTAGCTAAAAAGAGGTTAGAAAAATGACAATAAATAGTTACAAATTTGGGACATCCAAGACAATATGACCCTCTCTTACGATGAAAACTTAAAATTGAAAATTGCAATAAAAGTGTCTAAATTCCTATGGAGTGATGAAAATATCAAAGGCAAAAGAAAAGTATGTTGTTATAAAAATATAATGAATCCCAAACTTGATCATCCTTCCAACGCTGATAAGGTTGCAAACCTTTAGAAAAAAGTTGATGATTGTTGAGCTAAGAACTAACTTGAATGAATTACTTAATAGAATCGTCACTCTTATGAAAACTCCTTGGGAAAACAAAATCCTTGGTCTATATAAGATAGAAAAATTTGAAGACGACGCTCGTTTCTTTCTAAAATATCACTTATACAACAATATTAAATTTGGTTATGGCCAAATCAATAATCACAAGTTGATTACTGATATCCAAAATCAAGATAACCCAACTAAGCTTAAATTTTTTATTGTAAATGTAAACTCTCACATCAAAATAAATATTTTAACACATTAAAAGACATCTTCATAATACAAGATAAAGATATTTATATTATTATAATTTGTTACAATTTAATTTTTCCCTCTCACTTAATGTTTTTTTTTAAAGCTGTAGCAGTCTATTAATCATAAAAAGTAAAAAATACATAGGGAGGTACTGCAGCAGTCTATTAATCATAAAAAGTAAAAAAAATACATAGGGAGGTAATGTCTGTGGTGGCCTGAGAGAGTGAAGCCACCACCCCAAGTACTCAAAAGGATCAAAATGGTTATGTCCATAATTACAAAACCCCTTCCCTGAGTAGGGAAACTAGGGTATTTCAGTAGCATAACACTGTCTGTAGAAGCCCATAAAACTAGAATCTAGCAAACTATGAAGCAAATTAAGGCAAACAAGCTGGAAAACACAAGAGTAACCGAAACCTCCTTAGCTGGGTGTTGTTGGTGCATTTGCATTAGGGGGATTCTCCTAAAGGATAAGACAGCCATAGTACTCCTCCTCCTATGAATCCTTCATCGACAGCTTGACAGGCATAGGTGCAGTCTTTTGGCAAGAGGGAGCTGTGATCTCCTGGTCGCCTCATACTCGCTTAGTCAGAACATGGCCGAAGGTGGTGGGAATTGGAAAGGAGAGAGCCTTGCCCATGAGCTTGGCAATGTTCTTAACAGGATCGCGAGCTCCTGCAACAGCGGAGGTGTCCCCGTGCGCTTCTTCACCAATTCTGATGTCGCGTTGAACATGTCTGTTGGGGGCATAGGAATGCCAGCCAAAGATCGTTTCCAGACTCCCAAGCATGGTTTCCATGTTAGCCAGATTGGCTTTCAGGGTCTGAGTTGAATGCCCGGCCTTGGGCCAATTAGCTACCATATCCTCCATTAGTGCCCCTAGCATATTCTTCACTAGCCAATAAGGATCGATTCGCCCTCCATGTCGCCCAGTGGAAAGGTGGTTAGTAATTATGCGAGCTTCCCAATTGTCAATGAGCAGGCGAACATGGATGGAGATCTCCTCCCCGTATCCCTCCTTTGTTGGCTCTGTTTCTCTGGAGGCATCACGATTACGACCCATCCTACCTCTTCTCGATGTTCCTCTATGGTGGCGCATTGCAGCAAACCAGAAGTCTTTCTTGGTGGTGGAAACCCAAGAGCGAGGGGGAGGAGCCGGAGGGGGGATACCTGTGAAAAGAAGAAGCCAGTGAGTGGGAGGAGCCCAATTCACAGGCCAAAACGAGATGACAAGCATGACAATGTCGCACAGGAGCCGTGAGATCATCCCCTTAAACGAGCTGAAGTTATGTCTGGCTGCGGGCCTTATTGCCACACGAAGGAAACACATGGACGTGGTACACTAAGGCCGAGACCAACTTGGATGAGGTGACATCTCCAACGGTTAAACGCAATGAGCCGGGGCTTGAAGTGCCCCACCCCTTAAATGCACATCCGTTCCTTCGACACAGTTCAAGCTCATGTGCCTAGGTATCGTGAGATCCTGAGCCCGAATGTCATTGCTGGCCATATCACCCGTATCCGAGGCCCTCTCACTTAATGTTAATGTTTATTGTGTCATTGAATTAACATTTATAAGTTTGTCTTGCACTCCGATGGTTAACAAGACACTCTCTACACTTTGTTATGGATATTCATAAGAATGCCATAAAGTTAAATCTATGGATGCCATTTTGGTTCGAATGTATATTAGAAGAACAACCACAATAAAATTATTAAATTTATAAAAATTGTTATTATTATTTTCTTAAAATATAAATGTGGGATGAGAATGACAAAAGATGGGACATAAGACTTTGAATGAGAGAGACGATGGGACATAAAACATTTTTCATTTTAAATTGAAATTAAAATAATTAAAAATATGCATACAATTCCAAGTGGTCAACCATTCAATCTAGCCTTAACCTCGCCTTTCTTTTAAATCAGAAAATTAATGGACGTCCCAAAAAGTATATAAGAATTTTCTGGATTGACATTAAGATACAAAAGTATATATAGAGAAGAAATTACTTTTCCAAATTAGAAAAACGGGCAGCCCGATATATTGGGAGTTGGTATGGTTAGCAGAGAAGGTAAAAAAGGAGAAATTAATGCAGAGCAGAAGAGAAGAGCAGCAACAGTTGAGGAAGAAGCAGGAAGCGGAGGTGGAGGCACCATCCCCATCGTCATACCACTCAGCTTGACTTGACTGGAACCCGAATGCGCAAGCTGGGGTTTACTTCAGCAACCCATGTTCGAAACCCCTAAACCCCCCTGACACCAAAACAAATTTCTCCATCTGCTACTCTTTCCCACAAAATGGACTCGGAGGACGATATGCACGATGCCTACGACGGAGATTACCTTGACGACAGCGATGGAGGAGAAGGAGGACGAATTTTAGATTTTGACAACGACGATGACGTGGACGACGACGGCGATTATGGCTTCGTCGATACGGCAGCAGACGATCACGACTCTACCTGCCGTTCCCAGGTAATCATCATCCGAATCCCAATTCTTTTCTGTTATTTAAGAATCCCACCGTCTGTTGCATTTTACTTTAGGGACCTGATGTTTCAAGCCTCTGCAGTCTGCGAATTGTGTGTAATTACGAACTTAGCAAACTTGGGGGTACGAAATTAAGTGATTTCCGTGGGTCAATGTTGTACATTGAGCTCACTAGGAAGTTGAGGTCGTGATTTGCTGGGATTGATTAATGGCGCGGTCATCTTGAGTTTAACAGTTAGGTTCGTTTGCATCTCCTGGCTGTGGAATTAAGGTAGGATTTTGGAAGAATTGGGGGGTTTAGCTTTGGCATTGTGAAAACTTAGCGGAATCTGAGGCAATTGGTGAAGTTAGCTAAATGCCCATTTGAACACCTTTCGCCACAACGAACTAAAACACTGGTCGGTGATTTTCTGCAATTGAAAGGATAAGTCCATTTCTGTCTTTCTGCTCGTTAAATTATCATACATTTGGTCGGAACTTGCTGCTGCTTCCCGGTAGATTCTGGAGCACAATTCTGCCAAGCCAAGACAAATGAAAATCGACTAAAATTTGCACTTTTGTTTCGGAAAAATGCTTCTTTTAACTATTAATATATGCGAAATATGTTCAATTAAGGAATTTTTACAAAACAATGTTAGCGAAATGGGCCGTCAGCACAAGCTAGAAAATAATATGGATTAAAAGCCATGAAGTCTGCCAAAATCACCCTAGATCAACTGTAGTAAAAATAGTCCCACTTGGCGATACATCATACATCATTTAAACTGAATTGCCCCATAGGCCCACTTGGCCAGATAACGAAAAAACTGAAATTCTCAATATTGATCGCCATCAAGGACAAAAAGGAATAGCGACACATATCTAGAAAAATCATGTAATCCATTGCTGGGATCATACCCACATCAGGGGAGGGTCATACTTTTCAGTCTTGGTTGGTCCCCCACCCATCATTAGTCAGCTCTTTCTCACAGCATCCTAGTCAACACTTTTTGGCTGCTTCTCATTCTCAAAAAGCACTAGTGCTAGAGAATTGCATGCTGACTATAATGATGCTCTCTTCTTTCCCCCACAACCTGGCTGGTGCCGTGCCTTGCCCTCCCCTCACTGTGATTGGACTGTTGGGAGCAAGCAAAAGGGGCCAAAGACTCAACAAGAGTCTCCCTTCATGGTGCATTGCGCTCCTCCCTCATACTCTAGGAGTTGGTGTACTATGATTCAAGTGAAAGATTAACACATATCAACTTACTGTCTGCCCATGAAAGATTGTTCCCCATTTTGGCTGGGCAAGATGAAATAACATTCCTTTTTTCTCCAAATTAAATATAAAACTTCAATTTTAACTAGTTATCGGGCATCATGAAACTTGATGTCCAAGGGCAGTTTGTCCCCTATTAGGGTGGATTTTTATGAAAGGGGTGCAGGGAGGTGTTGGCCAAAAAATAAAAGACCTACTTCTTGGCCAACTTAGCAAAGCAACAAAGCCATAATAAATGCTAGAGGCTTTCAGGCTGCTAGTGGAAAGGGCACATGGGTTGGGGACTAAGTTGGATGATATGGTGAAATGAGTACGTGCTTCCGAAACTGAAACGCGCCAGAAATGTGACCCCTCAAAATTTTGGAAATGAGTAAATGCTATATATATATAATGTGCCATTTTATAAACAACACATTATATTGTAACTTCGAAGGAAATGCATTATGAATAAATGAGCAAAGAACATTTAAATGACAAAAATAAATGACAAGCAATGTTCTACTAGTGCACATATTGGGATCCTCATCATTAGTGGCACCCTTTGCTTCTCAATCTAGCCATTGCCTTTACCTCGATCTTCCAAGGAGATCAGCTAACACCGTCCATTTTTGTTGAAACTATGTAACCCAAGCCTTGAAATATAGTAGAAAAATCTTGACATGCCTAATCAATGATTTTGGCTAGAGCATGTTAGAATTTGCACTTTAATTCAATTTAGTTAGATCTTTATACTGAAAGATAGACAAGCACAACAAAACACAAAAGACACAAGGATTTTCCTCGGGGAAACCATAAAGGAGAAAACCCCGCAACTTCCTCAAAGATAGATTCGTCACTAGTACAATATCAAGCAAAATGGAAAACCCAAAATATAAGATGTCTTTTGCAGCTCTCTCTCTTTCTCCTCTAGCGAACTTGTCTTCTCTCTCTCTCCTTATGCGAACTTGCTTGAGTGAGTGGTGTGTCCAAATGAGAGAGCAAGGCTTTCTATTTATACTTTATGTGTGGGTGACCTTTTTCCTAATGGGGCTGACCTCACTAACTTAACTGGGCCAACCTGTCCTAGGGAGACTCAATAATACAATTTACATTTGACCTTTGGGGATCTAATGCCCCAACTCACAATGGAGGTTTTACCTCAATAATCTTGCATGACCAAACACAATAATGACATCCTCGAACGGAGGAAAAACATCTTCGTCAGAGGTACAATTAAAATACAATAATAATATAATTATAAAATACAAATGAATATCTTCCGAAGTTACATTTACAACAACACTCCCTCTTAAGTAGGAAGGTATTCTTTTGCCACAGTCATCAACACTCTGGACAATGTCATCATCGCTGGATCATCTTCAATGCTGGAACATCATCATCAACACTGGATCATCATCGTCGCTGCTGCAGTAATCCTCATCTTGTTGATCATTGACTAGTGACATCTCTCGAATCTATCCGTCATGAGAAGTTCTACAGAGCCAGCCGTTTTTCATGCTGGATGTAGGCCTAGCTCTCATCTAGGTCTTCATCATCTCCAAGAGCAAGCCATCAAGTAGGTACAACCCAGGACCACACATTACATTGCCACAACAATCACTTGCGTCTCCTACTATCATCTTATCGTATCTAGATCATCTCGTCATCACACATAGAGAGCAGTCCATGTGCACACCTCATGTCCAACATACCACCTGCGTCTCCCACCTAGTGGGTACAGTCCAGGAGCACCCCAGGTGCATTATGTCTCTCACATTCAGCCCGCGTCTCCAACATGTGGATACAGCCCAGGAGCACCCCAGGTGCATTACGTCCCAAGGACCACCTGCGTCTTCCACCATGTGAGAACCAGCCTAAGCGCACCCCAGGTGTCTTTGTGACCGGTGGACCTATCAGCATATCAGCGTCTCCAACATGTGGATACAGCGCAGGAGCATCCCAGGTGCATTATGTCCCAAGGACCACCTGCGTCTTCCACCATGTGAGAACCAACCCTAGTGCACCTGCGTCTTCCGGTCTCATCACTCTCTCTTTCGAGGAACATCGATCTAGATAACACCAAGCTTCTCTCTGAAGTACTCGAACTTCACTCTCGCTAACAGCTTGGTCAATACATCGACTATCTGCTCGTCTGTCGCCACATACTGGAGCTCCACTGCTCCTCTCTGCACCATATCCTGGATATAGTGGTACTTGATCTCATTATGCTTTGACTTGTCATGGAACACCGGGTTCTTAGACAACTTCACGCAACTCTGGTTGTCATAGAAGATACAAGTCGCCTCGAGCTTGAGATCAAACAAATCTGACAGTAGCTTCCGAAGCCATACTGCCTCACAACTAGCCGAACAAGCTGCAACTGTCAACATACTCCGCTTTGGCTGTACTCAGTGCCACGCATGACTGCTTCCTGCTAAACTAGGAGATCATACCGGATCCCAAACTGAAGCAGCATCCTGAGTGCTCTTCCTGTCTGTGGCACTGCCTGCCCAATCCGAATCAACATAACCATGCAGGTTAATCCTCTGATTCGCCTCATACTTCAGCCCATACTCAATTGTACCCCTTAGGTACCTCAATATATGTTTTGCAGCCGTCAGGTGAACATGTCTCGGATCCGTCAGGAACTGGCTCATGGTGTTCACAGCAAAACATATGTCTGGTCTCGTGTTCGTCAAGTACATCAACGAACCAATCATCTGCCGGTACATTGTGGCATCAACTGTCTCTGAAGAAGCATCACATAATAGCTTCAAGTTTGATGCCATTGGTGTGGCCATTGCCTTGCAATCCATCATTCTGATCCTCTTCAGAATCTCTACTGCATATTTTCCTTAACCAAGGAAAATCCCATCTGCACTCTGCCACACCTCCAGACCTTAAAAGTAATGCATCGTACCTAGGTCTTTCATCTTGAACTCAATGACAAGCTTCTTCTTTGTTTCTGCTGTGAGCTTCTCTTCACCTGTTAAGAACAAGTCATCTACATACAACAATAGAATCACAGGATTTCCTTCCTCAACCTTGTAGTAAAGGTTGGAGTCCGCTTTACTCTTGGTAAAGCCCAAGCTCGTCAGAAACCCATCTATCCCGCCGTACCATGTCCTGGGTACTTGTCTCAAGTTGCACCATCTATACTTCCTCTTCGTGAGGGGAGACATTCGGTATCGCTCTGAGCATATCCCTGAGATACTGGAGCAAACAACCCTTGCCATGGATAGAGACTAAGTGATAATGTCTCTCAATCTATGTTGTAGTCACTCCCTCTGAAGCGGAGCTTTCCTGCTCCCTCTGTAACTAAGCACTATCCTCCCTCTGCATCTTGTACTCTCTGCATTGGGACATTCTGTACTGGAGTGACTGGTAGCCTTCTCTTCTGATGATCTTCAGTGTATCCATCTCTGTCATCTTTCTAGGTCACTGGATACCAAGATCTCGAACTCTGTTGCAAGTTCTCTCTTGCACCCATTTATGAGATTCTCATCTTCAACCTTGTAGCAAAGTTTGATGTTTCATCACTTTAGGTGATCCTCGATCTCATCATGCTATCCCATGGGTGTCTTCTGAGCCCATACAAAACCTTCTTCAATCCGCGCACATGTGGTTCTCTGTAGAGAGTCCTGAATCCTGGCAGTTGCTCGACATATACTTCTACTTTGATTACACCATCTATCTAGTGTAATATACACCACTGAGGAAGTGTGTCTGGCCACTAGAGCAACGTCTCGTCATAGTTGACTCCCTCTTTCAAAGAGAACCCTTGCTTTGTACTTATGCTTGATTTCATAAATCTTCTTGAATGTCGTAGCTGAACCATCGTCACTTGTTCTTCAGAACAAGTCTCATCATTCTTCGTCTGTAGGTGATTGTACACGATCTTTCGTACAAGTCAAATTCAGTTGCATGGTTAGAAACATTTCATAGTTTCTAAAACATATTAATAATGACAAATTCTTATGCATATAGACATAGCTCACATAGTCATGCAACTATCTTAGCCAATGCTTCAACACAACATTCATCCATATCCCTCATTCATAAGGTAACTTTCTAGATGCCTTCCATCTCTACCAAAACATTATTAAGAGCGTGCACTACTCCCAACATGTCAGCAAAGAGGTTTCATTATAGATAAGTAGCAATGGAATGTTGTATAACACCATAGGCCACTTACCCATCACTTGCATATTAGTAGTATTCTGTTCATTAATGCAAACTCTCTAACATGCATAATACACATCTTAAATCTAGGAACATAAGTATGTACACATCTGAACAATAGCATTTAAGTAATTAGCTAAGTCACTGGACACGTCCATATAGGCCTCCGTGTCCTGTGTCATCGTGTCGGACACGAACACGTCCTGACACGGCGTCGGACATGTGTTTTGGACGTGTCCTGTTTTAGGATACGTCCAAAAAACGTGTCCGACACCGTGTCAGTACGTGTCCCAAAAAAAGGACATTGTGTCCCAAAAACATGACAACAGGACACGTCCAAAAAACGTGTCCGACACCGTGTCAGTACGTGTCCCAAAAAAAGGACATTGTGTCCCAAAAACATGACACTGTGTCCCTAAAACAAGACACTTCTAACCCAAAAATATTGTAAAAACCAATTTTACGCTCATTCATTCACATTTTTCAGTGAGGCTTGAGCTCTAAGAAGGGTTTCTTTTGTAGGTGAAGAGTATTAGAAGGTTTTCCATCTTTATCTACCCCTTTTGTATTTGCTAGTGGCATTCCGACATCTATGTAATACATTTTGATTTCGATGACTTAATGACAAATATGATTCCGACATCTATGTAATACAACATTTTGATTTTGATGACTTAATGAGAAATTTTATGAGTCTGTGAGAATCCACTGCACCGATGGAATTATAGCCCCCCCATGTTTGTCATCCTTCTCTATCTGCAATTTGTGATGTGATTTTATTATTCTTCCATATACATTTACATATTACTTTGTTTGATTCTTAGTTATGATGTATTTTTATTATTCTTCCATGTACATTTAGATATTACTGTTTACATTGTTTGGCTCTTAGCCTCTCAAATCAAGTTAGGGTGCATGCCAATAAGTATTCTGTGGGGACATATTCCACAAACAACAACACAAGGGGATTCATTTCACATAGGGGAAGTTACCCCTTATTTCTATTCCTACCCATGACATTCAATCTTTAAGTGGCATCATCATTGTGAGTCGTATAATCTAAAATATAAAGGGTGTTTACTAGTTTAGTAATATAGGGTGTGGCCCCCATCCATGTAATCTAATCAAATAGAAATTGTCCTATTTTGGCTGGCTTTCTTATACCTCCTGCGTGCATCCAACAGTGGGGGCAGGGGAAGCCAATCACCAGCCTTTTTCCCTTGTTTCAATAGTGGAATGACGCCTATCCCTTTTCGCAAATGGGGGTTTTAGTTAGGTCTATCATTGACATATGCATTGTGATTTGTGAATGTGTAATGTGTATTGATTGTAATTTCTATTGAATATTTGTAAATTTTCTAGTTTCTACAAAAAATTGGATATATATATATATATATATATATATATATATATATAACGTGTCCTCCGTATCCTAATTCTGGGGGTCACCGTGTCCGTGTCGGACACTCGTATTCCCGTGTCCCATGTCCTTGTGTCAGGTGACTTAGGTAATTAGATATACAAGAAGTGACAATTCAAATACTTATCTTTGTTTGGTTGTTGGGTGGATTCCCTCTTGATCTTTGCTTCCCTGTAGGAACTACTGGAGTTTCTGACAGTGTGTTCTACTTCATCGTCTGATTCTGAGGACTTGTGCCTTTCTTGCTCATAATCGGAAATGTTGAGCAAGTATTCTACACCGTAGATCACTTGTTCTTTGTACTGGAGTAGACTTTGTGTGTCCCTTCTTCTGTATCCTAACCAATGCTGAAATGGATGAGAGGTTCTTCCATAGAGCATTGATCTTTATTTGTTTTCCAGAGTCCAACTCTGTAGGAGCTTCTCCTACTCCTTTCATGTAATACTAAAAGTCATCTCTAGCTTTACCTTATTAGGTGGAACCTATTGAATGAACCCTTGTAACTGGTTACCATTATTTATTACAATACATATTCTTCATCACTTGAAGAATCTTCTTTTGTTCTTTTGCTTGCAGGTTCATCATCTTCTGCGGTGTGAGCATGATGCCTCTTCTTGTTGATTTTGCTGGAGGATCCTTGGTTTCTGGGACAATTTCTTGAGTAATGCCCTTCTCATCACATGTAAAACATCTGATATTGGAGAGATCCCTTTTAGATCCATGATTCCTATTGGGCCTTTTGGATCTTTTGTGATGATGGTCCTCCCTCTTGTTATGATTCTTCTTAGTATGAGCAGTTAGGACTTGGTCATCATCAGCTCCCATCTTCTCTTCTCTTGCTACTAGTCGAGCTTCTTCTTGGGTACATTCTTCCCATAGTCTGCTGAAGGGGATCAACTTCTTCCTAGCATATATTTCTTGAATGAATGAGTCCCATGATCTTGGGAGACCATTCAAGGTGGTCATAACAATCTCTCCTTCTTCTACTTTGCCTTTAATCGCTTCAAGTTGCTCCTTGATTTGAGAGACCCTTGTGAAGTAGGATTGCATGGTCTCTGAGTGCTGGATCTTCACATTCTTGAGCTGGTTCCTTAGTGTCATTTTCCGGTTGATGTTCTTCCCTTCGAATATCTCCGTCAAGGCATCGAACATCTCCTTGGGAGTCTTCAGAGATGATACATGAGGGATGAGATGATCTTTAATGGAGTCTGCAATAATTCTCTTGGTCTTGACCAAGTTCTTCTTGTGGATTGCTTTTGCCTCTTCTCCCTCTCGTTCTGGAACCTCCGCATTGACATACTTGTCCAAATCATTTTCTTCTAGGACAAGAGAGATTCTATACTTCCATGCTCGGAAGTTGTCAGCTCCTTCAAGCTTATCCTCAAGCTTGGTGTGATTTGTCATTTTGAAATGAGAACCTCAAATGGAAATAGTAAACAATTAGATCTTACGAATTTGAGATGCCCAACCTGGTTCTAGAGTTCGTTGGCCTAGGGTTTGATAGAGAAGCCCTAATTTTTCAAACTTGGAATCTTAAACTTCTACTTGGATAGAAAGATGCGCCTCCTCAAGGCGAGTTGAGAAATGTACTCCTTTTCTCAAATCTGTGGACATAATTGCAAAATAGCTGATGCCCTAGTTTTCCTTCCAGCAGTAGTGGCGGGGCCAAAAATGAAAATTCTCGGTTTTGAATTCTGCTTTCACAGGAAGATGCACCCTCGTAGGGCGAGTTGAATTGACCTCCTTTTCAAGCTGATCTGTGGAGGAAAGTGCCTGGAATAGGAAGCTCTAGTTTCTCCCGACAGTAGTGACTGGGTCAAAAATGAAACTTCTCCAAATTGAATTCTGCTTCCTCCAAAAGATGTGCCCTCCTAGGGCGAGTTAGCCTAGCCCTCTTTTTTCGATGATCTGTGGAGAGAAGACCTTGAACTAGGAGGCCCTAGTTTCCCGCTGCTGCACAATGCCTTCTTTCAGGATGGCTCTAATACCATGTTAGAGTTTGCACTTTAATTCAATTTAGTTAGATCTTTATACTGAAAGGTACACAAGCACAACAAAACACAAAAGACACAAGAATTTTCCTCGGGGAAACCATAAAGGAGAAAACCCCACAACTTCCTCAAAGATATATTCGTCACTAGTACAATATCAAGCAAAATGGAAAACCTAAAATATAAGATGTCTTCTGCAGCTGTCTCTCTCTTTCTCCTCTAGCGAACTTGTCTTCTCTCTCTCCTTATGCGAACTTGCTTGAGTGAGTGGTGTGTCCAAATGAGAGAGCAAGGTTCTCTATTTATACTTTATGTGTGGGTGACCTTTTTCCTAATGGGGCCGACCTCACTAACTTAACTGGGCCAACCTGCCCTAGGGAGACTCAATAATACAATTTACATTTGACCTTTGGGGATCTAATGCCCCAACTTACAATGGAGGTTTTGCCTCAATAATCTTTCATGACCAAACACAATAATGACATCCTCGAACGGAGGAAAAACATCTTCATCGGAGGTACAAATAAAATAAAATAATAATATAATTATAAAATACAAATGAATATCTTCCGAAGTTACATTTACAACAACAGAGCAAAGGGTACATTCTTGCTAAGTCCATGTTAGAGGAGTTCATGAATCAATACCACCAACATCGGGGTACATGAAGGGCTTGGTGCTCTTGATTAAATGCCAATCCCATATCCTCATACTTGATAGAATCTAATGAAAATGTTGCAACCTTGTCAATCTTGAAGTCATGAAAACTATTAAGTCTACTGAATTTTGAATGGAATATGAAATTCTACTTTCTTTGTATGAAGTCCGATGAGGTTGGAACCACACTCAAACATCTTGAAACAATTAATTATCTTCCATTTCTATCCTTTTACTTTAAGAATTTAATATTACCATTAATTATCAATAGTTTTGGTCAACCCTAGTACAAAACCAAGTCAATCCAATTCAAAATAGGGAGATTTGGTGTTGGAAACGTGTCGTAGAGATGCGAACACAATCTGGAAACACGTTTCCTTTTGTAGGGAATGCATTTCCCACACGTGGGATGCATTTGTATGCCTTGAAATACGTTTCTAGGCCATACAAAACGCGATAATGTGTTTCGGTATGGAAACACATATGACACTATACCCCACATTTCTTGCAACATAGGTCGGGGGATTTTGGTATGGACTAGTCTATATCGAACAACAAGTCCACCAAAGATAAACAAATCCACTGAAGATAAGGGACCAAAAAAATGCCTTTTTCGACTCCATTAGAGGTTTCTAGACACTACAAAGTTTGAATAGCCATTTAGACTACTTAGACTTGGGTCTCCACAATTTATTTAGTTGAGCATGCAACATTGGTTTGTAACATAGCTTCCTATCACCATCAAATGGCTTATATTTCCTAAAGGCCTTGGCCCTAGCTTCAGTAGGAATAAGCTTGTTTACCTACTCTAAAACTAGCCTGTTAAGGTTGGAGGGTTTGAAGCATTCCTTTAGCTCGTGCCAAGGATCTAAAAAATGGTTTTAGTTGTGAAGAGGTCTTGAATAGTGTTAATCCCTCTTGAAGAATCACAAGGTTGAGAACCAAGGTGTTTGGGTTAGAGTGTGTGTTGAAAGAAACACTCGACCTTTCCAATTTAGAAAAGGCTTAATAGCTTCCTAGGCCATTCAAATATTTTGAGTAACAAAAGTCCCTTTAAGTTCAACCATAGTATGGGTGACAACTAGTGTTTGGAGGTTCAAGGATGACCGTGACATTTTACTCAAGGAGCTCCTTAACTAATATAGTTAGTTAGGAGCACCTTCCAAGATTCCTTTCCTTCCAACACTCGAATAACCCATTTAGCGGAGAGTGCCTAAGCTTCACTATGCGTTTTGAAGATCCTCATTCAACCCTAGTTCTAGTAAGTGCAACAAAGATTCCAATTAACTCTATGAAAGTCCTATTAGCTTTTGGGATTACTTTGGAAGTGTTTACACAATGTTTAGGGGTGATTCATGTGATGTGGTGTGCATTGTGTGATGCCTACAATTTGTTGTATCTGAGTGGACATACACATTGGAGATAACTTACTCATGGTTTCATATACCTTGACTTGATGCTTATGTGGCACACTTCCTTAGGAGATTAGTTTCTTATGTGACATGGTGACATTCTTCACGAGGCACACATGTAGGGATTGGTTGCTTGCTTAGGAGTAGAACCCATTTGGAGGAGGAGCGTTGGGGAATTTAGGAGGGCATTGAGCCCTAGGTATCATGGGGCCACTTGGTTGCTTACATGGATACTTGTGGTTGACTTGAGGACACTTGGGTTGAGGAGCATTCATGAAGATGTGGTTGACCCGAAGGAGCACATGGCTTAGGAGGTAGCATTGGAGTGTTGGGAACCTTTGGAGAGGAGCTTTGGACCTTGTCTTGTGGAGCACTCACCTTAGGACCCTTACTTGATGGATGTGCTTACCTTTGAGCTTGATATGTGTCACATTAGAGTTGGAGTGTTTCACATGTCAACCTATCTAGTGATTAGTTGGGTTGCTTGAGATAGTTGTTTGTGGACCATGCCCACTTTACTTTTGGTGGCCTCCTCACCCATTATTCTATATGAAGGGAGTAGAGAATTTTTATTTTAATTCATCATATCACATCAATCTTGTCTTAGAGATGAGAGTTCATTATGTCTTTTGTACCTTGAAGATGAACTTGTCTTTTGTCTTTGTATTTGTCTTTATGCAAGGGGGGAAGACATTAGGGTTTGCAAGAGGCAAATCCTAGAGGAGACTTGAAGTGCTAGGGTTTGAGTCCTATTGTGAGAAGGACCTAAGGTTTGTGGCAAAGAAACCTTTAGATAAGATGAGATATTTTTATTAATGTCCAACAAATTGCCACAAAGGTAGGTCAATGGGACAGTTGAGTACAATGATGTCAATACAAAGCGTGAACACTAAATTGACTCCTAGAAAAAGCAAGATACAAAAAGTAGAGTATGGATCTATGCTAAAGCTTGAAAACCCTCATCTTCGAGAGTAGGCAACTGCACTGGGAGAGATATGTACAAAGGGGATGGATCTAGGAATTGGAAAGAAAATATTGATGCAAGTAGAAAATAACGATGTAAGTATGTCATGGTTTGCTAGACCCATTTCTCCTAGCATTTGAGGCCAAATGAAGAAAACTTAGGAAAGAATGTTGTCTGGATTGAGACTTGGAGTGCTTTGGTTGGAGAGCTTGTGTGACGCAAGCTCGGTGAGAGATAAAGGGAGGACTTGATGCTAGCTGTTGTGGAGCCTTTGGTGTGGCTAGATAGCTTGGTGGGAGGCCTTGCTAGGTTTTTATATTGCTGGTTAAGGTTTGCTATTTATGGTGGATGCCCTAGTTAGGGTTTGGAGAGCATCGGAGAGTCCTAGCTTGTGATATGCTTGAAGGACTATCTTGTACCTACTTGTGATAAGTTGTTGGTATGCAGTTGTAACTTCATTCTTATGTATATATGAAGTATGCTTTGCTGTCCAAACTTTTTGTACTTGCAGATTTGATTTTCAGTTTATAATCTCATGTTGAATGAGTAGTTTTAGGGGTGTTTGGTATGCAGATTTATCATGAATAGCTAGCTGATTTTGTTGAGTGATGTGACAGACATATAGAAGCTAAGTGGTCAGATTTATGGCTGTAATAAATCTGCTGTAATTTTCAAATATGGCATATGTTGGTATTTGTGCCCCAAGGGCTGGAAAAGTATTTCCCTTGAAGTACAATTGTTAGGCATTTATTTTCTTTGGTTGCCTTGTGTATTTGGTTGTACAGAAGTAAAATATATACTGCTGTAATTTGTAGCTCAGATTCATCGCTTAGGCTAAAAGTTCACAGAAAATAAATCTGGGGAACTTGAAGGTTGAGGTGAAATTACAGAATTTGCATTAAGCAACAAATTCTTGAAATTTCCACATAGTATTTGAAGCTGATTTCACTGAAATTGCTCTCTTGATGAAGGGGGATTTTAGTTGTTTTGTACCTAGGAGAGGTGCTTGACCTATCACAGGTTGTTGGTTGTGAAACCCTAGTGCACTTGGGAAGAAGCGCTTGAATCCTAGAAGGTTTTTCTACTTGATTTGTTGTTGATTTTTTGCTTTGAGGTTGATTTAGATTTGCATGGATGACTACCCTTGGTCGTAGAGAGTGCGATAGGTTAGGAAGTGCTTCTAATTTTATACCTCGGAAGTGCAGCTTGCAATTGCTAATAGAAGATGCCGAGTTTTGGGAGCATGTTGAGAATGAGATCATTGCACCTACTGATTTGAGACTGTTGGTCGAGCATAACAAGGAGGCTATGGCAAAGAGAATTGTTCTTGATTTGGTGAGGGATCATTTGATCACTCACATTGCAAAGAAGACTGACGGAGTTGTATGGTGTTTTGGTTGCATTGTACCATAGTGTGAGTGTCTATAGGAAGATGCTCTTGAAGAACAAGCTTTCAACCATCTACATGAGTGACACAAATGTAGTGGTTAGCTACTTGTCCAGGATCACATAGTTGAAAGATAAGTTGATTGCCATAGGGACAAAAGTGGAGGATGGGGAGTTGGTGCCCACTGCCTTGAATGGGTTTGCTTCATCTTGGAAACCCTTTATCCAAGGTGCTTGTGCTCATGAGAATTTATCTACCTTTGATAAGGTTTGGGATGTCTTTGTGCAAGAAGAGACAAGGTTAGAATCTTGTTCAATGAAGCAAAAGGAAGTAGAAGACCGAGGCCCAATTGGGAGGATGAGGAATGAAACCCATATTGGACACAAGAAGGTTAAGAAGGAAGAATCAAGCAAGATAAGAAGGATTTGAGTAATCTGAAATGTTTTAGGTGTCACTAGAAGGGACATTATGCCAACTTATGTTTGGAGTAGAAGAAAGGGAAGGCCAAGCAACAAAAATAGGTTGAAGGGAGTGCAAGGACTGTGGTAGGAGTGGATGAGTTAGCATCGGAGCTTGAGACTACCTTCACCATGATCTCTTGTTTATCTCCAAACACTGTGTCAAGTATTGGATGGTATGTGGATAATGGGTCATCGAGACATATGACTTATGAATAGGAAGCTCTTCAGCAGGCTTTAGGAGCAAGAGGGAGTAATGTGTGTGGAGTTGGATGATGATGCTACTCATCTTGTGAAAATATTGGGCTACATTTCCTTCAGGATGTTGTTAGGTGATTTTCTTGAGTTGAATGACGTTTTGTTTGTACTTGGTTTTAACAAAAATCTTTCTTCAGTTTCTTGTATGATAGATTTATAGTATAGAGTTGCATTTGAAGGATAACAATGCAGGATCAATGATTGTAGTCTAGGGTTCTTCATGCCTCGGGGGAGATCTCACTTTCTACTAGTTTACCTTATTGCACTTTACTTATCTCACCTTTTATATGAGACCTTCTGGTACTCTTGCATTGTATTGACATCATTGTACTCAACAGTCCCTTTGATCTACTTTTGTGGTCATTAGTCGGACATTAATAAAATTATCTTATCTTATCTTATCTAGCAAGATCAAGGACTTTAGTTAGAGGTGTGCAAGATGGTGTCTTTTTAGGTTACTTGTTCTTGTGGCACTTGTACATACTAGTGGGAAGTTGGTTGAGCATTCTAGTTTTGTAAAGGCATATGCAAAGCATGTATAACAAGATTCCATGGTGACAAGTCCAAAACCTATATATTGATTCCAAGCATGGAGATGATGGGAGTATTAAAGAGTACTTTTTTATCAGAAGAAGGGAATTGACCTTGATGAGACTCTTGCTCTAGTTACTAGAGGACTCTCTTGAAAAGAGGGAGTTTACCTTGTTGAGGGTTTTGCTTTAGCTGCTAGAGGTATTGAGGTCTGTGGGCAAGAATCATGTCCATAATTTGTTGGAGGCCCTGTGTGGGCTGTTGGTTGTATTATGAGTTTGGTATTTTTGGATTGATGAGATTTGTATAGATTTTTTTCCTTGTGATTTTGATAGATCTAATCCACCTGTCTTGTTGTTGTATGGAGATGTGATCATCTTTGTAGGAAGTATCGAACAACTCATGATGTGGCATTTGAAGATTTTGACCCGTGAAGTTGATATGAAGGACGTTGGAGTTTGGCATGTTGTTCATGGTTCAGGGTTATGTCCCTTAAGATTCATAGGTGGTCAATCCCCTCACAACGAGGATGTTGGAGATGTTGGGATAGTATCTCGTTTTGTTGGATACAGTGAGACTTCTAAAGCTTTCAGGATGTACTTTCCAGCACGGTGGAATATTGTGGTGAGCTGAGATGTGAAGTTTGATGAGGATGTGTGGTCTTTTAGGTCACATGTATTTCCTTTAATGATTGAAGGGTGTGAGGAGGTTGTTGTTCCATAAACTGATTTAGAGGTGAGAGAAGAGTTAGATCGAGGTGTGGGTGAGGAGATTTTAAGGAAGGATATGTTCTTACCCTCTATTTTAGCCTATAGGAAGTCGAGATGCCTCACTCAGACATTGTAGGATGTAGATGGACATGTAGGAGCACCTAGATTTTCAATGAGGGTGAGCATATCTCCTAGGAGATATGCTAATTGTATTGGATTAACTACTCCCATTTGAGCATTCCAGTTGTTTTGAGGAAGTGATGTGTGATGCTTTGATGGAGGAGAAGCTGTTTGGGTGCTGGTTTGTTTTGAGGGGTCAACAATTGATTATGGGACTAGACGGTTTTAGATTTGCATATGGAAAGTTTAGTTGAGATGCTGAGGGAGAAGATTGGTGTCAGTGAAAACACTTTCCTTGTAAAGAGGGAGTGTTAACTTTTGGGGTTACTCTAGAAGTGTTTGCACCATGTTTGGGGGTGCTTCATTTGATGTGGAGCGCATGGTGTGATGCTTAACCTTGGCTGTATCTTAGTGGACATACACATTTGAGATAGATTACTCATGGACAGCTATACCTCGACTCGATGCTTATTTGGTGCACTTCCGTAGGAGGTTGTTATTCTATGTGGCATGGTGACATTGTTTACGGGGCGCATATGGAGGGTTTGGTTGCTTGCTTAGGAGGAGATCCCATTTGGAGGAGGAGCATTGGGGCATTTAGGAGGAGGGTGCTGAACCTTAGGTACCATGGGTCTGCTTGGTTGCTTTCAAGGAGACTTGTGCTTGACTTGAGGAGCATTCATGGAGGTGTGGTGAACCCAAAGGAGCACATGGCTTAGGAGGTAGTGTTGGACCTTGTATTGTGGAGTGCTCACCTTGGGACCCTTGCTTGATGGATGTGCATACCTTGGAGCTTGACATGTGTCCCCTTAGAGTTGGAGCACTTCTCATGTGGAACTATCTAGTGATTAATTAGATTGCTTGAGATAGTTCTTTGTGGACCTTGTCCACTTCACTACTGTTGGCCTCCCTCACCTAATTTATATATAGGGAGGAGATAGCCGTTATTTTAATTCTTCATCTCACATTAATCTTGTCAGAGTTGTGAGAGTTCATTAGGTCATTTTGTATGTTGAAGATGAACTTGGCTTTATGCAAGGGAGGAAGGCTCTAGGATTTGTGGGAGGCAAAACTTAGAGGAGAATTGAAGTGCTAGGGTTTGAGTCCTCGTGTGAGGACCTAGGATTTGTGGCAAACAAACCCTAGATGAGACTTGGAGCGCTTTGCTTGGAGCCTTGGAGAGCTTGTGTGAGGTAAGCTTGGTGAAAGATTAAGGGTGGACTTGTTGGTGTTTTTTCTAGTCTATTGTGGAGCCATTGGTGTGATTAGATAACTTTGTGGGATGCCTTGATAGGCTTTTGTATTGCTGGTTAGGGCTTGCTATTTATGGTGGATGCCCTGGCTAGGGTTTGGAGAACATTGGAGAGTCCTAGTTTGTGATAAACTTGAAGGACTAGCTTGTACCAGCTTGTGATAAGCTGTTGGTATATACCTATAACTTCAATTCTTTTGAATATATGAAGTTTGCTTTGCTGTCTGAACTTTGTGCACTTGCAGATCTGATTTTAAACTTATAATATCATGGTGAATGAGTAGCTTATAGGGCTGTTTGGTATGCGCATTTATCATGAACAACTAGTTGATTTTGTTGAGTGATTCGGCAAACATATAAAATCTAAATTGGCAGATTTATGGCTGTAATAAATCTACTGTATTTAAGTAATTTTCAGATGTGTTGTATGTTGGGATTTGTGCCCGAAGGGCTGGAAAAATATTTCTCTTGAAGTACAATTTGTTTGGTGTTTATTTTCTTGTACTACCTTGTGTATTTTGTTGGACATAAGTGAAATATATACTGTTGTAGTTTATATTTCAGAATCAGCCCTGAAGCTGAAATTTCATAGGAAATATATCCAGAGAACATCAAGGTTGAGGTGAAATTTCCGAATTTGCATCAAGCAACGTTTTCTCTAAATTTCTAGAAGTCCTTGCCACATTAAATATTTTCCGAAAGGAAGCTCCACATATATTTTTCAAAATGCAGGTAGGCTCTAGTCAAGGGAACCTTGTGAGTTATAGTTGGAATCTTTAAGTAGATTTAAAACTCGACGGTCAATGCCAACTTATTTGTGAACACTGAACCTTTTTAAAAAAAATTCTCTGTTTGTTGGATAACCATTTTTCCACAGTGCCTTAGATGACCCTTCAAAGGCAAAAGGGATACTTGAGAATTTGATGTTTTCCCTAGTTGAAGCTTGGATCCATGACCATTGTTGATTTGATAGCCATTCAAGAATATCATGGGGACTTTGCATGTATCATTGGGTTGTTTCCCATCGAGTTTTGGTCCCAAACACTATCCATAAAGTTTGGGGACACTTCATAAGGAGTTATTTGCATTCAATCAAATAACCCAAAGTTTCAAATGCCATCACAGAAAGAGTGGGCACTTAAGTACAACCTTGATGGATAGATAGAAAGAGTTTCACCTCTTTTGATTTGCATTTGTTTATGGAGAGGCACAATGATGTTTTCGCAAACATAGTTCCAATTCCACTTGAGAAGAAAGGCTCAAGGCCTAGTGCTTTAAGCATAACCAAGATGAGGAAGTTCTCTTTGACCTTGTCATAAGCTTTCCCAAAATCTTATATAATAAGTGTCAAGGCCATAAAGCCATTTGCTTTGGACGATTAATCTTAGGTAGTATGTTCTTCACTCTCATCGCCAGGGCTTTGGCCAATATTTTGTATGATATAAAAAGGAGGGTGATAGGTCTCTAGTTCATATATTGGTCTGTGCTTTAAGCATAACCAAGATGATGAAGGTCTCTTTGAGCTTGCCATAAGCTCTCCCAAAATCTTATATAATAAATAGTTTCAAGGCCATAACATTTAGCCCTCTCCATGTTTTCCCAAACAGTAATGATATCGTCCATAATAAATTACCGTATAATGAAAGCCAATTGCTTTGGATGATTAATCTTAGGTAGTATGTTCTTCACTCTCATCGGTAGGGCTTTGGCCAATATTTTGTATGATATAAAAAGGAGGGTGATAGGTCTCTAGTTGATATATTGGCCATTGGTGATTGTCTTCTGATTGCTTTTGTGTACACTTGGATTAGACCAATGACAACAAAATCTGAAGTCGCCTTGTAGAATTAGATCTATACATTGCCTTATGTGCCTTGTAGGATTGATGAAGGCGATCCTAGTAGAGCTACCCCATTTAAAGCCTTTGTATTGATCACATATAAACCAGAATAGGGAGTGGACGAGATACTAGCACACAAGACTGCTCACTTTCGCAAGAACCAGAGGTAGGAGTACTTTGTTGGTTGGAAAGATAGGTCCGAAGAGGAGAATAATTGGGAAAGGAAGGAGGTGTTGTGGCAATGTGAAGATAAGATACGGGAGTTTGAGAAGTAGAAACTTGGAGTACTTAGTGTTGGTTGGGCGTTATTGGGACGAAAACAAGTTTAGTGGGGGAGGATGCAAGGCCTTTGCTTGCAAATGGCGATAGTCACCCTTGTTTGATCAATTAAAGAAAATGTGGTAGGTTGTGGCAACGGGTTGCAATGCTAGACGACTCTTGCATGGACATTGGATGGAGTGGGGAATCATCCTAGAGTTGCCTTTATGTGAGATTGGGATGCCTTGGGTGAACGAGCTAGATGTGAGGACCCAAAGGGTTGATTGTTCCATAGTTGACAAATGGTTTGCATGTTGGGTCCACTTTGGATGTGGAGTGGATTGCAAGGCACCTTAAAAAAAGGTAAAGGAAAGACTTCATCCATATATAAAGAGGATGCCTCTATTGTACAAAGTCAGTCAAGGAGATTCATCATTGGTCATTCATATATGGGTGGATAATGAGTTCTACCATTGTGCTTAGTTTGGGGTTCCCACAGTAGACTACTTGGACGTTAGTTGAGTGGACTGTATAAGAGACAAGATCTGTATGAGGTAGGCTCGAAGATGCTTTAGGGGTTTGATTGAGAAGTGTTATATGAAGTTGTGCCTTGGATTTTTGTATCTTGTAAGTGTTGCAGGCAGTTGGTTGCATTCACTTGTTGTATCTTTGTAACATCTTCATGTTAATAAAGTTCAAGCATCCATTGTGGGTGCTTCTCATACATCCATGTTGTGGTCTCTTTACTTGAATGAATATTGCTGTCCTTGCGATGCATTGTTTGGCTAAGTACTGTTGAATAATTTGCTAAGTAGAAAAGTAATGTTGGGATGCTTTAAGGCCATTGTTGATGTGTGCCTGTTGTTGGAAGAACTTGGTTGCATGCCGAACAAATTGTAGCTTAAGGTGTAGTTATAGGGAAGACCTTAAGTGAAGAGGCATAGTAGGCGTAGGTTGGTCAAGCCCCATGTGGCCAAGCCAAGGTAGTGCCACACAAATGGGGATGGAAAAAATAATTTTTTTGGGCAAGACTGTTAGGTTCATGACAAAAGTTTAGGATACTGAGGACTGTAATAACGTAAGGATGAAGTTCAAATACATACCAACAACTTATGATAAGTTGATACATACAGTCTGCTAGCTAATCACAAGCTATGACCTCACCCTCTAGCAACACGTGTGAGGGATCACCCATCTCCAAGCTCAAACGTCTATCTCCATGGTCCAAATGTGATGCAGCAATGGTCCAAATGTAGTGTACCAAGGGTCTAGAAGCATCTCCAAGCTCCCATGTGCCAATAGAATGTGCCGCCACCATGTAGAATGGGAAAGACCTCATCAAGTGCTAGGAATCATCATATGCAAGTGTCTTCAAGTGTAGCGCTCCACTAAATAGCCATCAGTATACCACATCAAGTGTCATAGCATGTGTAGATAAATAAATGCCTTAGTGCAAATGGGTTAAACCAACATATAACTTAGGAAATGTTCTCAAATATGACAATAATACATGAAATTAAGTTACAATAACACCTTTCTAACAATTTAATGACTTATCTAGCCTTACTCATCTAGTCTAACATTGGTGTGACCCTATCAAAAATTCTTATTAAATGTGAGACCCTTAAGTTGCATAGCCTAGGTTGCTAAAGTAAGCGAGGGCAATAAAATGGATGTGGACTTAGGGAAAGAAAGGGGTCTTTGCAAATTAACCATCTGTTGATGCCCATAAAATCTTAGCATCGACAGTAGGGATTCTCCCCAATAAATGACCCCAATTAGATCACTCACTGTTTGGTATGGGGAATCCGTTCGGTTAACGGTGTGACTACCGTAGGTGTGTTTGTTTTGTGTTTACCGGTTGCGGCCCGATCCACTGTTTATGTAGTTTTAGTTTTAGAGTATGAATATGCAAGTGCTTTAACTAATGCATTTAACCTAGAACTATCAGGCAGAAGCCTCACAAGTGATGCGTAGGTTCTTACCTTCATCTTATCACTTCTACCTTATCAATTCGCTAAATTCTATTCTAAACTAACTAGTCTATCCCTGTAGGGAGCAAATTTGAAGTACAAGTAATAAGTTGGAAATATTCAGACCAACCCAACAGATAGCTGTTCAGACAAAGTGTTCACATTTACAGTAGAAAAAAGATACCAAAGATAGCTTTGACATAATTAAAACAATTTGTTACTCGGTTAACACATAAACATTTGCATAGAAAATGAAATCATTCATCACCATTTGAAGTAGTTCAATAAAGTTAGAACAATCTCACAGTATGAGTTACGAATGAAAGAAGAAATAGTTCCACATTTGACATTCCACACATTCCACGCAAAGTATCTCTGTGCACGCTTTTCCCAGCAAACATGCCCTTCTCATTAGCAGAAAAATAGTTCTCTTACAAAATGTCCAGCTTCTATTATGCTAGAAAAAGTCCTTTCTCTAGTATCCCCCCCATATATTTATATTACAAAAGGTTTTGTCTTTACATGACTGTTCGTTTCAACTGCTCCCAATCCTCTGGACTACCCTAATTTGTCCTCTAAGGTTTGCACAAGAAGTGCAATTAATTACAATTTAAAAAAAAAATTAATTCCCTGGTGGGCCATCTAAACTAGAAAGTTAATTATCCCACAAGTCAGCCTCTTCAAATATAATATTACATTGGAGAGGTTCTAATAATTGTAAAGATACTTCATGATAGGATAACTCTTTTTCTACACTGATCACTCCTTCTGCGGCGACTTTGTAGCTGTCTTCTAGAAAATAAGCATTTATGGATGCCTGCCCAATATACTGATGGAGGTCTTCTTCATTCAGCACATCCAGCTTTTTGATATACTCCATTTCTTCCTTCAACCCATTTTGTAGCCCCATTAAGTACTGATCTTTTGTAGGCAGCTCGTCCATATTTGGGGCCACGGGAAAATGACATTTTTCATGAATTTGATAAATTCTCTTGTAGAATCCCACACACTTTTCGATGGGTTTAGGTATTTCTACATATATTCTCCTGGAAGCTTTCCTGCAAAATTCAAGGAGTGCCATATCCAATTTAAGATATACGGTCGTCTTGCTTGGCAGGTGATCAAGGAAGTCTGCATTTTCATTCATCCAAGCCATCTGCTTTTTTATCTTAATCGTAGCATTAACCAACTTCTGTCTTATCACCAAAGATTCTGCAGCAACCTCTTTCATTCTTACTATCATTTGTTTCATTTTATAGATTTCTTCGGTCAACAATACTTGTGAGTGGCCTATCTTTTCCTGTATTTTACATGCTTGCTCATGGAAAGGGGTCATATCCTGTTTCTGATTGTTTGCCAACTCGACCTGTTCTAATAAAGACTCCTTATCCTTAATTAGCTGATCCATTTGAATTTTCAATTCTTCTACCTGCTGATTCGCTGTTGATTCTTTCCCTTCCAATTCACTTATGCGGGTGTCAAAATCACTTCTTTCGCCCTCTATGATCATCAGCTGTACAGTTAAAGCATCTTTTTCAGTTTCGAGATCCTGATAATTGGATAGTAATCTGTCTTTTTCAGCAACTGCGGCATCATGCTTCCTCTTCAACTCAATTCCCTCACCTCGCGCTTTCACTAGGTTATCTTTTAGCTTCAACATTTTTTCTTTGTTGCACTCAATGTCATTCAAAAACTTATCGACATTATTTGCACTCGCCTGTACAGCTGCTACGTTCGCTGATGTTGTGAACTTGGGGTCTTTGTGGGTGCCTTCCATGATGGTGTTCTCCTGAATAGTTACCCTCTTCAATCTCTTTTTTGTCCTTCTGGTGATTGTCTTCCTCCTCGAATCAAAGATTATGGTGTCTAACTTTGCCACGGTATGTTGTTTGGATGGAGTGAAAGGGGTGAGCGCAAGCTCTACAAATGGGAGGTGTCCCCCGGTAAGTGTGACTCCTGACACCCCTAGTGTGTCTATATCCATGTCTTGGGGACTCGTGGCTCCACCTTGGGCTTCTTCTCTTTCCACAGATTCCTTGGACTTGTCCTCTTCCTCTTTCCTCTTTTCTTGCTCAACTGCTTCCTTTTCCTCTCTCTCTCTCTTCTTGCTTCTTCTGCCTGTCTCTTATCTTCCTCTTCTTTCCTTTGTTTCTTTGCTTCTTCCGCCTGTAACCTCTCTGCCTCTTCTCTTTGCTGCTTTTCTGTTTCTTCCTTTCGCTGCCTTTCTGTTTCTGTTGCCTGTAGCCTCTCGGCTTCTTCTCTTTGCTTTTGCAATTCAACTTCTTTTGCAGTACTAGCAACTTGACTGGGGCCGGCGCCACTTTTCCGAACAAAACGTTTATTTAGCTCAGTCATATTACGTGCTCTCCGATACACCTCCTCATCCTTCAGGAAGTGATTCGTGTATTCAAAATTAATTTTGCACGATGCACAATGATTGGCGACCTTTTGCCGACTATCATTTCTCACGAAAACCTTTTCTCCAAAATGGAACGCTTCTAAGTCTTTTATGAAAACTTCTGCGCCTTTCACCTTGGGAAATTTGTAGGCCCCAATAACAAATGGTAATGGTGGGTAAAAGGCCTTCTTATGTTTGTTCAAAAAGCTGCCTATCCCATTAATAAAAACCTGCCTCACTGCCTCTTTGTGCACTACAAAATCAGTCACATACTTAGGCATTAGAGATGGGGCTTTGGTACCCCCATACATCCTGATGTAGGTGCCTTCCGGAGAAAAGTAGTAGTCTCCATACTCATTTATGACTGTCATAGCATTATCAAACAGGCAATTTGGTTCTTCATTAAAAATCAACCAATGCAAAGGGATAACAAGTTCTTCACAAACGAGCTTGTAGTAGCTCGCATATTTGTGGGCCCATGTGACCTGATAGGCCACATAAAGTAGGGATTCAGCTTGATTCCACACACATCCCAATTTAGGGAAAGGATGTCTGACCAGTATGCAATCCATAAGGTATGAGGACATGCAAAATTCTGATTTCTTTTGGGTCATTCCTCCTTGGGCTGCAACTATCGTCGACGCCATGCTCTCTGAGATAATATTTGCCCAATTGAAAATAGTGCCATGAAAGGCTATATGGTACGTCAGTGGTATCTAGCTGAGCTTGTATATGTTCCCGTTTGCTCTATTGAAAACTCCGCTCAACATCAAAGCTATGATTCTGAACGGTGTCCTCAGGCTCTGGCTGTCATGTTCTCCACTCGCTCTCTGCCTCAGTTACTTTCCTGGGATCATCATCTTCTTGGCATATTCAAAGTGGTCTATATTCACACCTCTGATCTAGTCCTCCGTCATCATGACTTTGGGTGATGGTAATCAATATGCCGCAGCAATGTGATCGGGTTAAAATGAAGCAAGTCCTTCCCCTCTTGTATTGGAGATAATCCTGTTTTCTACGTCTATGTAAGGTAGAATCCATCCGATGACTTCAGGACATGGGAAAAGCTCTGGTCGGGTAGCTACTTTATGGAGACCCGATTTCCTGATATTTTGATACACCATCAACTCTTCGATGGATGCATTGGGTACATTCTGATCTCTGATGAGATGATATAGTTCACCCCATTTGTATTCTAGGGTGATTCCTGTTGCTGCTTTGGTGTCTTCAAATATAGTCTCCATTGGAGTGTCTGCAACAACTTCTATGTCAAAGTCTAATTCAACTATCTTCTGTTTTCTCTTACCAGCCCTTTTTTGCATTTCTGAATCCTAATGAGACATTGAATCAATGTATGAGCGCATTTTAATGTTAAAGCAATAGAATCAAGAAGCATGTAAAGACATACCTTATCAATATTATTTACAGAAAAATGAAGTCAAAAAATTTATTACTTCCATGGTGTTGGATGGGTGTTGGCTATGTTTGCTATGTTTCAAAACTATACATTGGTGTGCATTAGCTGATGTGTTCTGGGTTTTCCTGTAGAATCCTTTAGATCCGCTAGTGTACCACTAGAAAAAGGTCACCAAATGTCTCCAAAATTCTTTCAGAAACAAATATTGTCTTATTCCCCTATTACATTCTGTTTAGGAAAGTTATAACAATGTTTTAACTTCATCCCATTTTATTTAGAGAAGATAAACAATGATTAAATAGGCATGGGAGACGGATTTTCTCTTTAAAAGATCGGATGCTCCACTTGTTTAAATAACTTAGAACGTTCAAAGTATACCAACTCATTCAAAAACCCCATAGGTTTGTGAAAATGAAACATGACTTGGGCACCAAACTTGAGATTCTATTCTTTTGTACAGTTTTTTGCCGTCATTCGGACCTATAGAAAACACGAGTTTTGGATCTTCGGGACTATCCTCTCTTAACCATTTTCACCAAAAGGGGCATAGCCATGAAAATATCTAGTCAATTATGAGGTAGTCGGGGACTGCGGGAAACTAAGAGGAGCTATGCCGCGGACGTTTAGATACTGTGAAAATAATTACAACAAGTGAACCCAATAACGAAACTTAAATGCTTGGTCAAAAAACCTGGCAGTGCTTGGTCAAGAAAACGTAATAGTGCTACAGAGCTAAAGTAACCGGTAGTTGGGACGCAAGCACCTAGGGCTTTGTGAGGGCTGTCCTCAATTTGGAGAAAAACGTCCATAGTAGGCAAAGGGTGGCGGGCACCTATTTTACCAAACGGGGAATGCCCGCCATACGAGGTTAAGTCGACTGGAATGCTCAAAATGTGAAACGGGGTGGAAAATACTGAATGATAAGCATGGCTCGATGTCTATGTTCGAACGGGGAGAACCCCAACAAAAATCGGCCGTTACCTCATACTTATAATGACCTCTTAATCTACTCCCATCCGGAAAGAGAACTGTATTTTGATAACAGGACTCAAGCCAAACAATGTACAATCAACAAAAAATCACGCTTGGGTTACGGTTTCTTTTATCAGTGGTGAAATTGAAAATACGTTTTTAGGCAAGCAAACAAATGGATGTAGGCCTACCTGGCAGTTGAAGAATGGTCCAACGGATTTTGCTCGATGGCGTTGGGTCCTCCTTGGCGTCCGATAGAGACTTGGATAAAACGACGTTACAAAATGTAAAAAAAATATGATTTTCTATTCTTTATATAACCCCGACAAACCCTAGTAATAAATGCGTGAGAGGATATGCTGGAGGGGTCCACCAATTGGTCAAGGCCGTTTCGGCGTAAAACCTTTAACTATTCCCTCCTTAGGCATCGCAGTGAATTTGTTTTCACGTCGAAGCATATCGGCACTTTCCCCATTTTTGCCGAAGCGTTTCGGCGTGAATTGGCATTTGCCGCTGATTCCTTTATGGGCTCCCCTTTTAGCTTTGCGTTTTCCTTATTTCGGAGCCTTTACCTTTTCTCACTCGGCGGAGTCCTTCATTCGCCAACGACACGTTTCGACACCCCTTTTCTTTTCGCAGCGACAGGCTTCGGTGTTTTTTCAATTTTACTCCGACCTTCTTTTTGCCGACGTCTTCTCTCCACACCGAAACGTATCGACGTCCTTTCCATTTTACGCCGAAGCGTGAACTTACCACTTTTGGAAGTGCCCATATTTCGGCACGTTTCTTTTGTTTCGGCGGAAAATGGCAAGTCACCCCGAAACAAGAATTTTACCAAGAAAACTAGCATTGCTCCGACCATTTCAGTGTGACTCGAGGAATTGCTCCGATCGTTTTGGCGGAATTCTGGAATTGCTCCGATCGTTTCGGCAAAATTTTGGAATTGCTTCGACCATTTCGGCATAATTCTGGAATTGCTCCGATTCAAAAACTTGCCCTTTTCACTAGCTTTTTCAAAAATTTCTAAGTGACAAAAGTAAACTTATCAAGCCAAACAAAATTCTAAGTAAATAAAAAAATAGGAGGAGGGGCTCTACAATTTTAAGAAAATTTTGGGGAAAGAGTTGCAGCAGCAACACCATCATAGCAACTGAGTGTGATAGTTCTATGCTTAACTTTCAAGAGTTAGGATTTAATATGTTCTTCCACATGTGTGCCTTTGAAGGAAGTGCTGTTATGGGTCATCCATCCTTGTGACTCTCTTTTGCGATCCCATTTCTTACTTTCTTTGATATTTCATTTATTTGCATTTCATAGCCCTTTCATTGGCTTAATCCCTTTTGACCTAGATTTTGCAAGGGGAGTATCTTCTATAGTTTTCTATTGCGTTTACATTTATCAGCATCAACCTTAGAGTACTACACTCTTTTAGCTTTAATTGAGGCATTCATACAAGGGAATAGTTATGAGACCTTAGGTTGTTACTGATGATAGATCATTTACAAAGGGGAAAGTCAAGGGGATGAATGAATTAGCTAGTAAAATGAAAAAGGACTAGAAAAAATGTTATGAAATGGATGAATTCACTTAAATTAGTTCACTAGGGTACAAATTAACCTTTGGACTAACACACTTCTAAGACAAAGCACACCAAGGTAAGACTAAGAGATGAGTAATTGTTTTAAGTGTTATGAATTACCATATGAGCATAAACATTTACATGACATCTCATGCAAACATATCATATAAGAAAACATTCTAAGAGTCTATGAAGGTTTAGAGATATCACAACACATAGAACATCTGACACTGTCTCTGGCTAGGCACATCCAAGGCATGTGGACCATCTAACCATGCTGAAGGATCTCTTACCAATGATCTATGGGGAAGCCACAGATCTCATCTTGAGCACAAATTTCTATGAAATAATCACAAACCACGTTTGATCAACATATTACCCCTAGCTGAAAAGAGGGGTAACACCTTCCACCAACATTACTAATCAGATCTACATTGTTGAAAATAATTGAATTGAAATGCCCATGCATTTTGAGGGGTTACACCTGGCTCCATATGGGAACTGCACACTTCTGTTGGGTGCAAGAGAACTCCAGAATCTTTGAGGGCTGCTGTTGTGCATAATCCACCTGTCAAGAAGAAAAGACTGGGAACAGGTGATGTGATGTTCCTATTTAACTAATTTAACTAATTACTCTCAAGAGGCTTTACAAATAAGGCATGAGCCAAGATGCCAAAGGGTAACATGGCATAATGGAAAACCTAATGCTCACAATATTGAGCTTATTCCTCCTACCCTATTCTAACATATGGAAATGCCACTGTTAGGTGAAATCATAAATCCAATGCAACTGTGCAAGTATCTATGGAGTTCATGAAATCTTCCCTAGTTTGGTTTTGAACCAAAACAAGGAGACATAAAAAATGAAGTGAACATATACTGGAGGCTCCATTTTATAGGAAGGCTGAAATCTGAAGTGAACTCATGAAAATGAGAAAGAAGACCAAAATCACACCAAGTATGGCATGTACCGCTGCAAGGTTGCACTATCCATTGTTGGATAGAGCTGTTCTAATCATCATCAAGCCAGAAATCATTCCTGATACCTTTAGTCAACAAGGGATCAGGTGGCTCCAAAAATCTGCGACAACCTTGCAGCCCCTTTTTGGTTCCCCTTAATCAAACATGCCCATAAAATATTAAAATCAGATCTGAAAATGCATACAAGCCCATGAACTAGGGCTGGTTGGAAATTTTTGCAATTACTTACCCATGAAAAACACTGTTGTCTCAAATAACTTGCAGCCCTCAAAACACATCTTGCAGCTGGAATTTTATATGTGAATTGAGTAGGAGATAAAGACATCAATGGCTGGAAGATATGATGCAATGGATTTGCTCCACTGATAAGAATGTATGGCTGTTCAGCAACTAAGGGAGATGCTTCACATACCTCCATAGCCCTTGGCTGTTCAACATTGCCAAAAATAGGGTTTACAATACCTTCTTTATGCCTCATGAAGTGGCCTTCAGAACTGGTTGGAAGTGGAGTATGCCAAATTAAATTCCCCCCCATTATGCTCTCACTATCTGTGTCAGAGATGGGATCCCCATGAAGAAACCAACGATTCAAATCCCATCTATGCCTTCCAATAAAAAAGAGAGTGCACAATGTTTATCCTTTTGGCTGCCATGCTTCCTTACATGCAGGGACAAGGGCACCTGAAAAGCCTATTGTAGGGTTTAAAAGATTGCAAGGTGTTACCTCCTGAACTTGCACTCAAAGTGGTAAAGCCCTAAAACACAGTGCAACATTGGGGGAACTTAGGAAGGCTGCCCACTGTCACCGCAGCAGCTCTTCTCTTCACTTTAGCTTGGTTCTCCTTCGGCACAAGGGGGGCTTCCCTAAGTTAGGATTACTGAAGCTATGAAAAAACGCTCAAGGTGAATATGAAGAGTTAGATTCAGCAAAACAATAAATTGTAGCAAAGTAAAATTAGGTGATGGAGGACTGGGAGCAGTGCCAATCCAATATTGAGAAATGGAGTCATGAGATCAAACTAAGGGAGCAGTTAATGAATGGTTAAGACAAATTGAGCTGTTATACATGCCACAATAAGCCTTAACTTGCTATTAAATAATGAAGAAATGTACTTGGAGGGCCCTAAAGGTGCCATTTTCAAACAATGCTATGATGGTGTGTCCTACAATGAACTATTAAACTAGCAACAACTCTTTGATAGAAGCAAGCTTATGCATTCAAAAGTAAACAACAAAGGGAATAAGAGGGAAACTCCTCACATTAAACCTTTCCAATGTGGTAAATATACCCTTCCCTCTTGGCCTCTCAAGCATGTTCTTTGCAAGTGATCTCTGGCATACATCAACAACAATTAGAACCCTTGCAATTCTCTTTAAACCTTCTAAAAGATATACAACAAGGCTCCAAGGGGGAACTCCTCACAAATCCAACCATAAACTCCAAATGGAGAAAGCTACTCTTTAAATAGAGTTGAGCTCCATTTCCTTACAATAAAATAGTAATTGTTTTCCGAGATCCACTAATCTCTCCAAGAGAATTGATAAAATAATCTTGGAGTCAGTCTTATAGTTCCATCCTTTTCTCCTAGGAAAACAATACAATAATGCTCTATCACATAACCAATTCATTTGACACGTCAAACAAATGATAAAATAATGAGAATGGTTATGCTATGCAACACTTACAAAGTGGTTGTCCATGCCAATAAGCTCCAACATATCCTTAATCATGTTCTTCAAGAGAGGTCACTCCACTAATAATCTTCAACAAATGTGTAACAACCACCCCAAAATAGCATGTGTGTCCCTCAATAAGGTGGACCAAGTAAATCATCCTCATGTGGCATTTCCTATCAAATAGTTGACCAAGTAACACCTCCAAAAATAGCATGTGTGGACTCTTCCAAGGTAGACGTCCCATCAAATGATGTGCACACGAGTGGATTCATAAAGTGAGGGTCAACAAACCATATATCCACAAGATAACCTTCATTAAATGTGCTCAACTAAAGATGAAGCATTGACTCATAAATGCCTAGAAGTGGTCCCAAAGCTAGGATGCCTGAACAACCTCCATGACACGATTTCCAATGTATAATAACTTTCCAAAAGTGTTCAAGGAATGAGTCATCAACAACAATTATAATAATCTTCCACATGCCAAGTCATAATGAAGCTCAACTAACTCCATAGAGGAGGGGACTGCTTTACCTAAGGTTATCCTCCTCATTGTCAACCAATGTGCCACCAAGGGGGAGCACTCTACCTAAGGTTATCCTCCACATCATCATTAACCAATGCGCCACCGAGGGTGAGCACTCTACCTAAGGTTATCCTCCACATCATCGTCAACAAATCCAAGTATGAGCAAAACCTACAAAAGCAAGGGCACTCACACCAATATACTCAAATCAAGATAAATCATGCCAAATAATACCAACAAAAGACTGGAATCATGTGAAAAGGGGTGTATAATACTATAATCTGAGCGCTCGCCAAGAGTGTAATACTAATCATGCCTAGATGTAATCGGTAATCCACATGTAAAATGGACCCCCAAGTGCTAGGGTGCTTATCTCCTACGTCCAAGAATAAATAAGTCACATTCACGCACATGCAAACCTAGTCATGTGATGAACCTAAAAAAAGGGGACTGTGTGGAAAACCACCTCCTTGTGACAAATCAATAATACAACACCGCCATGCTCTAGAATCATGCAATGTCACTACCAATCCATCAAAATCAATGGGGCACTCCCCAACAAAAGCCGTGTCACCAAAAGAAGGGCTAGATCACCATACAAATGTGCAAAGTACCAAGATAGATCATGTGATGCAAGCTGCAAGTACTTCATCAATATCATTTAACTAGTTGATCCATCAAGAAAGGTCACGCAATATGAAGATTACTGGTAGATGAACATCAAAGATGACCATCCCAAGGAGTAAAATGAGTCTCCTCCACCAAAACATCAACTCAATCAAGTGGAAATATATCCATCAAATAACCCTCCTCCAAATCCCATTCATTGTGATGAAAATCTCAAGTGTAACCCTCATACAATACGAGGGGTAACACGGGGAAAGCAAAAAGATGAAAAACAAACTCCAATCTATCCCAGACTGAAAGTTTTTAAGGTTCAATCCCAGCCCGGTTTCAAGTCTGAAAATTATACTTGTTTAATGCCCAACCCAATGAGTTCACTGCTGAAACTGAGTTATTTCACATAAACAGTAGTTTAACTTGAAACACAAGATGAACATCAACAATTTAACAGGCAGAAAATTAACTCAGAGAACACCATGAAAATAATTCAGACACAGATTTTTGGCAAATTGTCCAGGCAAAACCCACAAGGGGAAAACTTGTTTCTGAGAGAGGAATTTATTTCTTCTTAAATTCAAAAGTACAGCAATTAACAACCCATTATCAATTTATCTCAACCATTAACAACCCAGCAGGCTGCCTCGAAAACAGTGTAAAAGCTGCCACGAAAATCATGCAGCCACCACCTCGAATTCTGTGCCAGAAATAGCAGCGTACGGACTGGCAGAAACAGGACTGTATGGTCCTTGATTTTTGTGCCCAGAACTGTACCTTTCACCTCGAACTGCATGCCCAATGTACTTCTCACTCATTACCTCGAAGTTCGTGCCACTGCTGTATGGTCTCAGCAATTAATGCTGCTGTACCTGCCTCAAACTGCATGCCCAGTCTGTTCTTGGGATTCGTGCTGTGAATATTCTGCTGTATGGTCTCTAGGAAAACGTGCTGAAACTCTTTCTCTCACTGCTGCGTCCTGCTCCTCATCTCAAGAAGTCGAGCTCTCTCAAATTGCTTGAATGAATGAAATGCCTTTCACATGAGCTTGCCTTTAATGAAAAATAAATGGGTAGCTGAAAGGCCATCTAATCCAAGGGCCCAGATTGAATTAGATGGATGGATGAGATAAAACATATTTTCTCTCCAGAAATTAATTTCCAGTCAACCACTTTTTAATTTTTCATAAAGTGCACTTTAATCCCTAAAGTGCATTTAATGCTCATCTCAAGTCATTAATACAAGGGTTATGTGAACTTTTCCCCTTTTTCTAGTGACTTAGGCAAAATCGCCTAGGGGAAAAACTTCCGAGGTATAAAATTCAACGCAGAAAGACAATTAAATATTAACCTTATAAGTCTAAGACAATTTATGATCTAATCTAACTAATAAATGAAAATAACATATATGAAACAATAAACTTATAATCTACAACATAATGGATTGACTGTAGTTGGATGTTTGGTGATTTTTGCAATCCCTTGGGCCCTTACTGTGTTTTGTGCAATAGTGGAAACATTTGGAGGAGTGCTACTTGACTGATGGATTGGAATTGTTAGGTGTGTATGTGTGTTGGACTGCCTTGCAACAGATCTGTTGGTGTGACCCTCTATGGAAAACCCAAATTTGGCCTCGAATCTCTGATCCGACAAGATTTTGTCCTAAAACAACCCATAAAGCATTAAGAATGAGGAAAAAAACTTGTCAAAATGAAGCTAAAACCTATGGTTTGTTCTGTAGCTGCAGAGGATCATACTGATGTCTGATGTGAAAAGTTGTGATTGGATGATCAAATGAGCTGTAGAAGTCGTTTATTTATAGTTTGAGGGGAGAGAAGTCCTTTATTCTGCAGAAGAACACACAATCCCGTCCCTAACACCTCTCTATATTTTGCAACAATTGAAGATCCACCATTGAGAGCACTTGCCTGTTCTGAGGGGTCAGAAATCATAAAAGTTCAAGGTTGATCAGTGATTAAATTTGACTGAGGTTTTATCGCATACAAAAACCCAAAAACACTGGAGTAAGGGCCAACAAAAATCATTGGTACAACTTACCTGGCCAATCCATAACAATGATGTTTGCCCTGAAGGGTGCACCAGCAGCAGTGATAGCATGACAATTTTAAGCACAGGGGCCACCGCTGCTGTAGGATCTCTGTCATTATCTTTAGGTTTGGGCCAACCAGGAATGGAGGTAGGTTCATCCTTAATGGGTTATTGTAGAAGAATAAGATTTAGTGTACGCAGATCCATCTGGGGTTTTGAAGATTGGAGACTAAGACCTTTAGACTAGTAAGTGAAAAAGGTTAGAGATTTACAGCCAAACGTATGATCTTTTAGATAATATCTTAGAATGCAGCAGAGATGCAGACCTCAGGAACAACAATTAAAATGCACAAGAACAGACATTATGGGCGATACTCCAGTTCAGCCAAGAGTCATACAGAATGCCAAATAACTAAATACTTATTGGAATTGAAAAGAGAATAATGCATTGCATCATTTCTGTCCTAGACAGGTATGATCCGACCTTGACTGACAGTATTGAAGCTTTAAATCTAACTAGAAGCACAGCTGTAAGCCTGGAGGATACAACCATAGCTGTCTGCAGGTTACCAACTGAAAATCTGCAGAAAATACAGGAATACACAATCTGTGGCCTAGTTTGATTGCACGGCCCTAAAGTCAACTGAACTTTGCCTTTCTTTTCATTTTTATATCTGTATAATGTGTTCAATAGGTTTCACTTGCCTTGACCAGCACATTTAGAGTGCAGTTCTGTAGTTTTGGCATTGTTTTTCGTTGGACATTTTTTTAATTTTGTTTCTTTTTAGTTTTTTTTTTTTATGTGTACAAGTGTTCAATGATTTGTCCTTTCCTTGATTAGTGTGTTAACAAGAGTCACTTCTGTAGGTTTTCCTTCAGTCTTTTCTGTTTTTAGGCTATGGTAGACTGTAATAGAAATTTGTTCTTTAAGTATTTATGTCATTGCTGCATTTCCTTTTTGATAGTGGACTGTCTTTCATTTATCTTTGATGGTTCCCTAGTGATCACGCCTCTTCCTCGAGTGACTTTATGATCTCAGGTTCATAATAATATTAGTAAGAGCAATGCAATAATTGCAATAGATTCCAAGCATGAAATAGAGTCTATTTCAAGCATGAGATCGAGTCATTTCAAACACAATAACCGTATTTTCCCATTCTGCTATTTATGTATATAGTCTCCCTCTTATTAGTGTCTTGTAATCACCTGAAATAAAACTTTGAATTTTCTGCCTGTTTGAGACAGTTTCTGTTGTGACTTTTGAAGGGGATTCTAGTTTATGCAGCAACTAGAGTTTTTCTGTTGGATTCTGGAAAATTGAATTAAAGGACTGTTCAGTTTGCCTTTCCGTCATTTTCTGTCTGCAATTTGATTGTTCTGAAATCTCATCTTCTGAAGATTGATGGAGTTTGCAGGTGAACTACACAATTTTAAGTGAGGAAGACATTCTTCAATGTGAAGAAGAGGCAGCTACAAGTATTTCTACAGTTCTTTCCATACCAAGGGAGAATGCTGGCATACTTTTGCGGCATTTCAAATGGTATGGTCTCAAATATCCTCTGACAATGTTGCTGTTGTTTTGGATTCTTAGTCCTGTTTCAGGTGCATGGATATTAAATTCTTACAGTGAGCTTTGCATGTTAATCAGGCATATATTTCTTTCCTCACTGGTTTTGTCTTTCGAAATGATTTGGTGCATATTCAATGGCTTTATCTTTTGCATACATAAGTTAGCATGGGTTATTTGCAATAGACAGGTAACATGCATTTATGTTAAGCCGCCATGCTCAACTAATTTAAACAGTTAGTTAGGTCAATCATGTTGATGTAGGGCATTTGCCTGTGCCAAAATGTTGATACGAGCAAATTCCCTTTGTCAACCACACAGGTTAAGTCGGGGAAAGGGCCCAATTAGACCGTTGAATTTGTTTAGTGCCATTGGAAAAAGGTAAGCCATTATACTGATGAGTAGGACTCTTGACCATGTCCCTTTTGGCTTTGTTAGGGATAAGAACTATGTGGAAAGAAGGCTCGAGTGGATCATATCATCGTTGGGTTGATTCATATGTGAAGGGTTTATTCGAGCTATGCTCATTCACAGCCCTGAGCATATAAAAACAGTAAAACTGGGAAGAAATATGGGGTCCTGTTAGGGAAAAGTTAAACCTTCTTGAGCGAAAGGTCGGGCTAAGCTATAGAATTGAAAGATGACACTGATTGGGCCAAAAAGAGATTAGCCTCACCATTGAAATTGACAAACCCTCCTGTTTATGGCCCGGCTGCCATTATCTGTTTTATGATTTAATTTTAAATGCAGAATGCAATTTGTGAATTAATAATGCAGTTGTACAGGTACAGGTAAACTTATTTAATTTAACTTAACTATGTAATAAAAGAAATGATAGATATAGAACCAGCGGAAATAAATGCAAACCATAAGCAGGAAATAATTCACTGGGTTAAAGATTGCCGGAATTTCCAGATAACTGACCATAATTGAGGTAAATCTACAAATTTAACTGAAGGATACAGCTCCATATCCATTTTTTCAGCACAATATATGAAAGGAGTAAAAGCAGATATCAACAAGCATAAGAAATCTTTAACTGTAATATCAGATCTTACAGAATTCCAGATAACTGTGAGCAGCAAAGAATAGTCCAAACTAGCACATAATACCCGAATTCTCCACAAAATTATGTTCAACATGTTGATCTTTCTGATCTCAGGCCTAGATAAAATAATTTCTAGTGTTTTTCCTTGCTTAAAATTTAACTTTCAGCCCACTGATTATTTTATATTGCTGAGATATATTAACAGAAAATTACAGCGGAATCAAAATAGGAAACAGATCACAAAATGCATACAGGTTTCTGCCCTTCAAAATCAGCTTTTCATTAATTAAATTCCAAGCATACAAGGGTCCCCTTACAGGGAAAATGGCTCTGAAAAATACACAGCAAACCTGGCAAATTCCGCTCTCCGGAAGACCAACTTCTTCTGCATATATGCCCCTGGAATCTTCAGCAATACCCCAGAAAATCTAGAATTTTCTGTTTGCAAAATTCGGCTGTAAGACTAAGAATTTTCTGTCTGCAAGAATTTTCCGTAGGACCATACTGTATTGCTGTACTGCTTGTCCATATGGCCTGTTTCTGCCCCTTTTCTGCTGCTTAGCTGCGCCTCTGCCGAACTGGTATGGCTACCTGCTGCTCTCGGATTGCTGTCTTTTCTCTTCTTGGCCCGAAAATCAGAAACTCCTTCTTCTTCTTTCCTTTCCTCGGATGAAAGTCCTTCACCCTTGCCCAAGAGACTGAAAATCAGAAACTCCTCCTAATTCCCACTCAATGCTTGATTCTCTCTCTTGTGTCTTTCTCCTCTTCCCCTAGCTGTCTTTTATACTTTTGAGATGAACCAAAACCCTAACTTCAACGGCCAAGATTAGATCTCATCCACTTGAGATCAATGGCTAAGATTCATTTGATTAACTTAAATCACTAAAGCTCCAAAACTCAGGCTTGTGCCGTCACTGAACCTTTGGTAAGGGTTCTCCGCTTGGTTGATGGAGATAAGCCTGCAATGGGCTACCTATATGAGGCCATGGATAGGGCCAAAGAGTCCATTCGTGCCTATTACGAGGACAAGGGAGATCGGGGGCAGGAGAGACAACAGATTATATGGGGGTTGATTGATGCGCGATGGAACAACACACTCCATCACCCCATTCATGCTGCAGGGTTATACTTCAACCCTGCGTTTGGTTACTCCTGTGGCTTTAGATTTGATGGAGAGGTTATGGCTGGATTCTACGAGTGTGTCCATAGGATGGTGCCGTCTGCAGATGATCATGCAGAGCTTTCCCAAGAGTTGGAAGTGTATAAGAGAGCCACAGGATTACTTGGGTTTGATATGACAGTACATGATAGGACCAACCTGATGCCAAGTAAGCTTCACCTTGTTTCAAATTTCATTTTCTTTTTCTAATTCTTTTTTTTTAAATTAAATTGTTTTTTCTTATGTTTCTTTAATTCGTTGTAGATACCTTGTGGGAAAACTATGGTGGTTGCATACCTATTCTACAGAAGCTTGCCATTCGAGTGCTCAGCCAGACATGTAGCTCTTCCGGTTGCGAGCGCAACTGGAGTGTATTTGAAAAAGTACACTCCAAAAAGCGCAACAGGTTAGAGAATTTTCAAATTCATTATAAAATATAAATTATTGAATTCTAGTTTATAATTTTATCATTTATCATTATGCCCCTTTGCT
This sequence comes from Larix kaempferi, assembly GCA_027924585.1. Lineage (NCBI taxonomy): Eukaryota > Viridiplantae > Streptophyta > Pinopsida > Pinales > Pinaceae > Larix > Larix kaempferi. Next base: position 1,800,524 of record BSBM01000517.1, on the reverse strand, counting down.
TTCTAATTTATGCATTACAAATTGAAATTATTAACTTTATAATTTAATATCTAATTCTATGCTCTTCCTACAGGTTGGATACTCTGCGCCTTAATGATTTGGTCTACGTACACTACAATCTCAGGTTGTGGGTGAAGCAATTTCAGAGAAAAGTTGATGCAAAGGCCATTTAATTAGATGAGATCGACACCACTGCAGCTTGGAGGACGGAGTGTGGGGAGCCTGCTATGGAGGTAGCCCCTGATTGGCTAGCGGATGATCATGATGATGTTACAGAGGCTCCATATGAGGTTGATCCAGTTCCAGAGGAGTTTCACACTGAGTCTGGGAGTGTGCCATAGTTAGATCCAGAGCCACAGGCAGGGTTAGAGGGAGATAGACCCGATAATAGCACTGCTACTAGTAGAGGAGTAGCTGTAGGACTACCTCCTCGAGCTCCTTCTTCTTCAGGACACCAGTTTCAGCCACCTTCAGTTTCTAGAGGACATCATTTTGCAGGGTCTTCTTCTAGAGGACGTTAGATA